>NGKF01000011.1:632770-674817 GCA_002162555.1 Monilinia aucupariae
CGTGGTCGTGGTCGTGGTCGTGGTCGTGGTATACTTGGAGTACTTGAAAGGAGGTCTATGAGGTCTGTGACGGTATTTGAGTTGTGGATGTGGTATCTTTGTAGAACATCGTTCTGGTGTTCCTTGGAAAACGAGCTGCGTATGGGAACTGAAACACTGTGATATCAGGCTGAGGGGACGGTGGCCTCGTAGGGGGGAGCAAGAGCCACAATGACGTAGATTTTCTGGGGAGGTGGTGGGTGTGGCTGTGCAATCACCGAGTTCACACAATTGGTCCCGTGACCTTGACCGTGACCGTGACCGTGACCGTGATCTTGACCTTGACCTTACTTCGTAGCTACACCGCTACAAACATCAGACACATCAAAGTGCCCCTTTCTCTTCCGTTTTCTCATTTTTGAATCCTGTTTCTCAGCCATTAAGAATGTTCATAGTTGCAAAGGGTCTCTGCATTTGTTGTTCTCATCGCCTCGTACAATCTACTCTGCTATCTAAAGCTTCCCATCACAACATTCCATGATATCGTACAAGAATCCCCTATTACTGGTCTCCACGCAATAGTTCCCAATATTTTTTCTTGTCGTTTGTCACATGTACAAGCAGAACTCGTACGACGTGGGACACGCTGAGGCCATGGCCGTATAGGCATAAGATTGGCGACTGCGAGGGCTGGATGTCGTAAGAGGTACCCTTGGCTTTCCATTTGATCTTTGCAACGTTTGCAGTGGAGAGGGAGGCTTTGCAGCCGGAGCTACAGGATCAGCGACTGTGATGGGGGAATGTGGTAAGAGGTAACCTTGGCTTTCCCTGTGATCTTTGCGGCAGGATTGCCTCTCAGTCTTTCAACCTTATAAACCATAGCTCCGGAATCACATCGTCCATCGAGTTTCAAAGTTGAAACATTTGAATTCGACCCTGGAACTCTCTTTGATCTCTTCAGTGCCGCAGGAGTAGTCCAATCAAATTGTCCAGGATCAAACCTGGAAAATTATGAGGCGTTGGGATGCCCTAATCAAGCCAGGGTTGTCTGCTTGGAGTACCACCAAATACCACACTTTCCATCTTGTTCAATTATGTGCTGTCGAACATACTCTGCATGTTCATCTGCTGTCTTTCTGTGAAGTGTGCAACCGCACATTTTGCTTTGGCAATTCTTTGTTCTCCCAGTCTCCGATACTAGCCAGAGACGCTGATGGTGGTAGCCAGCACCACCACCAGAATTTCTGAGTGGGTCCCAAGATCCCTCAGTTGTTTTTTTGTCCGGCTCCAACGGCTGTTGAAGCTACAAGAACCTTCGGAATCTTGGAACCCGGGGCCAGTATGTGGAGGCATTGTCTTTCTATAAAGTGTGCTGCATACGATGAGAAATTATGAGCGCCTGCACCCAGTGCACCATTTTCAAACCCCGCTATCACACCCATTCTGCCATAAGTCACATATCCGTCAACATAGAGTGAGATACAGGAATTCCATGCCATAAAGTCTTGGCTTGGGCGCGCCAAGAGAAATCCAGATGAGCTCTACTCTGGCGAGTATTTTGCAGTGATGACAATATGGTAATCTGCATCGCAGGCGTCGAACACGGCTTGAACGAGACGTGAAATATGGATCTGGCAATATCAGCTGTCATAATGGGCTTGCCAACCGCTCAATACAACCAGAATGATTCGGTTAGGCTAATGTTGATGGGCCGGTGGAGCATGTTACGGTCGTAAGTTCCTGTGCCATCCATGGAAGTTACTACATCTGAATTTTTCGTAATTATAACCGTTGAATGTTGACTACCTCGCTTTGAATTGACAGATAGGTTGTTTCTCAGCAGCTTTCAATGAAAACTCTGGAGATTGAATGTACGATGGAGCTACCAAAATACAAGGAGCGATGTCCGAGGCATATGGTTCGTAAAAGGTTGTGCATTAGATGCAGTGGACCTGTCAATTCGATCGGGTGTATCAATTCCGAGTCCAGGAAGTAATCATTCATTTCTGATGCATTAAATTGATCGGGGTTTCTCACCTGTAAAGTATCATTAGCTAGCGTTCATGCACGATATGGACGAAATATGAGCTAGAGACTCACTTGATGAGGAAGCTGGACGTAGCTTGGACAGATTAAAGTCAACAAGTAGTGCTTGACTGATGGATTCCGTTTTGATGCCGAACCATCACCGATCCACCCAATTGCCAGCCTCACGAGGACAAGTAACAAATGTACTCTGCGGTCGTTTCCCTCCTCCACTCTGCTCATCTTGTCGCCTTGTCTACTAATTCTCAATCAAAAGAGATTCGACTCGATTGATATTGATCTGAAGTTTGCCTCCGCCTCGCATTGGAGAATTTTCGCGAGCATATCTAGCTGCATCGGCACAGGCTCAGAAAGTATTAATTTCTTGTTGTCACCTTCGGCTATTGTTTGCCAATTTGATTCGGGGAATTGACTTACTCAGTCTGGTTGCAACCCTGGCTGCGGCTCTCCATCCCGACCCGTTTTTTATCTATGGTATCTGAATTCGATACTCTTGGCTCTCTTTCAAAAAACCAGTCGTCTTCCTAGTATAAGAAGTGTCCGATGAGATTCTTGTGAACCTGAGTCTTCCGCTTGTGCAAGCATGGGGTTCGCAACTCGAGGATGTCTGTTTGGAAGCTCGCCACCAAGAGCCATCTTGAGAGACTGTTTCTCAGGTTAGCATAATGTCTTTGAAACTCAATGAAGGGACAGAAAGAATATAAAAGCTTACAGGCCTAGGATATCTGTGTATGAGTTGAGAATCGAATTTTTGAATGACAAGTCACGGATTCAGTTCATATAGAGCATGCCCGAGGGCTACAGGGGAATGGTATGCATTCTTCACTAAATCATAAAAATACAATACTCAAACTCTTTCCATTCAAAAGAAACCAGCACCAACACCATCATCATCTCTTCCCATCATCGCCAGGCTCTCAACTTCCAGTTCTTGATCCAAAATAGCAAAGAAATTAGTGACTTCTGCAACTGGAATCGTACAGGAAGAAGGCTGACTGGCTCACCATGGGAGATGGCTGCTTCTGAAAGGTAAGTGGAATGGGAGCCAGGCCAGCCACCTTCCCGTGCGATTCAGCAGTGAATAGATTTCGTGGAAGAAAAAGTGCTCATTTTCGAAGGATGAGCCACTTATTCTTCCAGGGGCTGATGAAATTCTATAAATCTTGACCTTCTCTAACTGCTGTCCATCCTTCCTTGATAACTGCCACACCTCCCTGTCCGTCCATGTTTGTATGCTGTCGAGCCAGGGGTAGTGCCCTCTGTTGAATTGGAGGAGCACCGACTTTCTGCATCGCTTGGCCTCCGTGTGGAGCGACAGCCATGAGGCTATCACGGCTTCTGGTCGATGCTCGGGTGTACATGGCACCAGGAGTCTCGGCAGCGTTATGACCAGTCGTTGGCAGACGAAGTTCTATAGTGACTTATAGTGATCAGCCACTACAAGGCCGATGTACGGCTGCTCTTGTCTCCTCCGATCTAGGATATTTATGCTCGACCTCAACTTTACCGGCAGACGTTGTTGCCGGGTCCCCCTCACCATCCCCATCCTCACCATCCAATGGGGATGGGAGATGTGTCAGGTGAGTTGAGTTCGGTGATAAGTACTAGCCACGGTACTTATCACCTTCCATGTAAAGGCGTGCACATTCTGGTCAATTTCCACTGCTAATATAGCACCGATCATGTAGTCTTAAAAGAGTTCATTGAGTGATTGAAAACTTAAGGACAGAGGAACTGTAACGAAATTCAATAGAGTGAGAATCTGCTGGGTGAAAGAAATATTTGGGGTTTTCTAGTCAATTTCCGCTGCCACCAGGGCATAAGTCGTCTTCCCTCGAGGAAGTTCCCCCAGAATTTGAGAACCTGAGAATAAAGGAAACGTATCGAAGCTCAAATGATGAAGACGTTGCTGGGTCGAAGAAATATCTAACGTGAGGAAGTTTCAACAACCTTCCTGTAGCTCGAGCGCGGGTTCGTCCTGCAAAAAGTGGGATATGAGCCAGTATTCACATGACAAATCACAGATAGATCGTGAAGTTGGGACAACATTGAGTCTCCTGCATACCTGGATTCTTTGTGTGCAAAATTTGGAAGTCCTCCATCATCTCATGGAGCGCCAAGATGGGGGCTATGTTGAGAAGAAGAAATTAGGTTCAGGTCTTTGTTTGACGTGGAAGTTGCGCGTCAAAAGTGAATACTTACTCCACTTGCGATGCAGAATCATCACTCTGCTTCTGCAACAAACTTGAATTTGCAGCCCGAAGCTTCTTGTTCTCATCTTGAAGTTCAGCAATTTTCCTCATCAAATGATCGATGTGCGCAGAATGTTGCTGTGGAATCAACGGTAAAGTCAGTAGACTGTTATATATTAGATGGAGTTTTTGCATAGAAAACTTACCGCAGAGTTGCAAACACAAGTCGCGCAGTGTTTGTTGAGCAGAGCTGAAGAAACGCGACGAGGATTACTACGAGTAAGATCGCGTCCTCGATGCGGTTGAGAACGAGGGGCGCCTGGAGTCGGAGTAACCTCTCCAGGTTGCGAGGTTTGACCGGGTGGTGTGATGAATGGATCAGATTGCCTCTTGCGCTTTGAAGTATCCTTTGGGGGGGGAGTTGAAGGTTCGGAGGGGNGGGGGTGACATTGTGAGGGGTAATTGATCCGACTGGCTCTCGAAGCGAGAATTGTTTTTAAAGGGGGATCTGGATTGGGTTGTTTCTGATGGTGGAAATGAACGACTGGAGATGGGAAAAGACAATTGTTATGATGAAATTGTTGAGTGAGGGAGTTGGTTGTTTTTTCTTGATTGAAGTAAAGTTGAAATTCAGGTTGTCAAGAGAAAAAAGGGAAGAGGAAGATGAAAGATTGAGGGAAGTTTGTGTACTCGCTTCTTTCACGTGTAAAATGGAGTTGGGGGCCTCAAACCTTAGGTTTGAATTACTCAAGCTCATTAATCAACTTGAGTTAATTGGTTGGAAGTAATTAGGGCTAGGAGGGTTGAAGAAATTCATTCCTCTCCTTTCAAGGCCTTTCTAGTTGTAGATCTCCTCATGTTCAATTCTCATCTCATACACTGTATATGTAGTATCTTTGCCATTTACCAAACTCCCTTGCCACTACATTATGTAGATCTTTTCCTTATGGCTGCTCATTTCTGATGACTTGATTCTTGATTCGTAGCTATACGCGTACTTGGCACGATTGAAGGGAACAGGAGCAATCTGTTTGCTCAAACATATTCCTACCCCATACCTGATACATCCTTAATAACAAGCAAAGTGACTTTACGAATAGATCTTTCTCAGTCAGAGTAACAAGGACAAGTCATTTCCTATCCAATGAATCGTGCTTTTCAGCCTTCACCTGGCAATGAAATAAAGCCAGTATTGATTAGCCAGAGAATCTTAACTCACGATCCTGATATCCAAACAATCAAAAGCAACCAACCAGTACAAAAACAAGTCATCTAGTTCTCCAATCATTCTCAACATCAGACAGAGTTGTCGTAGCTTATTACTGAATTCACTATAACTGATTTCATGGTAATAAATCTCACTGGTCGAGAAGAAAGGAATGGCAAGCTTTCTTCCTTCAGCTCGCCTCTTCCCAATGACTGCTATGCATATATCCAGGAATCACACATACATATCCATCTAATCCTCCCAGCCCACAAATCAACAGTGAGAAGTTCCAAAATCTAACCAGCCAATAAATCACCTGACAACCAACTTGCATATCACAAGAAACTACCTGGACGAGAAAATCTCCACCCCGCTACTTTTCATATCCAGCGACTCTAAAATCCAAATGTAAACGGAAAATTCTCATTCTCATCCTGCATATCCCAAATACTGTAAGATGGCAAAAGGAATTCGAGACCCATGGTAAGTATTCTCACTAAATACGCACGTTCACTCCCTCTCCCTGCAGGAAAAGAAGCAGCAAAGAGATGATGGTTTCCTGTGAGTGGCCAGGCCTTGGTATCTGTTCCTTGAATCAGCACTTCTCAGCA
The DNA here is from genome assembly GCA_002162555.1 of Monilinia aucupariae. Classification (NCBI taxonomy): domain Eukaryota; kingdom Fungi; phylum Ascomycota; class Leotiomycetes; order Helotiales; family Sclerotiniaceae; genus Monilinia; species Monilinia aucupariae. The sequence continues at coordinate 638,806 of NGKF01000011.1, forward strand.
CTTCTCAGAACTTTCATTCTTCAGCTTCCTGTTTCCCTTATGGATTTTTCCAATTTTTGGAGGATTTTCTTTATGAGATTTCTTTGCGTTTGTTTTTTGTTCTTTACTGCAATGACCTGACCCACTTCGCCATCTGGCTGTTTTTGTTGTAGGATGTTACAATTTTGTAGACTATATCCTGGGTAAACTTTGGGCTGGCCCAAGTAGGTCTTTATCTTTCCTTGTTGACCTGGCTGGCTACTGCTCTGGTTGCATGATATCTTGCTTCTATTGCCAATATTTTTGGTGAATTTCTCGTTCCAAAGCTTGATGGTTGCTGGCTTTATATGATAGACATCAGGTGCTTTTGGTTTCTTTGTTTGGAGGTCATATTGTTGGAATATCATATATACTAAGTGTAGAACACTTGGTATAACAAACGTTTTCAAGACATATATACAAGTAGAGTCTATTGAATCTTACTTTTGATTATTACTATTCTGAATCTATAGTTTCTGGTTTCCTTCGTGGTTCTTTCCCGTTCTTCACTCAGATTCTGTTTCTTCGCCTAATCTGGTGTTTCTGTGAACAAAAGGAGGAAATAATCTAGTCAACTCAGATTTTTCCACCTTGCAACATAACGTTATGGAAAACTGAGAATGTAGGAAATCTTCGTTCATTTATCCAGTCGCAGATAAGAAGCCAATGTTCAAGTTCATGCGTGGTTTCTACTTGCAGAGGGACGCTTTGATAGATGGAGTAGTTCTTCTGCTCATCACAGATGCCTCAACTTTTCGACTGGGGTTTAGGTAATGAAGTACCGAGACTTGAAATCCTCTACTCAAGATTTCTCCAATCATTGAGGATTGATTGCCCCTATTTATTCATCTACTTACCCACCTCAAGCATCTTCTCATACACAGCCATACTAGTATGCGGTATTGATCAAGACAACCTCTCCTGACAAAATCTGAACTTCCTTAAAGAGAACCTTCCAGGGTGAATACTGCGATATCCAATCAGGAATCTCTACGATACGTTGGCTTGTCTTGGAGAGAATGTGCGTTCATCATAGCACAATTAATATTGCAAGATGATTGACGAGGCCTCATTTCTCATACTATTTCACCCACCGCTTTCCGCAGCAGGAATTTCAATCATTCGTCTAGCTTTAGATATCACCGATTCTCCAGCTTCATTTCTCTGCTTGATGTTTCTATCGCGTTCGTATCTTGCATCATAGAAAGATCAATGTAGCAGTTAAATTATTCCTTCGAAAAAGCCACAAAGGAACAGTTCATGTTAAGGTTACTACCACAATATCTCAAACCCAAAAATTGGCGTTGACGTTCCTTGTAAAATCCCATGCTTACAGGAAAAATTCAGACAAGAGCAGTAAATCCGTACCAAGAAAGCATTTGACCTTACTAATTACCTGTGTAGCTTTGCACTGACAGTAAAATGAGACATTGCCTCTTGGAAGGATTCCTAACTCCTAAATCTGATAAGAAAGGTCAAGTTCACTGAAACCCCTCCTGAAACCTTCACTCTCGTCCCAAGAAAAATCCATCAAAGCCAAAGCCACGACGTTAACAGAGGGCGTTCTTGATGTGAGGTGTAGATTAGAGAGCAACTGTTGGAGGTTGATGTGTTATAACTATACGAATTCGAGGCTGTAGACCCTGTTGACCCGAGGATCGTGCTTGTTATATTTAACCATAATCCCTAACTACGTCCGTCTCATAGCCCTATCATTGTTCAAGTCGCTGCGACGGAAGAGCCGGACCTCTTGCCGCCAATTTCGTATGTCCCTTCTGAGGAATGGGCTTTTGACAGGACACTAGTGCTTTGTATTTCTATGTCTAATATTTCCTTGGGGAATTATCATATAAAATGTCTATTCGTATTCGGTTGACGCGAATCTTCTTCCTTCATATTTGGAATATTAGACCGCGAAGTTTACATATCCAAGTTATTCAATCAAATTACAATATTAGAACAAAGTTATATTGAAATTAAACGAATTTATAACTTGAAAATCGAATTTGTTCAAAATGATTTTGTGGTAGGAATAAAATAGTCTTCAAAGAATAAATCTAAAATTCAATGTTATTTTAATTGACTCTTGGAATCAAACTCTCGCTGTGCCTTCTCCGTCAAGCCAAGTGCAGGCCACAAAGTGGCTTAAATCCCGGAAGCAAGCATCTAACCCTTGACAGCCAACGTGGCCCATAACAGCGTAGCCTTACAGCGCATACCCACCCAACCCAACGGTGGCGTCAATGCAGTGCACAGCATGACTCGGAGCACGACCCCAAAACCAAGATCTCTCTGGCCTCGCTACCGACTTCCCAACCTGCACCATTCAACTCCCCTCCCACGCCTCTCGTAAAGATTCCCCTATCAGAACAGCGCTCGGAGATTTTCTCTGCATTGGCTCTGGCCTGGATTGTGCGTGTGCTTATCTCCGCGCGGCGCGTCGTCTGGCCTCCGGCTCGATCTCGGACGCCCAATACATGCTTCCGACATATGCTTCCGACAGATATCATGGTTCTTAACTCCATGTTTAATACCACCGTGTTACGTTGCAGGCGGATTCCCGCAAAAACAAAAAAAAAACAAAAATAAAAGCCTAGACCATCCATCTAGTCTCCAGGCGGTAGGATGTTATGGGGAATTTTTGCCTCTTCGGATGAGTGCCGATCTTACCAATCTATGTTAATCTTGACGATTCTTTCCCGTTGCAAAAAATGCTGTGATTACTCATATCTATCTATCTGATGCTTGTTTTTGTAATAACGTGGGACGGCATGATATCTCCCCTGAATGCTAGAAAAAGCTACCATCGCTTAACAAGCATCTTACTGACCAAGAAAGTTACTAAGATCCATCGATTCTTCAATAACTCGGAGCTTGGATTAATTACTGTGAATTATATATATCTGTATAATTTTGTCATTTCAACTAGTACCAAAGCTATATTAGCCGATAAGTAAGTTATATTTTTTCCCATATGAAATTATGCTTGATAGAAGAATATCTTTTCAAAAATCCTTTGTATCATTTGTAATTTTCGTTGTGAACAATTAGACTTTATCGTTTAGGATATATATATAGCACGGACCACCTTGGTATTCTTTTCTGGCATTCTAAGAGATAGTCGAAATTTCGAAATTTCGGCCCATGTTACATCGAGAAAGAGGAGAGAGGTCAATAAAGTGTAATTATATTGCATATGGTTTGCTACACGTGATTCCAGGATTGAGATCTGCTTCCCAAAGTCAAGATGGATATGATTAGTCAAGATAGATGTGAATAGTCAAAATGGATGTGAATAGTTAAGATGGATGTGAGTTGTCAAGATGGTTGTGAATAGTCAAAATGGATGTGAATAGTCAAAATGGATGTGAATAGTCAAGATGGATGTGAGTAGTCAAGATGGTTGTGAATAGTCAAGATAGATGGTAGAATTTTGTACATACGAAATTATAAAGCTATGTAAAAGGGGGGTAATAGTCATGTGAGAAATCGTACAAACGCCCAACGTGTCGATAAATGAACTATCCCCACAGTCTAACGCCTAGGTATCGATATCGAGCCGGGGAAAAAAAAGCAACCAATTTTTACAAAGACATGTTATCATGCAGAATAGTAACCGCCTCATTCCAACCCCTACTAGCCGCAATCTCACTAACCGTCCGGTCCATCTCATCTTTCGCCTCGAGATTCACTCCCGACTTTTCGGCAATCATCCTGAGGATACCTTCATCGCCATTTTCGATTGCCTGCATGATTGCATTCCATCCTCGGTAGATCTTATTGGGGTCCGCTCCATAGTCCAAGAGCATCTCGATGACGTCTGTATCACCACCTTCATGGCGACGCAGTGCCTTCACAATAGGCAAGTGCTCGCCAGGAGCGTTGATATCCGCACCTGCCACATCGAGAAGGTATTTAACGATATCCTTGCGATCTTCACGGATGGCCGTGGTGAGTGGAGAAAAGACTCCACCGTTTTTGTCTTCGACTGAAACGCCCGCTGCAAGGAGGAGCTTGACGGATTCCAATTGATTTGCATGGACTGCCATTTCCAGCACGCCCTTGTAAGCGCGTGGTTCGGGCAAGACGGATAGGATCCGCTTGAGGATTTGGGGGTTGCGAACGGCCATGCAGACAGGCCAATCTTGGCCTCGGACGTTGACATCCGCGCCGCGGAGTAAGAGGAGGTCAATCATTTCGATGCGTTCTTCGCGTATGGCGGTCGTGAGAGGAGACATTCCTTTAGAGGACTTGTCGTTGGGGTTTACGCCTTGGTCTAGGAGCCAATTGAGTGCCTCCATGTTGTTGCAGCTTACTGCCATCTCCGCAATGCCCTTGGGACTATGAATATTGGCTCCAGCGGCGACCAAGGCTGGCAGAAAGTGAACTCGGTTATGGGTCACACATTTCCAGGCTGGGTATTCGCTTGCCATGGTATTTGCGCCCGCCTTATTGCTGAGGAGGAGTTTGAATATTTCCGGTCGGTCGTCTCGAATTGAGGTACATAGAGGAGTGTATACTCCATCCTTTTTGGCGTTGGGATCAACGCCAGCTTTGAGAAGAGTGCGGACTGATTCAATGTTGTTGATGCTCGTTGCCAGCTCCATAATTCCTGGGCACTTTTTAGGATCCGCACCATGGGAAAGGAGGTATTGTAGGCAGGGAGTATGATGTATCGCAGGCCAAAGCATGTGCTTTGGACCCGGTAGGTTAGGATCTGCTCCATATTCCAACAAGGTAGAGACAATATCTGCTCTTCCACAACTGATGGCTTCAAACAGAGCAGTCTTACCCTCCTTACTTTTGGCATTCGGGCTTGCACCATATTTGAGAAGTAGATCCATGAACTTTTTCGATGTCCTCTTGCTGATGGCACTAATGAGAAGAGTGTTGCCGTTTGATGTAGTGTGATTTGCGTCACCGTTGTAAATCAGGAAGAGATGAGCGAAGCCCACCATATTTGCCATGACCGACGTAGCAAGGGGGGATTCCATATCGAAAGAAGCAACGCGATTAGGATCAGCGCCATACTTGAGAAGGGTGGTAGCCCCAGCCAGGAATGATTTTTCAACGGCAGCTCTCAAAGGCGTGATGCCTTCTTTATCATGGCTGTTTGGATCAGCGCCAAAGGTGAGCAAAAGTCGTAAACTCTCTGCATCATGAGCAAGAATCGCCTCGTTAAGTGCATTTATATCTGAGCCGATATTCGCTGGTACACCTCCATCAAGTATCCTCTCAACGGCTTTGTGGTCCTTTGAGCGGATAGCAGAGATGAGAGCACCTTTCATATTTTCGAGATTGGAGCCGGCATTGCCTCGAGGATTCCATCGAGGCATGTTGGAGGGGTCTACGCTGAGTCGAATGGCTTGGGTGGGATTGATCACAAATCCCTCAACATCTTTGATAAGACTTCCAGATTCGATGGTTTCGGTGTGAGATCGTGAGTCGTCGATATTGTGGTGAAGATGATGGTGATCGAACCCATGAATCAAGTCTGCATAATGTCTATCACCGGAATCATGGGAAATGGCGCTGTGTGGACTCATCGAGGTAGCAGCGGTGTTAGTTTGATATTGTTGGAGATGGGAGCCCATGAATGTTGAAGGTTCCCTAGTTGAAGATCTGTCCCCCAAAGACTCCTGCTGGTGACTGGAAGACATTCTACCAGGCCACCCGGAATGTGGCAGAGAGGGAAGGGGAGAATGCTGAATAGGAATTTGCGATGGTTGAGCGGAATATTGGTTACCAGAATCACTCACTCCAAGTCCAATAGGTGCCTGTATGGCTGGCGCTGGTTGTGAGCTCTGAGCACTCTTGGTACTTTTCCGCCCAGCCTTTTCGTCCATCCTGTTCAGCGCTGCAGCTAAACCAAGGTACCCTATGCCCAACTCCTTGTCAATCTTATCATTTCCCAAACTCCACTGAAAGACCAATGCACTCATCCTCAAATCATCTCGTGTCCTCCGTAGTGTGACGGTCATTTTCTTGATATCGTTGGCAGTGTTACTAAACATCTTCACCCAGCCTCGCTTGAAGTGTCCTGCACCCGCCTCATGTTGTAAGAATTTGGCAAGCAACTGATAAAATACCTGAAAGTTGGCCTGAGTCGCTCGAAACTTGTGATCGAGCTCGGTTATCATTTCGGGGGGAAAGTTTTGGACATGATGATTGCATTCCTCGAGACCAGCTTCGATGGAAAAAAGAATATGGCAAGTGTCGAGAAAGTCATGGGCGAGGGTTTCAAACCCTTGTGGCAGTTCTTTCGCCGTTGTCAGGTATTCCAAAACTCTAACCGAAATGCGGTCGCTGAGAGCTGTTGTCTTCAGGCAAAGCTGCATACACTGCGTCTGAGCTTTGGAGAATTTTGCTGTATTTGGTGTTGACGCCATGGTTTGTTTCTGCTCCGGGGGCGGTGGAAGATTCCTTGGGACCGTTCTCTGAGGGAGTGTTTTTTCAGCCAACGTCCTTTCGGGAAAGATGCTATAAGTGTTATGGTTGTTGGTAGGTGAGCTGATGGGAGACGGTGGGAGTGTGAGTTGCAAAGTTTCCCTCGAGTTCAGCGCGAGAGCTTCAGCAAACGAGTATTCGGTAGACTCTGTTATTTGCCTTAACGCTGCAATGCTCTGCGTGGTCATACTGAATTGAGAGAATTGAATAGGGAACAAATGTAGATGGCGTTTTGTCGAGGGATGATCAGGATAATAAGGTGGAGAACGGCAGACTTTATGATTATCACGTAGCAATCCCAACTACTATTAGAATCTTCTTAGCACTCAGACCCCTTCACAACACGGCTTGAATTTAACGTGAGATCTGAATTTGATTGGCCGTTGGTGAGCGAGCTCGCTTCGTATTCAGTTATGGTTACGAAAGACGGAGTTAGTTAAAATGAGACGGCTCTATCCCCCAGAATGAGGACAATTAACATGCTGTGTGATATATGCGTATGCTCTAAAATACTCAATCTGAGTGACTGCTTCTTCTCATTGATCGTGGGCTGTTCAATCAAATACTTTCTTTTGCCATCGCTTCTTGAGGTATTTATATTGGGAAAAGGCGATTTTAATATAAATGCAATATATATTTAATTTTCTAGCGAAGAATGGATATAGATGTTCAATAGATCTCAGAAATCCTAGCGAATTAATTCACTCAAACCGAAATCGATACTTTTATTTAATCTAGCGTAGATAATGTAACTCATCTAAGGTTGTATAATACTCGAATCATCCTATAAAAGAGTTTAATTAATCGTTTTCTAGATTTACCAAAGTTGTATATTATTATTTATTACTCCATACAGTAGAGCCATCTCATCTTAGCTAACGGCGTCTTTCGTATTTAGAGCTCTCACTGAAGTGTTTACAACCGTAAAACTCAAATACCAATAAAAATCTCCAAGCCGTTGTAAAAGATCTTCGACAATCCCAGTGTTACGTTCATGTAAATCGTCTTATCAAGGTTAAGCTGTTAAACCTACCAAGATATTACTTGGGAGTTAAGACTAGCCCAGGTCCAGCTTTAGATGGATATTTTGTCCCTTAGCAGCTGGAGTGGGGCCGGCTGGAGTATCATCGCAAGGCTATGCCGGTACCTGAAGAACAAGGAAGAACGTAGAAAGGAGGAGTAGATAGGGTATACGATGAGAGCGTTCCGGGCCTAATCTTCATTTGAAGTCAATAACTTGCTCCGAGTCAAGTTTTCGATATTTCAGTCGCCGAGCTCTATCTCCAGAGTCGAGATAGAGAATTTGTATTATCAACCTCCGAGGGGCCGACCAGGGTGATCCTTTGATGCCTTTTAACCATAATATTGCGCCGACCAGCCTCAAAGGTCACTTACCGTACAAAAGGGAGAGAAATATCATTAGCTTTAGCATTGGCATTGGCATTGGCATTAGCATTAGCATTAGCATTAGCATTAGCATTAGCATTAGCATTAGCATTAGCATTAGCATCAGCATCAACACTTTATACATATATTTGTATTTGCCTTTTGACTGATTTTTTTTGATTGAAACTTGTAACTAATGAATTATACTATCAGTAAAATAACTATCTTTACCTGTCCTCGAGTACAATGGTTTCTTATATCACAATACGTCGTGCCGTTAGAACTCAGAAAGTATAAAGATCCCGCATGCCGGTACATACCGAACAAAAGACCCACCACTGTTTTTATTTCAATCTCAAAAAGGAAAAATAATGGGCATCGATTCCTAAGCCTAGCTGTCGAGTTAGATTGATATCAGTCAAGCTCATGAGCAACAGGCAGCAGTTTTCTATCCTCATCAATTTTCTCACTCCGTATTCAGTAATTGGTGTGCTAGTGTATACCCAGAATGGATCTTTGGATACGATAGTACTGTAGTAAAAGTACGAAGAACGGGCTCACTTAATCTAAGGTGGCTCTAGAGTATAGAGCTGGTGGAGCTATATTGCTAATGATATCATGTTCATTCGAAGCTTTGAAGATTTTCAATTAACTTCTTCAACAAGATATTGAGAGAACTAATATTGAGATGATCAAGACGTTTTCTATATACAGATAGTGTTACTATTCTCTAGACTGCGGAAAATGAATGCTATCGCTTAACAAGGATCTTATTAGCCAATAAGGTTATCAAGATTTATCAATTTTTCAACACTTTTAAGCTTCAATTAATTATTATAAAGCTCAGAATTGTTCTTTTTATATTCAAATTAAATATAAAGTTATTTGAACTAATTACCAATATTATAATTTCTCTAATAATATAATATATTTATTTCATTATAAAATTAATAAAATTTAAAATGATATCTATTTAATTGAAGTCATTTTGATCATTCAAAAGTGTCATTTGATTAATCAAGCTTTATCATTCAAGGTATAGCGCACGGACCACGTTTAGCGCTCATTTTCCGCAGTCTAAAGGATAGATATAGTTACTTTTAAGCTATTAGCACTATTTAGTAGTATCACCATGCAAAGCACTATTAATCATCATTGTCACGATCGTAACCACTCGACGTGCCGATTAATGCCACCTCCATCTATTCGACTCGTGCGCGATGAGGACACATGATCGCTTTGTAGCATATAAAACTTTCGGAGTAATCTTGAATGGTAAATTCTAAAGATCCTCTTAACTCTGCTCTATAGCTCTTATATAATACTTACGTTACAATCATTCTGATGTTGATATTAACCAAATATAAACTAACTATCAAAACTATTTCAACTACTTCGACTCCTTCTTATCTGAGTATATTTATATACAACATTCTAAACATTAATAATTTAAAGTAAATAATGGCTTGAGCATATCTTTCTAAATGTATAGCCGCAAAAGAAGCTAGTTCATTACGTCGCTAAATACTTCTGATATAAAGTTCTGTGAAGGTCATGGTCATGATTAATTCAAATTGCAATTCTATCTCCGACGATCGTTGATTGAAATTCGCAATGCTATCTCCACCAGGTCCAATAACAATCCCTGGTTCGCGCTATGAAGGATTCGTCTTCATCCTTTCGTGTTTCAGCAAGCTTTTTATGTCCTTCGTAAGCACTGCCTACTCACCCCGCTAAACCCTACAATACTGTTGGATGCTTGTCCCTCCTCTTCACGTTTTCTAGAAGCACAACCACATGTACTCGAGTAGATCACTACCTCGTTCCCCACAAAACTTCAACGCTAATTTATCTTCTCCGGTTCTTGACATTTCGCCAACGAAGCCAGTAGCACATACTCATTCTGTCGCTTTGATATCTCAATTAAGTTCACGGTGCGGTTGATGGAATGATTTAATGCCAGGAACCGAGGCTTGAAAACAAAGGGTCTTGTTAGAGATTATGAGACGCCCAGGAACATGCTTGGAGGCACAGCTGAATGATAGGATATATTGATGTCCCCCGTTCACATTACCCAAACTAATGGTTTGGCCTTTTTTCCCGATTGCGTCTGCTGTGCGTGCTATTTATGCTGTTTCTACCCACCCGTCGGCACCTCCGACTCAATCTCGGGTCTCGGGAACTCTCCGATGCATGTGAGTTAATTTCCACCAAGGCCGAAGATCCGCGGTTCCGAAGATACTGAAGAGACCATTCTGTGTGGTGGAAATATTTCAAAAAGCGCACTTGAGCGGCGAAATAAGCAGACGATATCGAGGATATGGAGAGATAACAGGCTGATAGCCAAAAGATACAAGCCCATCCGGGGACCAGAACACATTCGCTGTGAACTGTACCGAGGCACAGGCACGAAGTAGAAACACGGTAACGGAAAGAGAAGTGGAAAAAAAACGCCTACCGTGGGTGGCGGGCGGAAGTGAAAGGAACTATCATAGACTCAAGTAAGTTGGCTTGATCCGCGATCTTTACTTGTAAATATGGGCCAGGCTATTCCACAAGAGGTCCCAGCCAGCCCCTTTTCCCATGCTTTTCCATAAGCTCCCCCCGCTCTAAGAGCCGTGGCTCCTCACGGATAAAGAATCATACCAACTCCTGCAGTGAAGCACTAACTACAAGGAGCCTTTCTATGTGTCCCCGCAAGATGTCTCAGCTCTGAACCTGTTCGCCTCAGCGGTGCATCATCTCCCCACTCGCAAAAGCGAGCTTAAACCTATCGAAGTATCCCCTCAACCAGCAGAAGTAAAGCTGCGAACAGAGCAAAAGATATACTAAAGAGTGAATTCCAAAGCCGTCCAAAGTTCAACATATACATAATACTTACCTAAATAACGTACTATCAATTTGTAAGAAAATCGTTGTATATAAAAATGCATAATTATGACCCAACCATCCCTAGTACCATTGGGAAGGTCGAAGCCTAGTAAGCTCCACGGTGTGAGCCTTCTTTTCGCAATGGCCGATTTTACTTACATCTTCCTCGACTGCAACCTGATCGTCGCTAGCATACTCATCCCTCGCTTGCTGTACGAGTAGATCATTATTGGACCAAAGACCCAGTGACCTTTCTAGCCCATCCCACGTGACCATGAGCACGACACGGGCTTATACACGGGCAAGGTCGAACGAGGCTGCGTCGTTTTGGTGCTGCATGACTGCAAGTGCTGGCACCTCCGTAGAATCCCAAGGCCATTCACATGTGCGAGTATATGAAGAAGGATTGATTCATTATCAGAGCTAGGACTACCAAGCAACCTACCTTTATCGTACCTTACTATATTGGGCTAGCTTTTGTGGCTGACTCCTTGTGGCTGACTCCTTGTGGCTGACTCCTTGTGGCTGACTCCTTGTGGCTCAACATTCCCTTCACTTAACCTTTCGCCTCCAAAATGTTTTTCTTCCCCATCCAAGGCACATAATACTACGCAAATACTAAACACCGGCCAACCATTTCATGCCTGGGTTTTCTCCTTCATGAAGTCATTCTGTTTCTCCCGCCGTCTTTATATCACGAAGAAGCTTGGTCTGCTATGCCGTACTTACAATCGTTCTCTGTTGACTCTGGCGATCGAGACTTCTTGCGATGATACGAGTGTTGCCATTCTAGAGAAACACGAAAGGAATGCTACTGCTACTTTACATTTCCATTCCCAAATTACATCAGACAACAGATCATACGGAGGGGTCTGGCCCATTGCTGCACACGAGTCTCATCAGAAAAACCTGGCACGATTGGTGAAAGAGGCTCTATGGACTCTACCCCGACAACAATCATCGATTGCGTCGTTCGAGAATGCCATTGCCGTCATATCACATCATGGGTCCGAGTTACATCAGAAACCAGATTTCATAACAGTGACACGAGGTCCAGGGATGCGAGCAAATCTTATAACTGGCATTGACACTGCGAAAGGATTGGCCGTGGCATGGCAAGTGCCTCTCCTAGGTGTGAACCATATGCAGGCTCATGCTCTGACGCCACGAATGGTGGCCGCTCTCGATGCTGGAGGCCATACGGGAGACCAAAAATGCGATAATGATCCTGCTTACCCCTTCCTCTCTTTGCTTGTTTCTGGTGGGCATACCATGCTTGTCCATTCCCGTCAGCTTTGTGACCACGAAATCTTAGCCACCACTTCTGATCTTGCAGTGGGGGATATGGTTGATAAAACAGCACGAGATATTCTTCCAGCTTCCGTAATTGAATCCGCGCCAGATGTCATGTATGGCCGCGTTATGGAAGAATTCGCATTTCCTGAGAGCAACCCCACATACGATTATGAGCCATCTCTCACAAGCATTTCACAACCTCCAATGGAAACAAAATTTGGTTGGACAATAAAACCTCCATATCTGAGTCCAGGCCCTGGTGGGTTGAGAGCTTTCAATTCGGAGTTCTCTTATTCGGGCATCGGTAGCCAAGTTAAGCGCATTGTGGAACAAAGGCCAGGAATGGATGTTATCGAGAGGAGGTTACTTGCACAGGAGACCATGCGAGTAGCATTTGAACACCTCGCGTCTAGAGTAATTTTAGCTCTGGAGTCCTCAGAGTTAAAGAAAGTAAGAACGCTCGTTGTCTCAGGCGGCGTTGCTGCAAATCAATATCTGAAGCACATATTGAGGGCAATCCTAGATGTTCGAGGGCACAAGGGTATGAGGTTACTGTTTCCTCCTCCAAAATATTGTACAGACAATGCAGCTATGATTGCTTGGACAGGCATAGAGATGTGGGAAGCTGGCTGGAGGAGTGAATTAGATATACTAGCGGCCAGAAAGTGGCCGATTGACCCGAGAATTGAGGGCGGTATACTTGGTTTAGATGGCTGGAAGCAGAAATCAATTTAGCTCAGCTGCAAAAACCTCCTCTATTCATCCACTCTCGCGGCGATACAACCTCTAATTTATCATGACCCCCATCAATTCGCACCAAAAAGCATATATTACAATCGTTTGATGGGGGACACAGATATTGGGACCCAATCGCGCTTCCTAAAACTCATCAAGCTTCTCTTCTGGTCCTATTTCGAGTATTGGTGTCAACGGCATTGGGCCAGAATCACAGCTTGATATTTCAGCCTATGCTGGAAAATTCTTGTTTTATCCCCTTCACGTGCGCGCACTCACTTCCGGAAGCTTTTGCGACTTTTTTGTTGGAGCAAACTGGCTCGGCAGGTTTTGATTTCTCTCGCTCACGCAGTTGTACAACAGTAAGTCGAGAATCTGAAAAGTGCGCTTACCAGTCAAATGTGTTTGAGAAAGTCCGCCCCTTTCTTAATCTCAAGGTCCGTGATGATAAAATCTTATTGGTTTTCAGCAAGAACAAAGCTGTTTGGCCTGTTCCGTTTCTGAGGCTGACACTTTCTATTCCATGCAACGTTGTCGTTACCAATAGCATGATCCAAGGAATCGCTCTCCCCGCGTTCTATCTCTTTGATGTGCGCTTTCTTGAGAGTCATGGTGATCCTGTGGCGTACTTCATTATTTCTCGGTGCCAATGACTCAACCTTATTACTCCCTCTTCGATTCTCAGCATACAATATATGAACCACCTCTTCATCATTTGCATGAACCTTACCATGGTCATAATCAGGGTTGGGCAAAGGGTAGGTAGGGCAAACCCAGGGTGGCGCGCGTTACTACCCGATCGGTAAGCTACCCTATCAATCTGCCTGGGGTGAATAGCACATGAGCTTGAGTTTTGGTCAGAAAGTGTCGTCATTTGACGTTCCCATATGTGATACGAATATCTGGAGATTCTGATTGTTTTAATAGTTGGGAATAATCTCACCTTCGGACAATTATACGAGACGGTCACATGATCTATGCCCGTGGGTCTACACAGCACCCGCGGGTTTTGAAGGGTAGTTACCCTATGGAGGTCACTACTCCGGGCAGGGTACGCGTGCTCAACCCTGATCACAATAAATTAATAACACTACCTCAGCTCTGGATCATTCCATCTGATGCACTTACTGTCGCCCCACAGCTTGATAGTTTGATACATCGACATGAACCTTTATCATGATTACGTCTCATGGGATATAGTGGAGTAGCGGATACACCTCCATTTCCAAAGTAGCATTCACGGTTAGCCCTCCAATCAAACTCTAAGTCAAACTCGAAATTAACTCTACGTTTCTATACCTCAATGACGACTACATTATGCATTGGGAAACTCTTGCGGGGTTTTGGCGATACCTTTTGGGGGGTATTTGCTTCTTGGTGGACTTGTCCGGATGGGAGCTTTGAGTTTGGCGGGATTTGGATGAGTGGAAGGGTGGATAATCTCGATGTTTCACGGGTGGTGGGTAGTGGGTGCGGGAGCGGGTGCGGGGGTGTTGTGAGTCGAGTGGATTTCTTCAAGCTCTGTAATTGGTTTGGGTGGTTGGCAAGTCCCGAAACTTTGTCAGTTTGAAGGATTCAGACCCGGTTCTTGGCTCTCGAATGGGGCGGTGTGATGGGATAGCATCATGCCACAACGAACTTTCAAGAGGCTTGAGACGAGGGCTAGTCTAAGCGAAGCCTCCAAGAGGACGAGATGTCAGCAGCGCAATTGGATGGATGCATTTTCAGCGAAATGTGATATCCTATTTTAAAATTTCAGTTCCTTCTATTTTGCTTCCAGGGAAATTTGCCGATTTGGGGTATGGATGATATTCCGTGCTTTGAACTAATAATGCTGTATTTGGATTTTGATATCGTGGCTTAATATTGTTGTTGCGAAGTGGGCAAGTCTAACTTCTTTGTTATGATTGTACTATATTGTCCTATCTGCTGCTCCTATACCCGAAACTATTATAGTATGATACCGCAATGGTCCACAGACGCAATATTTTTTCCAAGGAGCCAAAAGGCTTCTTCAATCATTAACTCTTTCACGGATATGCATTTCCACCGCAGTCTTCTATACCGTAATATACATAGTTCTACACCAGGCTCTTGCGATGAATTCGCTAATTCTTCTGCCGCATTAACAAGATATTTAACTGACGGCCTTCTACTTAGGTGCCGTTTCAAATTACGAATTAGTGACTCTGCCAAAAGGACAGCCCTAGCTGGTGAGATGATATTAACTTTGCTTGCTTGATTCCATTTATAAAAATGGAAGTTCAGGCTCCGGGAACTCTACTCACAGGAGTGGGTGGACACAGCTTACCTCAATTCTCAAGGCCCCCATAAAGTTATTCGGATGGCAAATGATTAGTCCTTCTCACCGGATCCTGTTTCTACATTAACTCTCCCTACAACTACTGCATGTATACTAGAGTCAGAGGATTCCTCTCAAGGCAATCGTGTGTGGATTGGTTGACTTGATACCGTGTTGTTACAGAGCCTAATATATAAGTTTAAAGATGATGATAAGGGTACGGCAAATGCAAAACTTGATGAGCTAGATAGATCACCAGGGATGTTCTGGCTAGAAGGGTCCCCTCCTAATTTAGACTACTACTGCACGTCTTCTTTTCCATCCTCTCTCACAAATAACAAGAATTCATCATCTTGTCAAACTCAAATATCAAATCAAAAGCTTACGCAACTCTATCGCTTGCGTTCACATAGTTTAGCCACTTATCGGACATTTGCTGCGATCCTTCGTCTTATTCTTGTATCTTTCACATGAGCTGGGATTTGTAGGTTAAATCACGGAGCGTTGACGTTGGCTAGTTGAGCCTACGTTGTACATCAGATATGAAAATGTCGAAGCTGTTGGCTATCAAGAGGTAAGTTGGTTATCTAGTGGTATGATGATCCGGCGCAATCTTTCTACGTCTACTGTATTGCGAGAACTGGATTTCTAATATCATGAGAATGATTTGAACTGGAAGAGAATTCTTTAGGGTTGAAACTTGAGGGATTGGTGATCGATTCTTACTTGTAGGTATAGTATTTTTCTGCTTCTATAAGCCTCATAAATCGTTTTAGACATTTTCAATGTCTTGAATCTAAGTTCCTTTATTTGTTAAAGTCCTTATATTACCATCCGCTAACATTGAACAATAGAACTTGAACTCTGCGTTCTCGATAGAGTCCTACCATCTACTAGGGCTGCTCTATACAAATATAAGTTCTATTTTCTCTTGAAACGTTGTATTTAGATCCTATGTCTATGAATACAAGATAGGAACTATGACCATTTCGAAGTTAGAAGAACTGATAGGTGCCAGTATAAAGTCTCGTGAGGGAACGAGGGGATCTAAAATCAATAAAAAGGGAGAATGCAAAATTTGGATCAAGTCGAGTCAAATCAAAGATTTATTTACTTTTCTGTTATATTTCATCCTTCCTTTGGTACAAGATGGAATTTCCATTGTAAATTATCTAGAGACGAAGAATCAAGATAAATTTCAAAGTTGATTTCTTTTTGGATCTCTTTGATATCCTGTACTACACTCTCGTGAGATAGTATGAAATTCTTTTTGCTTTTCCAGCTAAATTATGTATGTGTTGGTATCTTCTTGATGGTGGTATGAACGTTCTGATCAACAGGTATATGTATATACTCTTGTTAATATAATGATTGACACTGCTCTAAAGCCAAGTCGCGATGGATGATGTGTCGAGGTGGATCACGTGCTTAGCCCGCTTAAAGTCAACCACATCACGTGCCAAATGTATTCAATTACATGGCAACAGTATAGTTTCTAATTACTTGACACTTCATCTACTGACATCCGATGAAATAGACCCTCATTCCTTGCGATTATGATATTTTACTGCTACATCCATGAAGATTGGACGAAATACTTTTCAATGTTAGGCCCTGTCTGTACAAAGTCTCGTGGTATTTTGAAAGATATAATGAACCAGCTTTGTTATATTATTATATTCCATACATTATCATGTATTAAGATACTATCATTCCAGTCCCTTGCATCAAACCAATATAGAATTCACCAACATCATACAAATAGTTGAGAATTTGGTTCAGGGCAATTCAAACCAAGTCACTACCTCCAGTACACGTGCACCTGTAGCGTTGCATTCTCTAAGATTCTGTCTACAAAAGAACTTCTCCCAACCCCAAGCTTTCCCTTTCTTTCAATGTAAATACTTGCACATCTAAATATGTTTGTTGAATTTCCTTCCTTAAATGTGAACATATGGTTAATTTTTCGTTCTTTGACTAATAGTGTGTATCTGATCTAGAATACTACACTATCTGTACAACTAATTACACTCTTGAGATGTCTTCACCTCCAGAATTTCGCCCTGAAAAAGCAACAAATAACTTGGTCGCATCATCCTCGGCGGGAAATATAGCTCCTCCCAAACAACATAGTCGAACTGCTATCCTTTCTTCTCAGCAGCTGCCAATGCTAGCCCCTACCGCCCCTCTCACTAAAGTCACCTCCGTGGAAGTTGAAGAGCTTCGAAGTCGTCTCTTCAAGCTCACTTCAGACTATCAAAGACTATACGGGGTCTTTATAACCAATGGAAACGCCAGCACTAACGCTGTACCCTGGAATCTGGCTGATATCGATCTCTCCTTCCTGTTCAAAGTCCGCCAGCAAGTAGTGGACTTGCAAACGGCTACAAAGAGAGTCGAGAGTGGAGAAGAGATAGAGAATCATCAGGCGTTCATTGCAAGTCAAAGAATATTTTACAACAACTTGGTGGAGGTCGTCGCTTCGGCTATTGCGCGATTGACATGGCTGAGAAAGGATTTGGAGGGCCCGGATGGCTTTGCGTATCAGTATCCTAATTGGTACTATCAGGTCATTGGAAATAATCCGCGGAGCACCGATACCTCTTCTGTGAAGGGGGAAGTAGAGAATAATAGAGGGGATGGCAAGTCCTACAAGGGACCTGGCCAGGCTGGAGATGATGATGGACGTTTAGTATCTCCTTCTATCGATTCATGTGATGATGGGGAGAGAAGACTGGAAAAACGACGCAAGATGTAGTTTTTTTGCTGTTTGGGATGGTGATTGGCAAATCATCTGGTTTTTTTGCCATTTCTGGGGGCTCATGCCTTGGCTGTTTGCTTGTTTTCGCTTGTAATTGATTTCACATTGGCGATCTTCTGTATTTCCTCTTGTCACTTAACATTAAAGATACCCTTGGCAGCGAAGCTCCTTCTGCTTATTGAGAAACCAATTAATGATAGGCGATTCATCCGATTCTGGAATTGAATCAAGGAACCTCTTTGCTTTACTCATTAATTTTACATGCGTTGATTCTAGTAATTATCCCCGCCTAGTGGTTGTTACTTTACGCTACATAAAATGAATTACCATGTAAATTGTTTTTATAGTCTACAAAAGCACCAGAATCGTAGTTTCGCACTATAATTCGTGGTTGCTGCTGAGCATGGCTGAAGTGGCGTACGATAAACATACATTTAACACCATATAATATACTGGCTATGCTGTTAGACTGTTTAATGTCTTCACTGCACCAGGTGTTTACTCTCCTTAGCTATCATGATATGCCCTATAACTATCTTTTTTGCCCCAGACTCCTACATCTGGTTGTTATAAATGTATTTAGCAGGATAATCCTATCTATACCCAAGATCTGATTCAAAAATGTGAACATGTAAGAGAATATAGTGCTTCTAGACCACGTTTTCATGGCAAGTTTGGTCTGCATCACAGTCGAAAAGCTGCAACAAAGACTTGGCAGGCTGTCAGTGAATTATTTTGGAACTTTCGCGCAATATTTCCAGGTCTATGGGGCCTGGTGACAATGACAGCCTCTCAGATGAGCAAGTAAAGCTTGCATCTGAGTTCTCGTTCAATTTGCATGATCTAATCACAGTTGGTCCCATAGTTGGTCTGCGTGAATGAGAGAACTATCGGCACGTTCTCCGAAAGCAAAGTACTCAATATTCCTAGCCCATCAGCAGTAATGCCTAGAAACTAGAGCCTTAGCACCTGTATTCAAAGCAGATCCTCTTTTTGAGTTGGCATAGCCCGATTTGTTGCCCATCATCTTGAAGTGTAGGTGAGGAGAATCGTATGATTTTCAATGGATTAGTGAATGACTGAAATGGTACACCTTATGACCTCAAGTAGATCTAAACCCTTTCTTTAAACCTACCAATTTACCTCGCAATCTTTCAAATAAACACCGACCGATAATTTGTTCTTAACAGCTGCCATGGGTAGCCTTTCACGGTTTTCAGCTTCATGCGAGGAGCTAGCTGGCCAGTGGCAGAGAATAATTGGTATTTTGAAAGATATTGAAGAGAGAGCGGTAGGGTATCCGGAGGTCTTGAAGAAGATCCTTGGGTTCAAAAGTACATGTTTTGAGGTTCAAAACTTTCAGGTTTGTTACCAACGTTGACTCTGCTAATGATCAAGCGATAAACCTACCATACTAATCTTACCCAGGCCAAACTGGATTATTTGAAGTCCGAGTCTCCGTTCGAGGATCTCGCTAGTCATCTTCAAGAATTGAGATCCGACTTTAATAAAGTTCGAGCTTGTCTTGCGACTGTGGTACGGAGCATTCACGAATACCATAGATCTCGAGAAATGGCCAACCTAAAAATTGCTCCTATCATCAATCTGCCTCGCCCAGCCGATCTTCTCCCCGACACAAGAGATAATGAACTCCAGATGAAAGGTTCTGAGGTTTTGAGATATACTCGAAAAAAGCTTATCGTCGCTCTTCCGAGTCTTCCAAAAACTCCGTCGATCTTAGGAGAACCTAACAGCCCTCGAATCGTTTCGTATGAGCCAGCTGAAATGACCCTGGTTATCAGAGCCAGTAAGGATTTCCTTAATCTGAACGCGCGACCCCCAGTCAACATGGAAGAAGAAATGCGACTTTGTGAGTATATTCTGATCACTACCCTCAACCATCTCGGCACACGCTAATTGTGCACCAAAATAGCTGTGTTACGCCATCGGCAGATGGAAGAAGAAGAACAGGCGAGAAAGCAGGCAGAAGCAGCTGCAGCACAGAACGCAGCAAATGAGGGCCTTTCCGTTCATGAAAACCCCAGCTTTGCTCATCGTCCTCGAATTATCGACGCTGAATTGTCCTCATTTGCACCTCCAGAGCCTGACATGTACTTTGTCCGAGAGGCTCTCATTGCTGTTACTAAGCAGATGTATCTCACCGATAAATATGGCGTCAAAGCTGCCACCATCAGACTCAAAGTTAGGGAGCAGCTTCGCCTTCCGAAAGGCTTCTTCCAGAAAAACGGTTGGCCGGAAAGAGCTAATTACATCATCGCGAATGCGTACAGAGATGCCAGGGTGAGTTCTCTGCTATACATAGGACCTCGTCGCGAATACAAAAAGAGAGGTTGGACTACAGTAAACTGACACGCTGCATTGCTTGGCTAGTCTTCGGAAATCCTGGGTTTCTGAGGCTCTTGTGAGGGGATCTATGGCAAATTAGTATGGACTAAATCATGACCTGCTTCATCTGAGGTAATTTGGATTACAGTTTTAGTTTTTCATCATACTGATTCATCGTCGCAGACCATAGCAGTAACTTCTGCTTTGCTACTTTTCTTTTTTAGAGGTACCTTTTTCATGATTTGGTCATAGTTATAGGTTCTTTCATATTAGAATCTGCGAAATGCTTTAACAAGTCTCATTTCAAAGAATATGGCATTTACGAGAGCTACTTTTTACTTAATTTTTGAGGAATGGATACAATCAAATTTGCCTGAGCATATGTATCGTGACTTGAAGTGCATCATTGGTACAATGTGATTTGAACTTTCTTTCATCTTCTATGAATGTTTCAACTCGTCTCTGTAAGCTGAGGTGGCTGACAAGTCTGGAATTATTTGACGAGGTTATATCAATCTTCAAAATTCATTTTACCTCTCAGTTAGTCCAACAGCCTCATGTAATCCTTGCTGTACCTGAAGCACCTATCATTTATTTAATGAGAAGTTCTACCATTAACACCCTCTCTAAGACACCACCTCATCGATGTTCACAATACAACTAATTATCTACACAAACCCTTCAGTTTTGATCATAAGTCTCTTCCTCTTGAGTCTATTTCTTGTGAGTCCCTTTTCCTCAAATCATGAATTAGGTGAACATCCCTTTTTGATCCTCTCACTCTTGCTATGATGCTGATCTTTAAACCTTAGATAACCTTCATTTTACTTACGAAAACAAGCTACATGTACCAGACACCACACAATGGCAAACGGAAAACCCCTCGTAGTCTTGAAATATACCAAAGATAAAAGCGAAATCATTGATGGTATTTTGAATATGGAGATTGTGGTCGCACGAAATCGCATTCGCAAGGTCGCGAAGATCGAAGAGACACCTCAAGAATCTGTAGAAACCGAAGTAACCATTCCAGGAGCTGCCTCAACTACTCGGTGCAACCCTCAAATCAAAAAAGCGTTGCAACACATTCGAAAGGCTCTACGTCATGTGGATCATGAAGGGAAGCTTGCCAAATCCCTCCTCATTGTCAGAGAAAAGCTTCAGTCTTTGAAGAATCTTCATATCATGGAGGATGGAGCCAAGAATTCAGATGAACAGCATAATCTTCGAACAGGAGAGCAAGGCACCACAGAAGAGATCAAGCCTATACTTCCCATACCAAACAGCCATCACGAAGACCACGAAACTCAGATCAACAAATTGGCAGACAATGATGAAAGACTTAGAGCTCAAAATGAGATTTTGGAGCATTCCAACAACGAGTTGATATGTGAAATAGATTCAAATGAGACTGAGCTAGCGGCATTGAAGGATGAACTGTGACGGGCGAGAAAGAAAAAGAACCAATTGAAGGGTGTTAAAAAGCAATTGGAGTTTGCACGGGAATCTACAGACAATGGTTTGAGTCTTTTGGCTTCATTCATGGACGGTGATGCTACATGCAAGGAGAGTGTTCTCGCCTTGACAAAGGAACTGAAGGCATGTCAAGCAGAGAGAGATGCCCTCAAGGATTCAAACCTTCGAAACGAGGACTGGAAGAATAAATACATGGTACTGGTTGATGAAAACAAGAAATTAGAGGTTAAGATGGCTGGCTTCAAGAGAAAGTTGGGGGATGTGATGACGGGCATCGATGATAGCACTCCAAGAAAGAGAAGACGGAAGACTTTGTAGTCTTTAATGGCCAGGATGACTACAATCACCATAGTCTGGTACTGGATTTTCATTCCATACTGGAGATTTTGTTTTATGGCCGTTCTATTCAGTGCAATTGATGATTTTGGTTCCATTCATCCACATTGTTTTTCAGTCGGTTCGGTTAAGGGTTAGCGACACTAGAGCTGTGCATACAGGTCACAATATCCTCAGGTCTTCTATCTCAATTTGGCACATGCTCTTAGAGCATCAACTTTCAACAATTTAAATCCAGAAAGCACCTAAGGTCGTAGAACCAGACCTAATACTTCCGACCTTTAATTTGATGGTATGGGAATTTATGTCACGTGAGTACTTGATGTGAACGTCCATCCAAAAGTTTGGACGTCCATCCAAAAGTTTGGAATAGTTTTGTGGTGCAGTGTAGTGGCAGATTGCTACTAGAAAACCATGTTATAGGGTGCATTCAAACTTCAACCCCATGAGCCATATTTCTTGAACTCTACACTATCCTATATCTCTCTGACAACATTCCTGTATAGATATAAGAGTGAATCTGAGTACTGAGAACACGCTTGAATGAAGTTGCTGTATCTGAATATCTTTGTTGCATAAAGCACAGCATGCTGAGAAGTCTTTGCTAGATGCTTCATCATCAAATGAATATATGAGCCACGATTATGCCTTCACCAAAGAGTCTTTCATAGGTGAATATCTCAGAATCAAACCTCCTCTCAAAACAACACCATCGGATGATATGAGACAATATCAATAACACTATAGTCAAATTAACCCAACAGCTAGCTTCATTATCCATCACCCTTTTGATGGATGAAACGGCTTTCTTGGGAGGGCATAGGTTGCTGTACTAAAAGCACTGAAAGGTCTGAAGTGAGTTATCTCTTTTAAAATTGGTTTCCCACTTCATCTCTTCTTGTAATTAAAATTCTGCATTGTGTATACAATTTTAACCGAAGCACGTAGACTGGTCAACCAATGTGAAAGTGAATCATTCTTATATGACGCGTCCGAGGCTTTGAGATCGAATACTTCAGATCTTCTTCAATAAAACTTCTTCCAGATCTTCTTCTTTACTCACAAAAACATCCTTTGCCATTTCGCAGAATTGCGGGTTGGCACCTTGTTTGACTCTCCCTGATAGCTTACAGATCACAACTTCTCACTTCTTCCCACTTTAAACAATGTCTTCCAGGAGACCCCACCGCAGCGGGATGGAAGACCAGCCCAGCAATTTCACACACAAGCTCTCCGAAATGGAACCTCAATTTGAAGCTCTCAGAGTTGCCTCAGCATTGAATCAAGCCAAGACAGAACAACGACAGGGAGAGTACCTTGAAGAACTTTCCAAGCTGAAGTACAAAGGAGTGGTGGCCGAGGAAAAAGTTGAATTTATTCGCAACTCATTTTCAACCCTCAACAAGAGAATTGAGGAATTGCATCAAAACGCTCCAAAAGATCGTAAGAAGTCCAAGAAAGGGTCTAAGAAGAGGTCTAAGAAGGGGTCCAATCAGAGTGCTGCTGTTGTTGACGACGTTGACGACAATTATGCTTCTGCTAACATGGAGGAAAGAATGAATATTGTCAAGGGTGATGATGAAAAAGATGGCAATTACAATGGGGATGGAGGGGTACGTTACCGTCCTCTTACTACGGAGGAGGAAGAGGAAGATGAGAAGCACTGGCAACAAACTTTGAGTGCTCTGGTAAAAGACACCACAGTCACAGAATACTATGTTGAGATGGGATACCAGATGGGCTCTACTTCACCACCAAAGGAACAACCGGAGAAACAGCAGTCCCCGAAACCCTCTAATGAAGGTGAAGATCGACTCATGTTCCTCGCAGAACTTGCGATATCACTTGGGGAAGGTAAGGGAATACCAGCAGAAATGCTTGGTGAGTCACCGTCAAATCCTTGGCCTGCAATCTATCCAGGACTCTTTGATTCACCACCATCAAGAGTCTCTCCACCAACCGATACTCCACAATCCGAGCGGCCCATTTCTTCTTTCAATAATGCATTGCCATACAAAGCTCCATCACTGCCCAGCACTAAAGCAATTGCCCCATGGCGTTTACCAAAAGCCAATCAAGTATCATCTGACGAACCAATGCCTCCGTCTCCCTCAAAGCGTCACAAGTCTTCCTATGTACCGCTTTCCGGACCGCGCTTTGGACCAAAGGCAGCCCCTCGCTGTGAGACATGTATGCGAAAGAGAAAGCTATGTGATCGCAAGACTCCTTGTGGCAGATGCTCTACTATGCGCGACTCACAGGAGTGTGTTCCCTACGGACCGGATCTATAAAGAGATCTCAATCTTCACGCATTTCGCACATATCTACCGTTGGTTTGTCTTGCTTCCTATCGCACTCTGAAGATTGTAAAGCCTCTGACTGTGATATAGATTTCCAGCTTTCGAATTGGCATTGATAAGGGAGTTGCAGGTGAGGATACTGGCGGTTGATGTTTTTGATGCATTGGTCTGATAGGATGTGAGTATTCTCATCTATGATATTGAAAGACACAGTTAGTAATTTGGTCACCAGAGCTACAAAAGCCTGCCTCTGCGGAAGAGTAAATGCGCTGCGATGGTTCATTTGGAAGGAGTAACAATTTTTTTTGGTGCTCTGGGCATTTTGTATCACGTGCTGAACCTTTCCCGGCGGTTTTCGTTTTCTTTTCTGCGAAGTCTACCATGATTTAAGGATGGATATGTCATGCTATAGCGGTTTTTACTGTGTCTTTTCTTTCTCTCAACTACGAATCTGGAGGACTGGGTGATTATATGAGGGCACGAAAGAAGATGTTTCTCTGCTTGGGAATATCTGGGTCTCTTCGCATCGCTTAGTTTTTGAGTATCTTGACGTCTAATTCATGTAGTCTACTACTGTAATTATATCTCATCCTGATCAATACGTGTCGCTCACTCGGTGCTGAGGTGATCTGTACTTTTCATCCAGACTCTACGTTTAGAGATTCCTTGGATTTTCTCACACCAAGATTACTGGAAATAGTCGTGGTTCTCGATGTAATTATTCGAACCTGCCAATCATGCCAGGATTTATGAACCTACCAAGAGCAGGTGACGAGACTCAACACCACTTGTCACAGCATTCAATTATAATCTATACGGGCTAAACATTTTATCTTCATGTCGGTACACAGTATCGTTTTTCTTTCTTGTCTTCGTTTATTGCCCCACGCTCCACTCCACTTCACTCCCCCCACCCCTCCTGAAATACGCGAGCTATTATATCTACGTACTCGAGTAGTCAACAATGAAATTCCGTTTCGTTATTCAGCCGAAGCAAAGTGAATTGCACTGGCAAAAACATGCTGTGTAGAGAAACTAACGAGATAAACCCTCTATCGTTGCTTTCATTGATTGAAGTGACTATTCTCAATAGAATTTGAATTGATCTCCCTATTTTCCTTCTTACTCGCTGTCCTGATATAGAATCAAATTTATAAGTGATTCTTGTACTAGTACTCGTATGCGATTGACATCTCAAACTGAACGATATAAAAACTCCATCAACTCGAATTATTGAGAACTAATATTCCCGATGGGTATCTCACCTTCAACTTCGCTTTCTTTCCCAGCTGTTGAATTTTAGATATACTACTTTTTCTTATTAAACCTCATTCACCACTTCGGGCCCTCATCTTTGAATAGGCGAGGCTCAATACCTGCCCAACAATAGGACATATCTCTGTCGATGAAGCGATAGCAAGAATTAAAAGGATGAATAGTACAGTAGAATAACAAAATGTCGTTGGCACAAAACTTTTCTAGTATCTTCGAGTTAAATAATCCACTAATAAAGGGTACTACGGCTCAACTGTCGCTTATCACGAACTAACAGTCCCGATGGCCCTTGTTGAATACATTCATACAGACTCAAAAGAACTTCCTTCCACCAGTTCAATTTTGAATTTCTACCAGAGTTTTCTTGACCTCAGCTTTAACTTATTACTTAAGAAGATCGTATATGCCTTCCATCACACTACTTTCACGAAATAAACCCAAATCTACCTTATTTGGCCTTTCTCTAGGTGAAATTTCCTCAACTTACATTTCCTCACAATACACATCGCGATAAGTCTTAAACCACTCAATTATAACTATTATCACATCATCATAATCATGTCGTTCTCTAACCACTCAGACAAGGTGGACAGAGAAATATTCGATGATATCTTATTCGATGCATCTAAGGAACAATTTTTCGACGCTTTGGAGGACCAAAATGGGGGCCCCTACGAGGTGAAGGTGCATACTCCTAACTCCCACTCGACTAGATTCCAAGATCTCTAATAGTTCACCAGGAACTGAATGACTACGTTCCTGACCCCGAGAAGAACCACAACCCCAAGCTACCGACTCGTGAATTTTATCGTCATCTTTTGAAGTACTTCTACCAAGCAGATGAGCTTTTCAAAAAGGAATCTTTCTATTTTGAAAAATTTCAAAATCTCCTGGGAGCCCTTGAACGCTTGCAGTCGAATCACGAAGATGAAATTCGGAGGCAGGATCGCAAGTTCGGCGTCATTTTATCCTGCTTGGATGAGGCTATTCGTCGTGAACATGACCCTAAAACAAGATCTACAGATTCCATCCACCACGAAGAAAGAGCTTTCTACGCAAACAAACTGACTGAATGCACGAGGACTAAAGTGAGATTGGAAAGATCATTGATGAATGACTTCCATCAGCTTGAAAGCGAAGCTCTGGCCCTCTCGGACGAACTAGCCGAGCAAAAAAAGGCGATGTCTGCGTTCCAGCAAGGATTCGCCGACCAGCTCGCGTCGGAGGAACGCCTTCGAATGGTATACTGGGGACAGCAAAATTTCCAGGTTGCAAATCTTGAGGCTTGGGAACTTGTCGTCGAGCGAGACGCCAAAATCCAGCAGCTCGAGATCGAGATCGAAGAGCTCCGGGGGGCAATAAATAGAGCGCCATGCATCTACCATCAGATATATCTGAAGACAGATGAGCAAATCACTACGGATGAAAGCATTGATATTCAGCTGGAGCGAGAAAGCCACCCCGGTGACATTGTGGACCCTCAACTTGACGTTTTGAGCAACGAGGTGCAGCAGGTTATGGAATACTACGAACGAATGGTCAACCACGAGAGCCACTACGAGGACCGCCTCGGCGTTGAAGATCGAGCCGATGGCCGCTTCTACCCGTTATGGTCCCGGGATCCGACGAAGAGGGAATTTGCCGAAGCGAAATTTGAACGGGACATGGAGAAGCGTCAGGAAGACAATGTTGAGCTGGCAACCAATCCTCAAGGCGGAAATCGCGAGTTCGTCGAGCGTTGGAGAGAGAAAGTTGGCCGTGACTTTGGAAAGAGAGACGTCGCCCACACCCTAGAAGATAGTATTGTGGCCGATCTGGATCATGGCGGAAAGCGCAGCTTTGATGAATTTGATGATGGTGGAGGGGATGTTGAGGAAAAGCAAGACCGAAAGCGTGTGAGAGCTACGTCTATGGTAATTCTATTTCCCCCTTGATTCCCCCCTAAATATGATACTAATGAATGTGAAGATCTTCAGAGCGCCGAGCGGGCAACGGATGATGGCTAGATTGCATGAAAGAGATAGCACGGCTAGCCAAGCGTCTTGGGAAGATCCAGGGCACTATGGGTACGACGGGAAATATTATGCTCCGGGTGGACGAATTGAGGGCGAACACTCTCTAGCTTCATCAGGGTTTCCCGGTGCCGTTGAACCAAAGCCTCAATACTATATAGATAGTAATAACGGCGGGCCACCTCTCCGTCGACAAACACCCGTTCCCTTCCGAGATTCACCTGTGGTATCACCATGATCTCTCCGCTATGAACATAACGACAATAACAAACCATGTCTTCTTCGATAAACCCCACGTTCACGTCGAAGGAGCCTGTCGCCTCATTTCTGACCCCTTGTATTCTATACCAATATCCAGAGATGATTGTATCTTGAGCCTGAAAAGATGCAGATCATGGAAATTATGGAATCACGAGTCGGTGGGAGTTCTCGGGGAGGGCACTGTTGGAAATTGAATTGCGTATCATTTCGATGCTAGTCTGTTGTTTACATTGCTGGACTGAGAGGAGGTTCTTGTAGCAAAGAAAATTTGCGCAATTTCTCGCTGGACGCAACAGGGCCATGGAACTTAGCGATAGACCCGTTGTTGAGGGACAGAGGGTTAACGCGACGAGATCACGTCTCACTCGGTTTTTTCGCAAGAAGCTTTACAGATCAAGTGCATTCCCGCTACCATCATATGAAAAGATTGGTTCGAATGAACCATGTTCGTATCGTTAGTTTTCTCAACGTCCCTACTTTGTGCGACAGCGTGCTTAGTTTGAGCAATCATCTTGGTGTATTTTCCTTTGCTTCAATACATGTTTCAAGTGGATAATCAAGATGAAACTCGCAATACGACTCACTATAACTAAATGCCTCATTACGGGTCGAACTCATGAGAAGAAAAGTATATATGTATTTTTTTTTTCTTTTTTTTAGAATCAGGAGCAAAAGGATATTTTTATAGAGCTGTTTGCCTTCACATCAGAAGCGACATAAGAAGAAACCAGCGTCAAATATCTGCAAAATACATTCTCCAACCCCCATCTGTGTTTTGAAAGCATCGTTTGAAAGGCTTAGAAAGTCTACAGTGGCATGCGAAGATAAAAATAAAACGTGAGAAGAATGAATGAACACGCTGTCCACCGATATCGAAGGGTAAGCCAGGATAGTACGAAGGAAGAAGCCTCGATATAAAAAGAAAAGATTCTTCTCCCATCCACAGCTATGATCGGAATGTAACGAGGTAGGCATCGAGATATATTTCGACTTTGGTATGCGACCCATGCGATGCAATTCTTGCGTGTCGAACAAGTACCCTCAGCCCACACTTGAGGCCTGGAGTTTCCGGGGCTGTATATTCTTGGCCGTTCCATGTCTATGATTTGAACTGCAGAGTGATCATCGTGAACTATCGACGAAAGATCTAGTTATGGGATGTTTTTCACCGGGTCGTGGGCTTTGTACAGAGCTTCATGTATATCGCCTCTCAGAGTATCGCATATCATTTAGCGACCAAGGTGAAACAGCCAACAAACTCAAAATCTCGTATAGTCAATGTCCTTGCCCATTATCAATTTCCCGTTCATTGGCTAATATCCTTCTTCAATGTGAATCAGTTATATGATCAAACCTTGAGTATAAAAACTACAAGGTCTTGTATAAACAAAACTGTGGGTATGTTTTCTAATCGGTATGAATCCCATATTACAGATATATCCATTCTGGACGTCGATTCATATGATTTAAGGCATACTCGAGTAGCTTATTTGTAGGTTAAAGTTAGGGCTGAGATAGAGGTAGAGGTAGAGATGAAAATAAAAATAAAGATTTCCCTATTAATTTTCAGGCCCGAAGATAAATAAAATCCCAAATATAATACATGGAAGAAACTCTTGAAGTTTAGGCAAGATAGCAACAAACCCCTATCCCCAATGAAGTTTTTTGAAGTAACAGTGATAAAATCGAAGGGTAATATATGGCGACAAAAACGCCACCAAGTAGCAACCCACAAAGTGAGTAATAAAAATACCCAAATGTTATATAATCTCGGATATGTCTATCGAGATGCTAGACTACTTCCGGCCTCTTTTCCTCTTTTCCTCTTTTCCTCTCTTGCGACGGCAGTCTTGTTTTGTCTCGTATCCTGAGCGAAGAAACAAAACAACCTTTAATTCAAGGTGCCACTCAACACCAGATTCCTACTTGAGCTTCCGACAAAGACTTTCTTGGTATACGGACTAATAAACCAGTTTTGAGTCACGGGGTCCCAGTTGCTAACATCACGTCTTGTGATGTCATAAGTAAATGTATCACTCTCACCAGGTTCCACTCTCATGTCATCGAATGCTCGGAGAACGACTTTGGGATCTTCGGGGCCGCCAAGAGATATATACTGAGGTTCGTTAGTACAATAGCTAGGAATAGGCGAGGGTATGTGGATCAAGATAGAAGTGGGACCGGAACTTACAAGTTGAGGAATTTCCGTTCCAGTCACTTTGCCAATGTTGGTGATTTTGGCAGATACGGTATAAAGCACATCATACAAACCCGAGTTTCCACCTGGCTCACCACCAGCTGGTAGGAGCGGTTGTGGTGTGCTATCTTTCGAATGTGGAGGGGTTTGGTCGCTCTGATTTCTGACCACTGGGCCATCAAGATATGGATATATATAAAGAGGAACTTTATGGAACCCGGGGGGAAATTGTGCAGCCGATTCATTATAATTGATCTTGCCGAATGTTGGAGCTGATGATGTCTTTCCTCTTGTTGGGGTGTAAGGACGGGCGTATTTTTCTTCGATGCGGAGATCGGAATAGGAGAAATTGGTGTATGAGAGGCCGAACCCAAATTCATAGGATGGCTCGATATTTTTGGCATCGAAGTGACGATAGTCGATAAATACACCTTCATCAAAGTTCAATTGTGGATCTGTGGTGGGCCAGGAGTATACGACATCTGTTCCGTAATCTTCACGCGACTTGCCCCATGTAAAAATGGATTTTGCTTGTGGATTTACTTTACCGTACAAGACGTCTGTGATTGCGTTTCCGGATTCTTGACCAGGTAGACCAGCCCAAAGTATGGCGGTGATATTGGGATGGTTCTTGTAGGATTCGACAATGACAGCTCCGATTGTGTGGAGGACGATGATTGTGTTGCTGTTGATAGATGCAACGTGTTTAATGAGAGCATCCCCATTACCCCACAGCGTCAGATTGTTTCTGTCCCCTTGATTACCGCCGACAGTGATGTAAGCCTCCCCACCGTTTGCGTTGGCGAATACTATTGCGGCAGAAGCTCCTTGTGCTGCGGCGGTGACGGCAGCAAAATCATAGTTGTTGCCGGCGCTCCTAAAAGTTGTATTATCTTTTGCAGCTCGTGCTTTCAAGGCTGTAACAGGAGCGATCAGGTACGGAAAATTTGCAGTACCAGAACCCCAGCCCTAGATTAAGGGATGGTTAGCAGGCTTCGCGAATACTCAAAAGGTAGCACATACCATTGCCAGTGTGCCAATATTGCAACCACGATCACTGCACGAATTTGGACCAGCAGGATTGTCATGAGCGTCTTCCCCAATAACAGCTATGCTCTTTGGCTTACGCAAGGGCAATGCGCCTTTCGTGTTTTTTAAGAGAACGGTTGACTTAGCGCCGATCTCACGAATAAGCTTGGCATGATCATCTTGCACATTGACATGCTGATTGATCTGGGTAAAGCCTTCCTTGGCAAGGGGATGTTGGAAGCCATTTGTAGAAATATTCCAAGAATTGAAGTTCACTGGAACCTTAGCTTTATCCCTGCCAACTTTATAATATGCTGACATGATTCTAACGGCCATATCATCAAGTCGCCATTGAGGGATGGTGCCATTAAGCACGGCACCCGTAAGCCATTTTCCCCAGTATGTATTACCTGACGCTAGATTTTGATCTCCGGCCATGGTCATGCTAAAGTAAAATTAGCCCGAGTTGCGTCTCCAAGAAGCTGGAAATCTTACTCTAGTCCAGCCAATGCACTAGCAACTCCCGAATGCTGTGCCCACCAATCGCTCACGACTATCGACTTAAGTTAGGTTGCGATGGCATAAGGTTATCGGATTACATACCAAAGCCTTGAAAGTCCAATTCGTTCTTCAACAAGTAATTGAGAGTCCAGCTGTTTTCCGATCCATAGCTTTGATTGATTCGATTGTATGAGACCATAACGGAACCAACTCCTGCCCGAACAGCATCTGCAAATGGCCTATGGAATGATGAGTAAACTCCGGTGCCGATAGGCTTATGACTTACCATAAATAAAGCTCGTGCATGGTCTTGTCGTCCAAGTTGGCAGAATATGCAGCATTGGGCCCGCCAGGCTCTCTGTAATGCTCTTGTTCATTCATGATATAATGCTTTGCGCAAGCAACGACACCGGCGCTCTCTGCGAAAGACTAGTTGTTAGCAGGTATCTAAGGAGAAGGGCACTCGAAACAGAGGTAAATGATAGCGTAATTCATATATGAATAGAAGCACGGCCAAGGCAAAAGGATTTATGTAAGTTGGAGCATCGCGAGAATTGAATAAGAACAAACTGGATGAGTGATCTTACGGATTCCTTCAATTGTTGCCGCCATGCCGATTCCTGTATGAACGGGGTCTACACTGAATCCTTCCCAATTTCTTCCGCCTGCTGCTGCTCTTCCGAGTGGACCTAGTTCGAGTTAGTGACTTCGAACACTGAATGAATTTTCAACGACTGCTGGCATACCTGCGACTGGGCCCAACTGAACATCGATGCCTTTCCCTCGATGTTCCTCTCCCATAGCTTTACCCCGAGCCTTCATCAAATCATAACTCCAAGTTGCGCCAGCATTGATTCCAGCAGGGAAAGCAGAACTTAAATCAGCTAGTTGAAACTAGTCAGTCAATTGGTAGCCTCTGTTTTATGCGAGAACTTACCGAATCGAATACCAAGAGGAGAATCCTGTAAGCAGAGTCCGGGGAAATTAAGACGCGGAATTGCACCAGTATTTCCCACACAGGCTTCACCTTCCCAACCGACACCAGTGGTGAGGTTAACTTTTTCAAGAAGCGTGAGCTGGCTAACGAATTTCTTCGCTTTGGAATATGCATCTGCCCAATCGCCTTTACCATTCATCCATGGAGATGGATAGCTGGGAGGAGAGAAATCTCCGTCCTTTTGAGCAGATATGGACGTTGCAAAGACTGCAACTGCTACAATTGAGAAGAAAGACCTCATTTTGAGAGCAATTGGTCGAGGACTCTGTGGGGAGAAAGATAATGGAAGAAGCAGAAGAAGAAGATGAAGAGGGAGGGGCTTCTAATTCGGGGGAACTACGTGAATTTGTAGCAATTCGTGGGGACAATTCAAAGTTTCTTTTGCATGTGTACCACATCTTAATTATTGGATATTCGTGCAGGAGCGGCATCATGCATGGCCCGGGTCACCTAGACCAGTTACTCGTGTCGCCAGCAAATCCGTGACTCGGATAAACTGGCATGCATCATAGAACGGTCAACTATAGGAACGAGAGGGTGGACATCCAATCTCGCTTCTTCGCGGATTGGGGACTTCCTGGCAGCGCAAAGAAAATTCCCCTGGAGTCTGGGGATGCAAGGTTTGTATTTCGAAAGCAAGGCATGGCTTTGTTCCTGTGCGTTCTGAATCAATCCTGGCATGAGCTGCTCAGGATTTGGCAGCGACAGGAACACACGACTTGCATCACTATCGGTCCGAGGCATGATCGACGAGCACTTGGGACGAGCTTGTACCTTACCAAGGATACGCACTGGATTTCCCCTCACTACGCGGGGTATGCAGCATCCATGTATGCATAGGGAGCGCACGGATTGGTTAACGCAACAAGGATACAATTGGCCATTTCATTGATTCCATATTGGGCGTTCTGGCAACCATCACGAGAACCTGAGGCGACAGGAAGCTTTTCCATGTCATGCCGTTGGGAGCAAGAAGAGAACGGCGCCTCGGGTGCTTGGAAGTGAGAAGACGAGGGAATATGAACGTGCCCGTTGAGCCGGCTCCATGGGCTGCAGTCACGTGGGAAATGCCAAAAGCAGCAAGCCAACGTTTCGGAACATCATCAATAGGTGCGCTTTTGAATCTGCTGTGCGGAGGACACACAGCAGCCAGGTCCCACACCCACACGGCCAGAGTGGATTTGGCAATTTGAGCTCTTAGAAAACCGTGCGTCTTAGCAAAACCTTATGCGGTGCAGCCTTTGGTCACTGTCGGGTTTGAATCCGAGATGGAAAAACCTTGGGTATTCGCTTATCCAAGGAAATGAAGGGTGGAAGATCTGGTGGATATACTTCTCAACGTTCAAGATTTAACGATTTAACTTTTCCAAGGTTGTTTTGGAAAAGATACAATTAGCAAGATCCTTACCATACTAATAAGCTTTCCAATTGCCTTATCATCAAATCCTCCTTCTTGATTCTATCGCTAAGTGAAGCTCTAGCGAGGATCTTCATCCACTGAAACCGTTTTCATATTCATTATTGTCATGCCAAAATGACGCACCATATCGAACATATGGCTAATTGGGTATATATACTACAAGTATATATGTACACAGCGATATAATCCGATAGTTTACTTGTAACATATCTACAAGATTGCTATGTATCGAAGATTCTAGTAATCTTAAATGATTTTACTAGTTTGAAAAAGTCGATATAACGGGAAAAGTAAAGTAAAAGTAACTCAAACATTTGAAGCTTTAAATAGAGTTTAATAGAACGAATCTCGATAGGTTGATTAATTGAGTTGCTTACTAATAAAGATACAAAAGTGGATTCCTTAAAAATCCTTGAAAGATAAGTAAATTCAAATCGAGTATTATACTAATGCGCTATCGGGCTTATAACTGTCATGCCAAAATGATACGCTATATCGAACATATGACTAATTGGGTATATATACTGCAAGTATATATATACACAACGGTATAATCCAATAGTTTACTCGTAACAATTATATACTAATCTTCTCTCAAAAATATAATAAAATTAAAAGTGTTTAATTTTGCACGATCAAAAACTTCAAGAGGAATCTGATTTTAGCTTTATACTCTTATACTCGTAACCGTCGGGTAGTAATATCAGGTTGTCTTCGATTGGATTTCGAGAAAACAACTTTATCATCAATGGAACGAACACATGAATATGCGTACAAATTACATATAAATGTACTCGTATATATTTGCTTTATCCTCTCATTTAGATGATCAAAGCATTTTAGTTATTATCATGCGATAATATAATATAAGTCACGGTAATGGAAATCGAGAGGCAAAAGAGAGATATGAATAAATAGTGTAGATAGTGGAAACTAGATTCATATAACAGAGAAAGCTTGAATAGATTAACTTGATCACCACCTAATACATCCTCAATTGCCGGTGTTAAACGGTTTGATTATATTTCAAAACTAGATTCTACTCTCTTTATAAATTCCAAAGCCTATAAAATCGATAAAAAAGGTTTCTTTAGATTGCTATAGTCTTTACTATTAGATAAAAAAAACGACCTAAGAAATATCAATGTTTTAATACCCTTTAAATCCATCCTCAAAGTTAATATCTCAATAAGAGTTTTTAAAATATATATAGCTTTGAAAACGTTTATATTTTTTTTATAATTAAAATTAAATCATTTAATTTATAATTGAATATAACTTCATTAGTATCTATTTCTTTGAAAATATTAAATTCTTGAACAAAATTCTTAAAATCAAAATCGAATATAATATTAATAATATTATAAACTTTATTTATTCTTATTGTATTTATATACTCGAGTATAACTTTTGCAAATGTTTTTATAAAATCGATTTTATATTTTTTTAAAAATCCTTTAACTATTAATCTAGTTTTTCTTTTTTTTAGTTTATCGTTATAATTTAATTTGTTCTATAAAACCTATTTGAATTTCAAAAGCTTTTTCTCTTTTAATAAATGATTATAAATTACTTGAAAAATATTATTATTTTTTAAACTAATCAATTCTATTTTGATTGTTTTTATTCATACTTTAAAGTTCGAATTTAAAGCGTTTTTGAAATCGACAGCTTCGATATGGATATTTATATATAGATATATTATATTAAAGTTTAATATAGATTATTATATTTTCTTTTTATTCTTTAGAATCTTTTTAATTCTTATTTATATTTCCAAACTATAAATTGTAATTACAACTATAAAAAGAGTTTTTTTCGAATAAAGATTTTATATAGAATCGTTTATATTTAAATTTATAAAAATCTTTAACTTTTTGTTTTTAATGTTTAAACTTATAAAGATTTTTAACTTTTTGTTTTTAAAATCTAAACTTATAAGGATTTCTCATTGTTTATTTTGAATATTTAAACTCATAAGAACTTTGTCATACCAAAATGACGCGCCATATCGGTGATACGGCTAATTGGGTTTATATAGCTACT
>NGKF01000011.1:674917-708839 GCA_002162555.1 Monilinia aucupariae
TACCAAAATGACGCGCCATATCGGTGATACGGCTAATTGGGTTTATATAGCTACTATACAGAGGCACCCAGGTATATGCACGTGACCATTCACGTGACAGCTCATTTCGTGACACACCCCCAAGATTGCTGACGCTCAAGGCAGGGATCTTAATTACCCTATATAGAAATGCCTTATAAGAAGGAACGTAGCGATTGGCTAATTAGCCGAAAATGTGGATACAATATCCAAGTAAAGAATGGAACTTCAAAGTGGGGTCTAGTGGATCGAATCTCATTCGTAAGCTAATGCAGCTGATCCACTAGTAAAGGAGCACGAAAAGGGATTGATTAAAAATCCAAAGGAATGAGCAAACTCAAATGGAGTATTATATCAGTGCGCTAACCGGGCTCATAACTATCACGGAGGATAGCTACGAATATATAATGAAGTTGTTACGGGATATAGTTATCCCTGGTGTTATTCCTATATTTCTAGTACATTTCTTACTTCTCTTGCTTATCCGTATTTGGGTATACTAGCCCTACTACAATAAAGGCTACATATCCTTTATTGAGGTAATACTTTTATCGAGGCACTATTACTACTTTATATTATATTTATATATAAACCTTTAGCTATTAGAGTTTAAGGTCAAATTAATCAAGCTTTTCTTTATTATATAAATCTAGTTTCTATTATCTATACTATTAAACCATACTTTTGTATTATCTCTCGATTCCCATTACCGTGATTTATATCATATTATCGCATAATAATTATAAGCCCGGTTAGCTTTTAATATTGCTAATATTTTATTATCGCTTTAGTTGATATTTTTACGATTTTTATACTCTTTTTATCTTTTCAACACTTTCAAATTCTATTACTAGTTTTTATTCAAACCTTACCATTTTCATTATAGCGTTTGTCTTTGTTAAACTTAATACTAACGATAATTGGCCAGAGTAGTATATCGGTTTACAAAGTCTTTATGCTTTATATAATCTTTGAAGCACTTTTAATTCTAATGTTAAGTTTTCACCTAATCACAAGTTTATTGATTAATTAATTATTCCGGAACCTTTTTCTTTTACTTTTGAAATGATAACTAATCAATTAAATCGCAAACACGCTGCGAAATTTGTAAAGGATATTATTGAATATAAGTTTGCTATTGCAAAGCTCATTATAAATGTTGCTATAGAAGGGGTCTTAGAATCGAAGGTTTCTTTTTTAATTTGATCCGAACATTCTGGCTATTTGATTTTGAAGAATGCTCTGGAAGAGTATACAATTCGAAAAGTCGATTACCGCAATTACAAAGAGGAATATAATTCGAAATATAAGAAATACCGGGATATATATATTTGGATAACTATAATAATTAATTTTGTTTATTTAATGAATTTTTAAATGAATGTAAGGGATGGTTATACATTTCGATAAATAATAGACTATTTCAAATCACGTTTTTGCTTTACTAACGATTAAACCATTATAAAAATTTAAAAGAATTACCTTAGTATATTTGTATCTATTATTATCGCTTGGATTAGTGGTATTAAATAGGTTTAGGAATAATAGATTGTTTATCAAAAAGCAATAATCTACGATATCCCTAATGTTAAAGAATTATTAGCTATTAAAAAGTTCTTTATTGCAATCAAAAAGTTCGATCCTTATTGGGTTAAGGGTATACAACAAAGAATTGTTATTACCCTTTTTCACGTTAACGAAAAGCCTTTTACTTTTGAATAAATTAAACAAGATTTCCTTTTGTTAATGCAAGATGCCAAAAAAGCATTTTCCAAAAAAGCTTATATTACATCTTTAAATTACTCGATTTTATTTAATCCTTTTTTATTCAATCCTTTCTTATTTAATACTTTTTCTTTTAATAAAGCTTTTTGTTCTAATAACAAATCTTTCAATAACAATAAGTTCAAATGTTTTTGCTGTAAATACATTGATTTTCGCAAACATTGATACATTGTTAACGTATATTACTGTTTGTAACAAACTTTTACATCTAGAAGTAACGCTTAGTATAAAGTTATATTGGATAATACCGAAATTTAAAATATTAAAGTATATTTAAAAAACCTAAAATGGAAGAACTTGTACAAAGTATTAAAGAAAAAGGGTTGGTTGAATATTATTAGTAGCTTTAGTGCTATTAGTAAGAAAGATAAATCGAAACTCTTTCCTTTCTCTGCAACTATTATTAGTATTGTGTTGATAAAATCTAAAGATACCAATAGTATATACTTTTTCGCTTTATTAATTTCTTTTTATTATCTTTCCCAAAATATTCTTTTTAATAATTGTAATGCTTTGTATTTGGTTAACGATATTAAACTTTTGAATAAGGATATATATCGATTAACAAATGTCGACGATTTTATTAAATTTGTAATCACTTTCTTTTTTGTTTTTAGTAAAGGCATTTATACATTTAAGAATCTTTTACATAGCGAGTTCGATTTTAATATTAAGGATTTGGTATTCAATAATGTAACTCTTATACCAGGCTTTTATATCAATCTTATTTTAGAATCTTTTATAAAGGAAAAGGGAGCGTGGTTTTGTAGTGGCGATGATATATTAAGGATTGGGCTTGTAGAGAACAATTGTATATTAGCCAATTGTATTCGAAAGTATAAACTAATTATTATTGAATACAAATCTATTTCTTTTTCTTATTTTTTTAACTTTTTCTTTGTTCCTATAAATTGCGTTGTAATGGTTTATCCAATTGCTTTTCGTTAAATTAATTAATCGTATCGATGTTTGTGTAATCAATCTATCCCAAAAGAGGATTTTAGTAAGCTTTGGTATAAGAAAGCAAAACATTTAAACAAAAAAGCTTTAAAGTATCTAATCTGTATGGCTAAAGGAGTTAGAATTAAAGGAATTGCTAAAATCGATTGTATTGATTGTGCCACTATGCATACAAAGCAAATCGTTTTATGCAAATCTAGTAATTCTTTTTCTTTAAGATTTTTCTACAAAATTTAATAAAATTTTTTTGATTTTCCTTGTGGGTATATTGGCGCTTTCTGGCTATTAATTATTAAGGATATGTTTAATAGTAAAATATTCTTTTTTATTTTAAACTAAAAGATATATATCAAAGTTTTCGAAATGCTATAGAATTTTGTAGTATAGGTTTATCGCAAATATAGATTCAATATTGTCGTTATAAAGCAAAATAACGATACATCGGTTATTAATATTAAAAGTAATACTATTTTCGAGAATTAGATTGTTAGAAAAGACTTTAAACTTGAATTTTTATTTTTTTATACATACGAACTTAACAACGACGTTGAACGCGTAGGTTAAAAAATTATTACAAAACAAATCAAAATGAGGATCTTTTCAAAACTACTCGATAAGATATGGGTAGAGGCAATGCAAACCGCTATTTACTTTTATAATATAAGTTTTTTGAAAAATAAAGGCTTTAAATGTTCAAACAAAGTTTTTGATTTCTAGTTTCGTTAATATTTCCAATAATACAATCCTAACCTTGCTAAATCTGCTATAGATAATCTAAAACCTAATTAAAGCAATATATATCGCTACGGCTATTATGTGTACCCATTGGATAAAGATAAAGAGATTAATATAAAAAGTAAGTAATACAAAACTAATCCGAGAGCTTATATTGGGTATTTGATTGGGTATATACCTGGGACGCATATCTACAGAATTTGGATTCCGAAGCTTAATAAGGTTATTATTACTCGAAACATTATTTTCAACGAACATTATACTTATAGAATAAACAAAGCTTATGGTACTACTAATGTTATATTCGATTTTGATCTTAGGAATCTTATTAAAGAGCTTAATATTTTTAAAAAAACGAATACTAATGGAGCTATATTCAACTACAAATCAAATAATTCAATTTCAATTACAAATAAAAAGAATATAGATGTTTTCAAAGTTGTATGCACTCTAGAAACTTTCATTAGAATATTAATCTCAAAAATGGATTTAGGGGGTATTAAAACATTAATATTTTTCGGGCCAGCTCCTTTACCTAATAGTAAGAACTATAGCAATCTAAAGAAACCTTTTCCACCGATTTTATAAACTTTGAAATTTATGGAGGGGGTAAAACCTAGTATTAAAGTACAACCAAACCGTTTGATATTAATAACTAAAAATGTACTAGATAGTGATCAAATTAATTTTATCAATTATAGATCCTTATGCTCTTTCGTTGCACCCTTGATTATTCAAAGTAATAAAATGGATTATGAAATTATTGAAGCACCAATTCAAATTCAAAATCAAATTTATAATTCCTAGAACAAAGATTTAGTAATCGCTAGTAAAGCATTTAATATTCCAAGTCAAATAAAGAACAAAGCAGAATCTTAACACAGATCGCTTTTTGTTGAATTAACAAAAATCCTTATGTTTTATAAAATCGAAGAACTAGTTACATCTTTTCGATCTTCACCAAAAACATATACGATAAAGGAATATTAAAATCAATATGCTTTAGTTCTTGATCTTTATTATCCTTTCAAGCGAGTTTAAACAATTCAAATAGAAATACTTAGAATTAATTTCAATTCAAACAAGTTTCAATCATTTTCTGATTATTAATTTGATCGTTTTGATTAATCTATTGATCGATTATGTTCTACATAACGCTTTCAATATCTATATCAATGGAATACCGGAAATAGGTCAATTAACATATTTATTGGAATTATTATTGTACAATCTTTAAAGTCAATTCGAGGTGATAACCTTTTAAACAAATTCTATAATATCTTTTGGCCAAATCAAAATGATTTAAATGATTCGGAGGAAAAGAATAAGTTTATTATACTTTACAACGTTGTTGTTTTTGTAGTTAGTTTCAAACTAATTTTTTCTTTGTTTTCAAAACCTTCAAATGTTTTTTCAAAATTGTTTAAATCTATCGCATTACTATTTCTTTGTTTTTATGGTCAACTAAACAAGTATGTTTTTGAACCTTGATTCAAAAAGAATTGTAATAAAAAGATTAAGAATTTTAAGGATAAGCAAACCTGAAGAGAAATCGAAGCAGGGTTGGGTAGTATTTGTTCAATTTCTTTTCAATAAGTTTTCGACTACAAAAACGATTTTAAAGAGTATATAAATCGATATTACTTACGTTTAATAGTTCAAGGAGATCTCCAAGACAAAAGCATAATCGAATCTATCTACATTGCGATTTTCGCTGTTAAATCGTTCCGTATTATAATAACTATAATTGTTAAATACAATTTGGAAATCAAATAATTTAATGTTA
Source organism: Monilinia aucupariae (assembly GCA_002162555.1). Classification (NCBI taxonomy): domain Eukaryota; kingdom Fungi; phylum Ascomycota; class Leotiomycetes; order Helotiales; family Sclerotiniaceae; genus Monilinia; species Monilinia aucupariae. The sequence continues at coordinate 680,202 of NGKF01000011.1, forward strand.
TTAACGCTTTCGTTAACGCTATGAGAAACCCTAATAGTATTCCCGTAGTATACTTACTTCCAGATAGGTATAAAGTACCTAGCAAGTATATTATTATTAATCGAGCTTTATATGATCTCCGGGATTTATCTGTTTTATAATATAAAGAATTTACTATTACCCTTATATCTCTTGGCATGGTATAATGCAAAGAAAAGCCGTGTATTTATATAACTCAAGACAAAAATGTTTTAATACTTTTTTTTGTAAACGATATTCAAATTATTTATTACAGAAAATACACCAAAACAATCTACAAAATTATCGAAGGAATCAAAAAGAAATACGAACTATGCGATTTGAATGATATCTCATAGTTTTTGGGAATTCGAATTATAAGGGATTGAAAGCTACGCAAGCTCTGGCTAATTTATAATACTTATATATCCAAAATAACTAAGAAATTCGGTTTTGCTAATAACAGCGTTTTTACCCTTTTATTTACCATAATATTTACTAAATACAAAGGAATCGCAATCTTTTCTTTTATAAAGGTTTATTAGGAAAAGGTTGGCTTTGTACTTTATATAGCTATTACTATTCGATTAAATGTTGCTTTTGTAGCTTTTCAATTAAATCATTATTTAACTAATTCGTTGAAGGAGTATATGAGAGCTGTAAATCATTGTTTACAATATTTGTGGAATATAAAGTATTTAAACTATGAATATAGCGGAGATTTATTACTTTAACTTTTATTCTACTCCAATATTTCTTTTGTAAATGATTTTGATTCTAGACATTCTTTATAAGGATATATTATATTTTTATTTGGAGGCTTTGTTATTTGGAAGGCTTTTCGCTAAGCTACTGTTACTATATTTACTACAAAAACAAAGCTTTTGGGTGTTAAACGTATTATTAAAAAAACTATAGCTATTTTTAAACTTTTGAAAAAGATTAATTTAATAGTGCGGGAATTTGTTACAATTTATTGTAATAATATTCAAGCTATTCGTTTTATTGTTAAAGAAAACGAATGTATTACTATAAAGTTGCATTACATTAATATTCAAAATATATGGCTTCGTTAGGAATACGCAAATCGAAAGTTTTTAATGTTCTATTTAGCGACTAAAGATATATTTGCAAATGGATTAATAAAGAATTTGGGTTGTTAATCATTCAAAAGGTTTATATCGTTGATTAATTTATAAGATACTAAGTTACGCATTACAAAAATCGATTAAATCTTGTATTTCAATATTATATAATCTACAACAACACTTTTTTCTACTATCCGCTACTTTTTTTAGCCTTTCGCTTAATAGCAATGGCCCAAGCCAAATCTTGCATCTTTTAGTCATTATTATCATTATTGTTATTCTTTAAATTAAGGTTTATAAAGGCATTCACAAGGCGGCCTGCTACAATAGGATTCGCATTGCTTACACTTTTCAAACTTTTTGAGCATGATTTCTTTCCTTTCTCCTTTCTTTTTATAATTACTTTTTTTTTTTTCTTTTGCTTCTCTTTCAACCCTTTTTCTTTTTTCAACTCTTTTTTGTGGTAGAATAGCATTATCCTTAACGTTGTTCTAAACGATTTAAGCTTTTACATTTCATTTATTATTATTTTCATGTTTTCAATATAAAGAATGAAACTATTTATTAACTTTATCTTTCTTTTAACCTTAACCTTAAAAAAATCAATCGCTATTATATAAAAATGATTAAAAAGTTTAATACAAAAATAATTATAATATTTATAGCATTTTACACCAGTTGAGTTAGTATTGCGATAGTATACGCCATTGCTTTGCTTTACGATTAACGATCTTATATATTGAACGCAAGGTACAGTATTCCTTCTTCCCTTTATTTTAAGCTTTCTACATTTAAACACCTTTTCTTTTATTTCCTTTCCTTTTCCTTTCTCTTTTCCTTTCTTTTTTACTTCTATAATTATCTTCATTTTCCTTTTTTTAGTATTACAAATATTAAAATCCGTAACCCTTTCCGTTTCACTTTCTATAAACTCTTCATTTCCATTAGAACTAACATTTTGAGGAAAGGGTAAACGACCCTAATAGTTATTACCAAAAGGATCTATAGGGTTGTCCAGATCCATTTTCTCTTCCTTCACTTTAAATTTAACTGAACGTTAAAATCACATTAATATTATATCGAGCAATTAGCAGGTTTAAGAATACTTATCTTATATTTGCGCATACTGTATCTCGCAGAACCAACTGTAATTACTAGCAAGGGAAGGATTATTGGTAATAATGCTTTAACAAAAGCGTTTGAAAGGGGGATCTTAGAAAACGCTAGTTAAGGGTTATATTGAAGGCAATAGTATATATAACCATCACTTTTATCGTTAATTGGTAGCTTCCCTCAAATCAACGTTATTCCAGGAAACGAAGGGCTTTTATTTTCTTTTTCTTTTTTTCTCTCTTCTCTCTCTTCTTCTTCCTCTTCCTTTTCTTGGATACTAGAGAAGAAAGGAGATAGGACTATTACCGAGTAGTTGATAAGAACAAACAATGAATCTATTCTATTCGTTGATATATCTCTCCCCTCCAAAATCGAATTAGAAGATAGAAATATTTTATAAAGAGAATATCTATACAATTTAAAACTCTTTGAAAAAAAGGTTAATCGACGAATAAAAAGAAAACGTATATTACAGAAATCATCCATATAATTAAAATGAAATAAATGTTGGGAATACACTGCCAAATTGTATAGGAAAGCTATATTTGGTTATATTAAAAAGGTTGTACAGTTTTAAGTTTAAAACATAAATATTTATTATTTTAAACCTACAATATACTACGCTTTATAAACGACATTGCTTATTACCTAAGCAACAATTGTTATCGAAAAACGATTTAATTTGATAGTTAAACGATAATTTTTTTGCTTTCTTCGTTGTTAACATTATTAAACTATTGTTAGCCGAGATTATACATATTGTTATTAGTAACGTATATACACAACAATAAACATTTATATCGATAACTTATATAATACAACTTTATTGTTTATATATTTTTTTTGTTATATTGCAGATCAACAACATTGTCGTTGCTTTGGGGGGTGTATCACAAGATATAACTATCCCTAATGTTATTCCTATATTTCTAGCATATTCCTTATTTCTTTTGCTTATCCGTATTTGGATATACTAGCCCCATCATAGTAAAGATTACATATCCTTTACCAAGGTAATACTTTTACCAAAGCATTATTACTGCCTTATATCATATTTATATATAGATCTCTAATTATTAGAATTTGAGGTCAAATTAATTAAGCTTTTCTCTATCATATGAATCTAATTTCTACTACCTACACTATTAAATCATACTTTTGTATTGTCTCTCGATTCCCATTACCGTGACTTATATCATACTATCGCATGATAGAAGTGATATCAGGAAGGGATAAAGGTATAGGTATAAAACAATGATTATATTGTTATCTGTCCCTATAATACAAGATCCATTCGTTTCTAATATACCTATATTCATATGATTCCATGTAATCATCATTTAACTCTAAAATCTTAAGGATCTACAATATAATAATCTATAATATCATAGATCTACAATATAATGATCTTTGATATTATAATATACTAGTAATTATAAGTCTAAATGATCCTAAAAAAGATTAATATACTAATTAAGAAGATCTAATATTATATTAATATAATAATGTATAAAGCGTTTATATTAACCTTGGAAAACTTGTTTAATTAGTAATATACTAAGTTTATAGCATTTCAAAGCTTTTTAGCTCTAGTTGATCGAAAAATAAATAAAGTGTTTATATGTTTATTCTTGGAAGATCCAAGGTTTATATAGAATTATAATGTTTTATAAACATATGATTATTATATATTTTATACTTTTAGCGTAATATACCCTCTAGATTATATGTATAGTATATAATTTGCTTATAAAGCAAACAAAATAAATGAATCTACAATTACACGCTATTCGTATAATCCTTTATAAATATAAATAAACAAACAGAAACTAATCTAATAACGTATATACAATTTCCTTATAAATAGTTATATAAATGAATAATTTCATATGATTCTATAAATGCCTAGATCGCTGATTTTATAAACGATAATGATTATGGTTGAGGGCATTTATTATATGTTTGTTGTATTTGATCGTTTTGTAATATATTATTGTTTTGTTGTAATTTTCATTGTTTAGTTATATAATAATAGTTTTGATTTTTTGATCCTTTGATTCTCCAAACTATCAATAATAGCAGTAGCAATAACAACAATATTAATAACAATAATATTAATAACATTAATATCAATATGCTTTGTTATGCTCGCTTTTCCTAGGCCGGGAACTTTTCTTATACTTGGGAAGCATTGATCGCTTCCCGCCGTCGCATTGCTTTTTCCTTTTTTTCTTTTCTTTTTGTTTTTGTTACTCTTTTTGCTTCTTTTTCTTTTTTTGCTTTTTTTTTTTCTTTTAATTCTTTTGGGTTATCTTTGGGACATTTTCGCCGCACCTTTGTTCTTTTTCCCTATTGCCTTTATCGCCGCCTTTCGCCCTTTTGTTTCCCCTCTTTCCACTCTTTCGATTCCCTTCTTTTTTATTCTTCCCGAGCCGGTTCTAGCGAGGGTAACAACGAGGATAAGGATGAGGATTAAAGTGAGGATGAGAATAAAGATTCTTTGCTTTGTTGGAAAATAAATATTATAATCACTTTAGTAATATATCATTTATATTTCATAAAATTTTGGTGGGGATTTTGGTTTTAATTTTATAAAGATTAAACAAAATAATGAGTTGGGTAATAAAGGGTTTAGAATGGTATCTTTTACTTTTATTACTCTTTTTATAACGATTTTTTATATCTTTGCTAAAAAAACTCAATCTAAAAGACTAAAAAATCTTTATCTATATATACAATATATAAAATCGCTGATCGCTAAGCAAAAAGATAGAATCTATTATAAAAACGTAGATTCCCAAAAAGCTTAGTATTATTGATGCTTTATATATGTATATCGGCCTTTGCCGGTATATTTGTATGCAATAACAAATAATTTCTTGGTTGCAAAAACCGATAACAATGGAAAAGTATAATACTTTTTTTTTGCTTTATATTTTAATCGTTAACTATATAACTATAAGAAATAAAGCATTTTTGAATCGCTTTTCGAAACGTTTTAAAGTATATCGATTTTTAAATGGTTTTGAAGTTAACGTGGGGTATATTTACATTGGAAGCAGATTCTTTTGAAAACGGGTATATTTCGAAGGATTATTTTGCGATGGCAAAGATGAAGAGGAAAAGGAAGGAGAGGAAGATGGGTGGTGGTAGTGGTGAAAAGGTTGCTTGGAAATGAGCTTTTTTTGAGGTAGAGGTAAAGAGTAGGGATTGGGATAGTGGGGTATAGAGAGAATACTATAATAATATTAATTTGTATAAATACTATATGATTATCGATTATTCAATAATCTTTATAATTCGATTTTTGGCGTTTTATATATTAATTAGTTTAACAAAATATTTAAACTTTTGCTTAATAAGATTTTTAGTAAACCTATCTATTGGTATATCGATAATTGATAAATACGTAATCAGGAATTGCTTATTAGTGTATTTTTGACGAAGCTATATATTCTGAATATCCATATACCTAAGTTTAGTAAAAATTCTTTCATTCTTCCCAATTATTAATCGAATCGTTTAAGTATTATCGCAAAAGATATTAATAAGCTCCTTTATTAATACCCTAATCTCCTTTAAAAACCGCAATATTGCTATTACTTTTTTAATCAATCTTTTTATACCTAAAAGTTTTGTTTTTGTAATCGAGATAGTAATTATATTTTATCTTATAGCTTTCCATATAATAATATCGCTATATAATATAATTATATAGCTTTAAAAGAATCTCCGAGTAACCATATTATCTACAAAGAAAGTATTTGAAAAGGTTATCATTTAAGGTATATAATTATCCCTATAGCAAATAAAAAAGTATCGAGATCTATATAAATATACGATACAATGATTTGCTGCTATAAAGTAATCCTTTAAAGGATTAATACTATATTCGTTTAATTTAGAAAAAGAGAACGTTAAATCAGCCTTAATTGTTATAACCGAATATAAGATTAATTCAACTTTTTTTTAATATTCTTTTACTTTAAAAAAAGAAGCTATATTTTTATTCTTTTCAAATATTATAATTAAAAATGGTATAATTGCTTTTCCTTTTATAAAACCAAATTTGCGAGCGATCTTATCGATATAAATGTTGTATATTAGCTACAATTTCTTAAATTATCGATTTCTAGTGATTCGAATCCTTAAAAACTATTAAATATCGCTGAAATCTTTAAATTTATATTTAGTTTTGATTTTATTTATTATTTGATCCTTTTAATATTTATATCTTTTGTAATAGATTATTTGGATATTGTTAACAAAAAACAGAATAAATATATGGAAATTAAAAAACATAAAGATACAAAGCTTTTCTTTGCATTTTACCATTTTCAAATTGGTGAATATATTTGTGAACTTTTTATATTAAAGTGCAGGGGAGTTTCTCAAGTTATACAATGTACAATCAAGAGTAATGGATTTACCAAATACCTTATATCCATCTAGTATATAATATATCATTGGATTCCCAGTAGAATTTCAAAATATATTAACAAAGACATTTATAACATTGTATTGCTTTGTCTTAAGATTATTCTTCGCTATCGTTGCCATTATTATACAAAAAGGACCGTATAACAAACGTAATTGTATAAATCGATTTGATTATCGCTATATCCTGAAGATTTTTTTTAATTACTAATTGTGATTTGCAACGATCGATATAGCCACTTTAATCATTCTTATAAGTAAATACCCATTAAAATGGAATAGACTTTGATTTAATCGATATTGTTTCAATTTTTTGCTAAATGTTTTGATTTTGTAATACTTTAATTTCGCGGTCACAATTCATTTTGAACTAATGTCCAAATATATAAGTTTTAAGATTATAAAAGAACCTTGATAATAATAATACTATTGATTTTAATATTTGTAGAAAATCCGTAACTTTGGATTAAATCAAAAGCGTAATTATTAGTTTATATTTTATTACAGCAATTATTACATTATATATAGTGATAAACTTACTATTTTATTCATTTAGCTCATCCTTTTGTCTATCAAACCAAAAAGTGTTATAAAAATCATTTAATCGTTGAAATCCATTTCTAAATCTGTATAATTAAATAATCACGGTACTAATAAAGGTGTTAGTCTTGTAATGATCATTTATTTATTAATGTAAACGATTTAAGCGTTTAATATAGTTTATTGTTTGATGCCTTATATAATCGAGGATCATATCAATATTATTAAACGCATTGTATTTAATGTACTCCTTAGTATTGATATTAGACCTAGGAATCTTTATTTGTAGAATACATAGCCGTTTAATAGCTTTGTTAAATATAAATAGCAAAAAAGATCTTTTAAACATATTCCTCTTTATAGAAGGCAACATTATATCTTTTTCCTCGTTATTGAAAATTGAATGATTATTCGATTTATTATCTTCGAGAATATTATCTAAAGCTGGTATTAATAGTCTTAATAGAGTCGTTGATTTTCTATAACTAGAGTTTATGCGAGCTTTTTGTAAATTAATTACTTCGAGTAGGCTTTCATTCTTTGTTATAAGTACAATTAACAAGGATTTTGGTTTACTAAAAACCAGCGTTAACTCGTTGACTTTTATAACTATATCGGGATTTAACAAAATATTATATTTATTATTATAAATTAAAGTAAATAACGAGGATTTTGTCACCAAATTCTTTTAACCTTTTTAATCTTTAATCATCCTTAAGGTCGAAAACCCAGAGTATTTATAATTAAAATCAAAAGTATATGTGATCTCGAACTTTTTTTGTATAGGTCCTCCGGTAAGTTTATTATTTATATTCTTTAAAATAATACTATTCAACGATTCCATTTGTTGAATATCCAGTTCAACAACCAAATCCTTAATTATTTGGATTGATATAGTATTAACAATCTTGTTACAAAAATCGTTTTTATAAACAAATCTTTTATCGAATCTAATATTTTGTATAATAATAACTTTATCGAACACAAGAATCTAAATACAAAAGATTACCGTAACAGGAATATATTCAACCAAATATTCAATATATACTTGCGAATTAGTTTTATACCATTTTACCTTAATCCCAACTTCTTTTTCCTTATTCAAAGAATACACGCAACAATCATACTTATATATCGTACTCCAATTGAGATAAAAATCGTTAATAATTTTTTATAATAGCGATAATGAATATTATTTATAGTATTGCCTGAACTAAGAATCAATCATTTCGTTAGGGCATTTCCAACCCTTTGTTTTCAATGAATTAATGTTATAAAGGTATATAGCGGCAAAAACGGCTTCTATCCATATTTTATTTAGTAATCCAATTGAAATGCGTATTTTAATTTGTTTAGTAATGATTTTTTGCCCTACGCATTCCATTCTTTCATTAAATTCATATATAAAGAAAGGGGAAAATTCAAGTTCTATATCCTTTTCGAAAATTCATTTCTTGAATATAGTATTACCTTTGATCTTTATTATAAACGTATTATTGTTTTGTTTAATCACTACAATATAAAGACCATATTTGCAATAAACCTATGCAACAAAGTTTTTTAAAACTTCAAAAACTTTGTTATACGTTTTTTGAATTAATACAAAAATAAAGATCTTTTTATTATACATATTCTTAATTATTAGCAACTATAATATTTTGTTATAAATATAAGGAAAATCGAACAAATCCTATTGAACCTTATAAAAGAATCTAAATGATTAATAATCACTAGGTAAGTGTAAAACAATCTATTTAACATATATACATGAATAATTAATGTATTCCACCCGAATAATTCCTTTGATCTATACTTTTTTAATTATCCTAACTAAATATTCTAATGCTTTTTTATTAAAATACTTTGATTTTTTATACTATAAATCGCTTAATTCCAATTAAAGTTTTATTATTTCGCGTATTCGAAAGAAATGCTTATTGATCTTTTAGTTTTCGATAGGTATTATAATATTTATGTTTATAGGTAAATTAGATTTATCAGAATAGTTGAAACAAACGTTATATTCTAAAAAGATAAAGTTATGCTTTCTAATACATTGAGCGATAATAGTATTGTTATCCCGATCGCCGATCCTAACAATAGCATCAAATCTATTAAACCAAGTACTCTTATTACGAAATAGGATTTTGAACATAAGATTAATATGAAAACCAAGAATAAGCGCAATATTAGTTAATATAAAATCCGTATTATTTAGCAAAATTCCTTTGATTATTTTATCGCCATAATCAATTATTAATAAACTTGATGATCCTGTTTCGATATAATCCGAGATATCGCTAAGAATATACTTTTTGTTTACTAAAAGATTTGCATTATTAATAATATATATAACATTGTAATTATCTAACAAAGTATAGTTTGTTAATATATGCGTAGAAATAATTATAAGTGTAGCAAAAGCGCTAGTATATTCGTTCAGGTTAATAATGCAAAAAGCAATATTATAAAGATCCTTTCTTTGTAAAAATTCATAAGGTTGATTAGCCTGAGTATTAGTGATCTAATCTTTCTTGGATAAAACACTTTAAAGATTGTTAAATCTTTTCTTTTTAATACATTTATTAATCTCTTTAGCTTGTTTTTCAAAAATAGCCCGAATAAATTGTTCAACGTATTTATTAGTAAAAACTAATTCAATAGTTCGGCATTTTTCTAGTTTAAAACGATAACCTGAATCAATCGATTAATTTTTTTTATAAGGATAATATTAAATAACGTTTTTGGTTTTTCTAGATCCGATGACTTATTGAGGTACAGGTTCAGGGATAAAAAAGAATTCTTTTAACAAAAGGTTATGGGCTATACAATTTGTATAATCAACAAAAAAACTACTATATTATTTTAAAGTAATAATATAGCATTTTTTTTTATCTTCAATGTTTAAAATAATTAATTGTTATTTCGACCAATTAAACGCAAGTTTGCTTAGTAATTTTAAAAACTATTTACATTTACAAATTCTTTGAATCTTTAGAAGATTATAGGCTAAAACTTAAACATAGAAAGATTTCTATTTTTTATACTATTTTACCGGATCCATTTTTTTAATATAAACATTATTTAAATAATCGATATATTTAATTTAAATAATCCTTAGAATTGTTGAATCGATAAAAGCAATCTTTATTTGTAACTAAATAATGATTTATTTCAAAGTTTAACTTTGTATAGCCTTTTAAAAAATTTCCAAAATATAGAATAAATCGATGGTTGATATGATCCAATCGAATATATAGCGGAAATTGCTATGATTTTGATTATACTCATTTTTTTGAATCCTGTAAATCTTCTCTATAAGCAAATAGATTGATAAAAGATCTTTGATTATTACAAAAATAAAATCTACAAAGAATTTGGGCTTAAGCACTTTACCCATTTCGATATTAAGATTAATATATTAATTATAAACTTTCAAATCCATTACATATTTATATTAATGTTTACAATTTTTTTCAAAAATTATATAATGCATATTAGAAGTTTGAAATGATTTTATATTCAATCAATTACAAAATAAAGGATTAAAAAAATCGGGGGAATTTGGGTCTATATTATTCCAGATGTATTTAAAGCAATTAACATTTTTAAAAAATAGATATCAAAAGGATCAATTCGCTCGATTATTCAAAATGATTTTTGATATAATGAAGAGGATGATTAAGGATGATAAAAATGTAGTAAAAAATGATTAAGGATTAAAGGGAAAAAAGAAATTGTATAATATCGATATTCGAATTGTAGTTATTGCAGAGATTTCGAGCACAAACCGGGCTCATAACTGTCATACCAAAATGACGCGCCATATCGGTGATACGGCTAATTGGGTTTATATAGCTACTATACAGAGGCACCCAGGTATATGCACGTGACCATTCACGTGACAGCTCATTTCGTGACAAACTTTTAATTCTTTTGATTTGATATTTAAATTTATAAAAACTTTTAATTGTTTTATATTAATGTTTAAATTTATAAAAGCTTTTAATCGTTTTATATTAATTCAAATCTATCATAGAATATAGCTATCCCTGATATTATTCCTATACTTCTAGCACATTCCTTACTCTTTTTACTTATCCGTATTTGAGTATACTAACCTCACCACAATAGAGGCTACGTATTCTTTACCGAGGTAATACTTTTATCGAAGCATTATTACTACTTTATATCATATTTATATATAAACCTTTAATTATTAGAGTTTAAAATCAAATCAATTAAGCTTTTCTTTATTATATAAATCTAATTCTTACTATTTACATTATTAAACCATACTTTTATATTATCTTTTGATTCTTATTATTGTGATTTATATTATACTATCGTATAATAATTATAAGCTCGGTTAACTTTTAATATTATCAATATCTTACTATTATCTTAATTGATATTTTTACGATTTTTATACTCTTTTTATCATTTTAATATTTTCAAATTCTATCATCAATTTTTATTCAAACCCTATCATTTTCATTATGGCGTTTGTTTCTATCAAATTTAATACTAGCGATAATTGGCTAGAGTAGTATATCGGATTACAAAGTCTTTGTATTTTATATAATCTTTGAAACATTTTCAATCTTGATATTAAGTTTTCATTTAACTATAAGCTTATTGATTGGTTGATTATCCCGGAACTTTTTTCTTTTATTTTTGAAACGATAACTAATTAGTTAAATTACAAGTGTATTACGAAATTCGTAAAGAATATCGCCGAATATAAATTTGCTATTATAGAGCTTATTATAAATATTGCTATAAAAAAGGCTTTAAAATCGAAAGCTTTTTCTTTAATTCGATTTAAATACTTTAACTATTTAACTTCGAAGAATGCTTTAAAAGAGTATACGATTCGGAAAGTTGATTATTATAACTATCGGGAGGAATATAATTCGAAATACAAAAAGTACCGGGATATATATATTTGAATAATTACAACAATTAATTCTATTTATTTAATAAATCTTTAGATAAGCGCAAGGAATGATTGTATATTTCGACAAATAATAAGCTATTTCAAATTATGTTTTTGCTTTATTAACGATCAAACCATTACAAAAGTTCAAAAGGATTACTTTGATGTATTTGCATTTGCTATTGTCGCTCAAATTAATAGCATTAAATAAGCTTAAAAGTAATGAATTGCTTACTAAAAAGCGATAATCTACGATATCCTTAATGTTAAAGGATTACCAATTATTAAAAAGTTCTTTGTCGCAATCAAAAAGTTCGATTTTTATTGGGTTGAGGGTATATAACGAAAAATTATTATTTTTTTTTTTATACCAATAAAAAACCTTTTACTTTTAAACAAATTGAACGAGATTTTCTTTTATTAATACAAAACGCTAAGAAAGTATTCTTTAAAAAAGCTTATATTATACTTTCAAATTATTCGGTTTTATTTAATTCTTTCTTATTTAATTTTTTTTATTTAATACTTTTTTTTCCAATAAAGCTTTTTGTTTTAATAACAAATTTTTCAATAATAACAAATTCAAATGTTTTTGTTACAAATACATTGATTCTTGCAAATATCGATACGTTATTAATATATATTACCGTTTACAATAAGCTTTTACATTTAGAAATAACGTTTAATATAAAGTTACGCTGAATAATACTAAAGTTTAAGATATTAAAGCACATCTAAAAAACTCAAAATAGAAGAATTTATACAAAGTATTAAAAAAGAAAAATTAATTAAATGCTATTAATAGTTTTAATATTACTAGTAAGAAAGATAAATTAAAACTTTTTTCTCTTTTTGCAATTACTATTAGTATTATATTAATCAAATCTAAAGATTCTAATGATATATACTTTTTCGCTTTATTAATATTTCTTTATTACTTTTCTCAAAGCATTCTTTTTAACAATTATAATATTTTGTATTTGATTAATAATATTAACAATTAATAGAAATCTTGGTTTATTTAAAACCGGCGATAACTTGCTAATATTTATAATTGTATTAGGGTTTAATGAAATGCTATACTCATTATTATAAATTGAAATAAATGACAAGGATTTTGTTACTCGATTCTTTTAACCCTTTTGATTTTCTTCAATTACTTTAATTCTTTTCGAGATCGAAAACCTAAAGCGTTTATAATTTTAATTAAAAATGCATACGATCTTAAGCTTTTTTTGTACAAATCCTTCAATAAGTTTATTATTTATATTCTTTAAAATAATACTATCTAGCGATTTTATTTGTTAAATATTCAGTTCAACGATCAACTCTTTAATTATTTGGATTGTATCACGCTAAGTGCGTAGTACGCACGTGCTTGTTGAAGCACGTGTTTTGTCGAAGCACGTGTTTATCGAACACAGCGCTCTTAAGGATCTTCCAGCAATAAATGCATAAGCTTACTAACCTCTTTGAAATTGCCAGAATTAAAATCATCGAAAGCTTTTAGCTTTTACTTTAATAAATACACAAAAATACTAATTGCTTTTTGATTTATAAAGCTAAAAGTATTATTATATATTATTCTATAAGGATCTAGATTTTATATATAAGTATACAATGATTTATATCGATATTATAAATCAAAGTATTATAGATCTTTATAATTACAAAGCTATATAGTAATCATATATTATTATATATAATTACTTATATGTAATATATAAAGAGTAAATGAATCTTGTATTTAAAAGAACAAATAATAATACAATTATTGTTTTATATCTATATCTTTATCCTTTTTAGATATTCTCTTATATATTTGTAGCTATTCTCTGTGATAGTTATGAGCCCGGTTTGTGCTCGAAATCTTTGCAACAATTACAATTCGAATATCGATATCATACAACTTCTTTTTTCCTCTTGATTCTTAATTATTTTTTATTACATTCCTATTCTTAAAAATCATTCTTTTTATTATATTACAGATTACTCTCAATAACAAATCGGATTGATTCTTTTAATACTTTTCACTGAAAAACGTTAATTGCTCTAAGCATATCTGGAACAATATCGATCCGGATACCCCTAACTTTTCTAATTACCAATTTCGTGATTGGTTAAGTACTAATCCATTTCAAGCTTTTTTTATAAACATTATGATTTTTGAAGAGAATTGTAAACGCTATAATCAATATGCTATAAACCTTAAAGCCTACAATCGATATATTAATATCAATGTTGAAATAAATGAAATACCTAAACCTAAACTTTTTACGGATCCTGTTCCTGCTATATTAAAGGATCTTTCAAAAACTTTCTTATTTATGGAAAAGATTTATAAGACTTAAAAAAATGAATACAACCAAAATCATGGTAACTTCCGCTATGTGTTCGATTAGATTATAACAACAATCGATTTATTTTACATCTTGAAAATCTTCTAGAATATTATACAAAACTGTATTTTAAAACAAATTATTGTTTATTTACATATAAAGATTACTTTTATTGATTTAACAATTTTAAGGATGTCACGGGATATGGCTATCCCTGGTGTTATTCCTGTATTTCTAGTACATTCTTTACTTCTCTTACTTATCCGTATTTGGGTATACTAGCCTTACTACAATAGAGGCTACGTATTCTTTACCAAAGTAATACTTTTACCAAGGCACTATTACTGCCTTATATCACATTTATATATAAACTTTTAACTATTAGAGTTTGAGGTTAAATTAATCAAGCTTTTCTTTATCATATAAATCTAGTTCCCATTATTTACATTATTAAACCATACGTTTATGTTGTTTTTCGATTCCCATTACCGTGACTTATATTATACTATCGCATAATAATTATAAGCCCGATTAGTTTTTAATATTGCCAATATCTTGCTATTGCTTTAATTGATATTTTTACGATTTTTACACTCTTTTTATCTTTTCAACACTTTTAAATTCTATCATCAATTTTTATTCAAACCTTACCATTTTTACCATAGCGTTTATCCTTGTTAAGCTCAATATCAACGATGATTAGTCAGAATGGTACATCGGATTACAAAGTCTTTATACCTCGTATAACCTTTAGGGTATTTTCAATCTTAATATTAAGTTTTCATTTGATTATAAACTTATCGATTAATTAACTATCCCAGAATCTTTTCCTTTTACCCTTAAAACAATAACTAATCAATTGAATTGCAAATATACTGCGAAATTCATAAAGGATATCATTAAATATGAATTTGTTATTGTAAAGTTTATTGCAAATATTGCTATAGAAAAAGCTCTAAAATCGAAAGTTTTTTCTTTAATTCGATTTAAATACTTTAACTACTTAACTTCGAAGAATGCTTTAAAAAAGTATACAATTCGGAAAGCCGATTATTGCAACCACAAAAAGAAATATAATTCGAAATACAAGAAATACCGGGATATATATGTTTGGATAACTACAATAATTAACTTTGTTTATCTAATGAATCTTTAGATAAATACAAAGGATAATTATACACTTCAACAAATAATCGGCTATCTCAAATTACATCTTTGCTTTATCAACAATTAAACCATTACAAAAATTCAAAAAGATTACTTTGGTATATTTGTATTTATTATTATTGTTTAAACTAATGGTATTAAATGGGCTCAAAAGTAATGGATTGTTTATCAAAAAGCAATAATCTATGATATCCTTGATATCAAAAGATTATTAACTATCAAAAAGTTCTTTATCGCAATCAAAAAGTTCGATTTTTATTGAATTAAAGGTATGCAACAAAAAACTATTATTATTCTTTTTTACATTAACAAAAAACTTTTTACCTTTGAACAAATTGAACAAGATTTTCTTTTGTTAATGCAAAACGTCGAAAAAGCATTTTTCAAAGAAGTTTATGTTATATCTTCAAGTTATTCGACTTTATTCAATTCTTTTTTATCCAATCCTTTTTTATTCAATACCTTTTTTTCCAATAAAGCCTTTTATTCTAATAACAAGTTTTCTAACAACAATAAGTTCAAATGCTTTTGTTGCAAATACGTTAATCTTCGTAAACATTGATACGTCGTTGATATATATTATCGTTTGCAATAAACTTTTACATTTAGGAATGATGTTTAGCACAAAGTTATACTAAGTAATATCAAGGTTCAAAATATCAAAGTATATTTAAAAAACCCAAAATAAAAGAATTTGTACAAGGTATTAAAAAAAAAAGGTTGATTGAATATTATTAATAATCTTAATGTTACTAGTAAAGAAAATAAATCGAAACTTCTTTTTTTCTTTGCAGCTACTATTAATACTGCATTAATAAAATTTGAAGATATTAATGGTATATACTCTTTCGTTTTATTAATTTCTCTTTATTACCTTTCCCAAAACACTTTCCTTGATAATTGTAATGCTTTGCATTTGGTTAACGATATTAAGCTTTTGAATGAAGGTGTATATCGATTAATAAATGCCGACGATTTTATTAAATCTGTAATCATTTCCTTTTTTGTTTTTGGTAAAGATATTCGTATATTCAAAAACCTTTTATATAGCAAGTTCGATTCTAATACTAAGGATTTAGTATTTAACAATGTAGTTTTTATATTAAGCTTTTATATTAACTTTATTTCAGAATCTTTTATAAAGAAAAAAAAAGTATAGTTTTGTAATAACGATGATATATTAAGGATTGGGCTTATAAAGAATAGTTATATATTAGCTAATTGCGTTCGAAAGCATAAACTAGTTATTATTAAATACAAATCTATTTCTTTTTTTTATTCTTTTGACCCTTCTTTTGTTTCTATAAGTTACATTGTAATGGTTTATCCGATTGCTTTTCGTTAAATCAACCAATCGTATTAACGTTTGCGTAACCAATCTATCCCAAAAAAGGATTTTAACGAGCTTTGATATAAAAGAGCAGGATATTTAAATAAAAAAACTCTAGAGTATCTAATCCGTATAATTAAAGAAGTTAGAATTAAGGGAATTATTAGGATCGATTGCATTGATTATACTATTATATATATAAAGCAAATTGTTTCATATAAACTTAACGATTCTCTTTCTTTAAAACCTTTCTACAAAATCCAATAGGATCTTTTTGATTTTCTTTGTAGGTATATTAGCGCTTCCTAATTATTAATTATCAAGGATATATTTAGTAGCAAAATATTCTTTTTCATTTTAAATTAAAAGATATATACCGAAGTTTTTAAGGTATTATAAAACTTTGTAGTATAGATTCATCGCAAATATAGATTTAATATTATCGTTATAAAGCAAAACAACGATATATCGGTTATTAGTATTAAAAGTATTACTATTTTCAAGAATTGAATCATCAAAAAAGGTTTTGAATTTGAACTTTCATTTTTTCATATATATAAACTTAATAATGATGTTGAATGTGCAAATTAAAAAATTATAACAAAATAGATTAAAATAAAGACTTTTTTAGAATTATTCGATAAGATATAGATGAAGGTAATATAAACCACTATTTACCTTTACAATATAAGTTTTTTGAAAAGTAAAGGCTTTAAATGTTTAAACGAAATTTTTAATTCCTGATTTCGTTAATATTTTCAATAATACGATTTTAACCTTGCTAGGTTTGCTATGAATGATTTAAAACTTGATTGGAACGATATATATCGCTATGGCTATTGTACGTACTTATTGGATAAAAACAAAGAGGCAAGTATAAAAAGTAAATAGTATAAAACTAATCCAAAAACTTATATTGAGTATTTGGTTAAATATATGCTTAAAACGCATATCTATAGGATTTGGATTCCGAAATTTGATAAGGTTATTATTACTCGGAACGTCATTTTTAACGAACGTTATACTTATGGAATAGATAAAGCTTACAATACTACTAATATTATACTCGATTTCGATTTTAGGAATCTTATCAAAAAGCTTAATATTCTTAAGGAAACGGATATAGATAAAGCTATATTTAACTACAAGTTAAATAATTCAATTTCAATTATAAACAAAGAGAATAAAGATATTCTCAAAGCTATATATATCTTAGAAACTTTTATTAGAATATCAATTTTAAAAATAGATTTAAAGGGTATTAAAACGTCGATATCTTTTAGGCCGATTCTTTTACTTAATAGTAAAGATTACAACAATCTAGAGGAACCTTTTCTATCGATTTCATAGGCTTTAAAACTTATAAAAGGGATAGAATCTAGTATTAAAATATAACCAAATCGTTTGATATCGACAATTAAGGATATATTAGATGATGATCAAGTTAATCTTACCAATCGCGGATCCCTACGCTTTTTCGTCGTACCTTTAATTATCCAAAGCAATGGAATGGATTACGAAATCATTAAAACACCAGTTCAAATTCAAGATCAAATTTATGATTCTTAGAATAAAAATTTAGTAATCGCTAATAAAGCATTTAATATTCCAAGTTAAATAGAAAACAAAACAGAATCTTAATACAGATCGCTTTTTGTTGAATTAATAAAAATTCTTACACTTTATAAAATCGAAGAACTAATTATACCTTTTCGATTTCCACTAAAAATATATACAATAAAGAAATATCAAAATCAATATGCTCTAGTTCTTAATCTCCATTATCCTTTTAAACAAACTCGAACAATTCAAATAAAAATACCCAAAACTAATTTTAATTCAAACGAATTCCAATCATTTTCTAACTATCAATTTAATCGTTTTGATCAACCTATTAATCGATTATATTCTATATAACGCTTTTAACATTTATATTAATGGAATATCGGAAATAAATCGATTAATATATTTATTGGAATTGTTATTATATAATCTTTAGGGTTAATTCGAAATAATAACCTTTTAAACAAATTCTATAATACTTTTTGGCCAAATCAAAATAATTTAAATAATTCGAAAAAAAAGAATAAGTTTATTACATTTTATAACGTTGTTGTTTTTATAATCAATTTTAAATTAACTTTTTTTTTGCCTTTAAAACCTTCAAATATTTTTCCAAAAATGCTTAAATCTGTTATACTATTACTTCCTCGCTTTTATGATCAATTAGATAAACATATTTTTGGATTTTGGTTCAAAAAGAATTATAATAAAGAAATTAAAAACTTTAAGAATAAACAAACCTAAAGGGAAATCGAAGCAAGATTAGGCAATACTTATCCGATTCTTTTTTAGTGGGTTTTTGACTACAAAAACGATTTTGAAAAGTATATAAATCGATGTTGTTTATGTTTAATAGTTTGAGGAGATCTTCAAAACAAAAGTATAATCGAATCTATTTACGTTGCAATTCTCGTTGCTAAATCATTCTGTATTATAATGGTTATAATTGTTAAATACAATCTAGAAACTAAACAATTTGATATTATTAATACTTTTGTTAACGCTATAAAAAACTTTAGTAGTGTTCTTGTAGTATACCTATTTCCGGATAAATATAAAGTACTTGGTAAATATATTATTATTAATCGAGCTTTATATAATCTCTAGAATTCATTTGCTTTGTAGTATAAAGAATTTACTATTATCTTTATATCTTTTAACATAATATAATGCAAAAAGAAACTATGTATTTATATAACTTAAAACAAATGTGTTTCAATACTTTTCTTTGTGGACGATATTCAAATTATTTATTATAAAAAACATACCAAAATAATCTACAAAATTATTGAAAGAATCAAAAAGAAGTATAAACTATACGATTTGAATGATATTTTATGGTTTTTGAGAATTCGAATTATAAAAGATCGAAAACTATATAAGCTTTGGTTAGCTTATAATACTTATATATCCAAAATAGCTAAGAAATTCGGCTTCGCTAATAACAACGCCGCTACCTCTTTACCCACTATAATATTTACTAAATACAAAGAAATTGCAGTTTTCTTTTTTATAAAGATTTACTAGGAAAAAGTTGGCTTTATGCTTTATACAACTATTATTATTCGATTAAACATTGCTTTTGTAACCTTTTAATTAAATCATTATTTAACTAATTTATCGAAGGAGTATATAAGAATTGTAAATCATTGTTTATAATACTTATAGAATATAAAGTATTTAAACTATAAATACGGCGGAGATTCATTATTTTAACTTTTATTCTACTTCGATATTTCTTTTACAAATAATTTTAATTCTAGGCGATCTTTACAAAGATATATTATGTTTTTATTTGAAAGCTTTATTATTTGGAAGGTCTTTCGCTAAGCTATTATCACTATATCTACCACGAAAGCAAAGCTTTTGGATATTGAACATATTATTAAAAAGATTATAGCTACTTTTAAACTTTTAAAGAAGGTTAATTTAATGGTGCAGAAATTTGTTACAATTTATTATGATAATATTTAAACTATTTGTTTTATTGTTAAAGAAAATAAACGTATTATTATAAAGTTGTATTATATTGATATTCAAAATATATGGCTTTATTAAGAATATGCAAATCGAAGGTTTTTAGTATTCTATTTGGCAATTAAAGATATATTTACAAATGGATTAATAAAGAATTTGGATCGTTAACTATTCGAGAGGTTTATATCGTTGATTAATTTATAAGATATTAAATCATATATTACAAAAATCGATTAAATCTTATATTTCAATATTATATAATTTATAATAATACTCTTTTCTATTGCCCGCTATTTCTTTTGGCTTTTTGTTTAATAGCAATAGCCTGGGCTAAATTCTATATCTTTTGGTTATTATTGTTATTATCGTTATTCTTTAAGATAAGGTTTATAAGGGCATCTACAAAGCGATCTGCTATAGTAGAACTTATATTGTTTGTACTTTTCAAACTTTTTGGGCATAACTTCTTTTTATTTTCCTCTTTTTTTATAATTATTTTTTCTTTTTTTTTTTTGCTTTTTTTTCAACCCCTTTTTCTCCTTTAACTTCTTTTTATAGTAGGATAACATTATCCTTAATATTGTTCTAAACGATTTGAACTCTTATATATTTCATTTGTTATTACTTTTATATTTTCAATATAGAAAATGGAACTACTTATCAACTTTGTCTTTCCTTTAGCTTTAGCTTTAAAAAAGTTGATTGTCATTGTGTAAAGGTTATTAAAAAGTTTAGTACAAAAATAACTATAGTATTTATAGCACTTTATATTGGTTGAATTAGTATTGCAATAGTATATATCATCGCTTTGCTTTGCGATTAACAACTTTATATATTAAACACAAAGTACAATATTCCTTTTTCTCTTTATCTTTGGCTTTTTGCGCTTAAACATTTTTCTTTTCACTTCTTTTCCTTTTCCTTTCCCTTTTCCTTTTTCTTTTACTTTTACAATTATCTTTATTTTCCTTTTTTTAGCATTACAAATATTAGGATCCGTAATCCCTTTCGCTTTACTTTTTATAAACTCCTTATTTCTATCAAAACTAATACTTTAAAAAAAGAATAAACAACCTTAATAGTTATTACTAAAAGAATTTATAGAATCATCCAAATCCATCTCTTTCTTCTCCTTTACTCTAAATCTAACCGAACACTAAAATCACATTAATATTATACCGAGTAATTAATAGGTTTAAAAGTATTCATTTTATATTTACGCGTATTGCGTTTTGTAGGACCAATTGTAGCTACTAGCGAAGGAAAGGCTATTAATGATAATGTATTAACAAAAGCGTTTGGAAAAGAAATCCTAAGAAACATTAGATAAAGATTACATTGAAAACAATAATATATATAATCATCACCTTTGTTATTAATTAGTGGTTCCCCTCGAACCAACGTTATTTCAAAAAGCAAAAGGCTTTTATCTTTTTCTTCTTCTTCTTTTTTCTTTTCTTTCTCTTCCTTTTCTTGAATACTAAAGGAAAAGGAAAGTAAAACCACTATCAAATAATCAATTAATACAAACAATGAATCCATTTCACTCGTCGATATATCTTTTCTCTCCAAAATCGAATTAGAAAATAAAGATATCCTATAAAAAGAATATCTATATAGTTTAAAACTCTTTAAAAAAAAGATCAATCGACAAATAAAAAAAAAGCATATATTACAGAGATTATTTATATAACTAAAATGAAATAAATGCTGGGAATACACTATCAAATTGTATAAGAAGATTATATTTGGTTATATTAAAAAGATTATATAGTTTCAAATTTAAAACGCGGGTATTTATTGTTTTAAACCTACAATATATTACGCTTTATAAACGATATCGCTTATTATCTAAATAATAATTGCTATCGAAAAACGATTTAATTTGGTGATTAAATAACGATTTTTTTGTTCTCTTCGCTATTGATGCTATTAAGTTATCGCTAGTCGAGATTATATACATTGCTATTAATAACGTATATATATAACAATAAACACTTATATCGTTAATTTATACAATGCAACTTTGTTATTTATATATTTCTTTTGTTATATTACAAATCAACAACATTGTTATTGCTTTAGAGAATATATTACAAAATATAGCTATCCTTAATGTTATTTCTATACTTTTAGTATATTTTTTATTTTTTTTATTTATCCGTATTTAGGTATACTAGCCTTACTATAATAAAGACTATATATCCTTTACCAAAATAATACTTTTACCGAAGCATTATTACTGCCTTATATCACATTTATATATAAACCTTTAGTTATTAAAGTTTGAGGTTAAATTAATCAAACTTTTCTCTATCATATGAATTTAGTTCCCACTATCTACACTATTAAACCATACGTTTGTATTGTCTCTCGATTCCTACTACCGTGACTTATATCATACTATCGCATGATAAAGGATTATTCAAACCAAATACATCAATCATTTAAATAATATACGCAATAAACAGGTCGATCCGGTTAAATAGTGTAAGGAATGAGAATTACTCTACGCTAGAGCATTGGCTTACAATTTTCTGAAGATCAAAGGAATCCATGGATATAAACAATTCTTGGAAGCATTAAGCAAATTAGCGCCAAATTGGTTGGAGCAACAACTAATTATTTTGAACATTAAAGATAAAAAAGAATGCTATACCATTACTTTAGAACAATATAATAATCTTTTCGCTGATTAATAATTATCGATCAAATAGGTTGTAATCTATTGCTAAAGGGATCTTTCGCTATTCAAAAACCAGGATTCCAATAACCATCCGGATTAAAGTAATAATCGAAAGGCAATAACACTAACAATACTATTTAGCATTGTTTTTGTAGAAAGAATCAAATAATTGGTTCAGGCTATTATTATAAACTTAACAAATACCGAATAGTTGAATTAACTCTTACAAGTAAATATGTTGATCAATCTATTCAATCCATTAATAAAAAGCAAATTAAAAAGATTAACGAACATATTAAAGACAAGAAATATAACAATCTTCGAAATGTTTTATCTAAGAAAGGATAGCTTTTTATTATTTAGACCAATTAATCTTATAAATCTTTACAAAAAAAGGATCTCTATAATATTGCCTTTTGCATTATCGATCTAAACAAGTGTATTGGCGCTTTTGTTATACTTATGATTATTTTTATGTATATACTAACAAATTGCATTTTGTTGAATAATTATAATACTATGCATATTATTAACAATACTAATCTTTTAGTAAGCGGAAAGTATATTCCTAACAATATCTCGGATTACATTAAAATAGAATCATTAAGTTTACTAATAGTTAATTATGGCGAAAGAGTAATCAAAAGAATTTTGTTAGGTGATGTAGATTTTACACTGATTAATATTACGCTTATTCCTGGTTTTCATATTAATTTTATATCCGAAACCCTATTTCATAATAAGGGTGTTTGGTTTGATGGCTTTAACACTATTGTTAGGATTGGCGATCGGATTAATAATATTATTATTGTTTAATACATTAAAAAGCATAATTTTGTCTTTTTAAAATATAACGCTTATTTCAACTATTTTGATGAATCTAATTTTCTTATGAATATGAATATTATAATATTTATTGAAAAACAAAAGATTAATAAGCATTTTTTTCGATTATATGAAACAATAAAACCTCGATTGGAATCAAGCGATTTATAATATGAAAGATTAAGGCATCTTGACAAAGAAGCATTAGAATACTTAGTTAGGATGGCTAAAAGAGTATAGATCAAAGAAATTACTCGAATAAAATGTATCAATTATTTATGCATATATATTAAACAAATTGTTTTATATTCATTTAATGATTATTAATTATCTAAATCTTTTTATAAGGTTTAATAGAATTTGTTCGATTTTTTTTATGTTTATAATGGAATGTTATAGTTACTAATAATCAAGGATATATATAATGGAAAGATTTTTATCTTTGCGTTAATCTAGAAGATGTATAACAAGGTTTTTGAAGTTTTAAAAAACTTTGTTGTGTAGATCTATTGTAAGTATGATCTTTATATTGTAATGATTAAATAAAACAATGATACATCTGTAATAAAGATCAAAAATAATATTACATTCAAAAAATAAATCTTCGAAAAGGGTATAAAATTTAAACTCTCCCCTTTCTTTATATATAAACCTAACAGAGAAGCGGAACGCGTAAAGCAAGAAATTATTATTAAACAAATTAAAATATGCATTTCAATTGGATTATTGAATAAAATATAAATAAAGGTCGTTTTTGCCATTATTTATTTATATAACATTAGTTTATTGAAAGCAAAGGGTTGAAAATGTTTTAACAAAATAATTAATTCCTGGTTTAAGTAATATTATAGGTAATATTCATTGTTACTATTATAAAAGATTATTGACGATTTTCGTTCCAATTGAAGTGCGATATATAAGTATGGTTGCTATGTGTACTCTTTGAATAAGAAAAAAAAAGCTGGGATTAAAGTAAAATAGTATAAAACTAATCCGTAAGCATATATTGAATATTTAATTGGATATATTCTTATTACAACAATCTTCTATATTTGGATCCTTGTATTTAATAAAATTATTATTATACGAAATATTAAATTCGATAAAAGATTTGTTTATAAAAACGATCTTTGTAATGAGATTATTAATACTATACTAATCCAAATAATCAAGGATTTGATCGTTGAATTGGATATTTAACAAATAAAATCGCCGGATGATATTATTTTAAAGAATGTGGATGATGAACTTACTAGAGGACTTGTACAAAAAAAGTTTAAAACCATGTATATTCTTGATCAAAATTATAAATGCTTTAAGTTTTCGATTTTGGGGGTAATTGAAATAATTAAAGAAAATCAAAAAGATTAAAAGAATTTGGTAATAGAATCTTCACTATTTATTTCAATTTATGATAATGAATATAGCATTTCGTTAAATCCCGATATAATTATAAGAATTAATAAGTTAACGCTGGTTTCTAATAAACCAAGATTTTTGTTAATTGTATTTACAACAAAGAATAAAAGCTTTTTCGAGGTAATTAATTTATAAAAAACTTGTATAGATTCTGATTATAGAGAATCAACGACTTTATCAAGATTATTAATATTAACGTTAAATAATATTTTCAAAAACAATAAATCGAATAATCATTCGATTTTTAATAATAAAGAGAGAAATATAATATTGTCTTCTATAGAAAAGAATATGTTTAAAAAATCTTTTTCGTTATTTATATTTAACAAAGTATTACGGAGGATAGCTACAAATATATAATAAAGTAATATTAGAAAGAGATAAAGATATAGATATAAAACAGTGATTGTATTATTATCTGTCCTTTTAAATACAAGATCCATCCACTCCTTATATATTACATATGAGTGATTACACGTAATAACACATGATCACTGTATAGCTTTGTAATCATAAGGATCTACAATACTTTGATCTATGATATCAATATAGATCATCGTATTCTTGTATACAAGGTTTGGATCCTTATAGAACAATGCGTTATATTGCTTTTAGCTTTGTAGATCAACAAGCGATTAGTACTCTTATGCATCTACTAGAGTAAAGGCTAAAAGCCTCCGATAATCCTAATCTTGGCAATCCCAAAGAGGTTAATAAACTTATGCCCCTATATCACGGAGAATAGCTACGAATATATGAGAGGATATCTGAAAAGGATAAAGGTATAGGTATAAAACAATAATTGTATTATTGTCTATCCTTCTAAATACAAAATCCATTCATTCTTTATATATTACATATTAGTAATCATATATGATAATATATAATCATTATATAGCTTTGTAATCATAAGGATCTATAATACTTTGATCTATAATATCAATATAGATCATCGTATTCTTGTATACAAGGTTTGGATCCTTGTAGAGCAATATGTTATATTGCTTTTAGCTTTATAAATCAACAAGCGATTAGTACTTTTATGCATCTATTAGAGTAAAGGCTAAAAGCCTCCGATGATCCTAATCTCGGCAATCCCAAAGAGGTTAGTAAACTTATGCCTTTATTGCTAGAAGATCCTTAAGATCGCTGTGTTCGGCAAACACGTACTTCGACAAAGCACGTGCTTCAACAAGCACGTGCGTACCACGCATTTAGCGTGATACAAAGCTACTAAACGGCTATATATTTTATAGATAGAGATTTTTAAGTCTAATATCAATATTAAAGAGTATATTAAATACGATATACTTAACGATATTGATATAATTCTCGATCATATAAAACATTAAATAATAGATTATACTAAACATTCAAATCGTTTGCGTTAATAAACAAATGGTTATTACAAAATTAATATTTTCATTAGTACCGTAATTGCTCAATCATGCGGATTCAAAAATAAACTTCAACGATTAAATAAGTTCTATAACACTTTCTGGTTTAATAAGCAAAAAAATAAACTAAATGAATAAAATAATAAGTTCATCATTATACATAATGTAGTAATTGCTATAATAAAATATAAACCAATAATCACGCCTTTGATTCAACCCAAAATTACAGATCTTCCATGAATACTAAAATTAACAATATTATTATTATCAAGGTTCTTTCATAATTTTAGAATTCATATATTTGGATATTGATTCAAAATGAATTGTAATCGCAAAATTAAAGTATTACAGAATTAAAGCATTTTGCAAAAAATTAAAACAATATTGATTAAATCAAAACCTATTCCATTTTAATAAGTATTTATTTATAAAAATGATCAAAACGATTATATCGATCGCTACAGATTACAACTAGTAATCAAAAGAGATCTTCAAAATACAGCAACAATTAAATCGATTTACACAACTACATTTGCTACATAGTCTTTTTATATAATAATGATAATGATAACAAAGAATAATTTTGAAACAAAGCAATACAATATTATAAATACTTTTGTTAATGTATCTCAAAATCTTATTGGGAATCCAATTATATATCATATACCAAATGGATATAAAATACCTAATAAATTCATTACTCTCGATCATGTATTATATAGCTTAAAAAACTTTTTTGTACTTTGGTATAAAGAGTTCACAAATATACTCACCAATTTGAAAATAATAAAATACAAAGAAAAGCTTTGCATTTTCATGTTTTTTGATTTCTATATATTCATTCTATTCTTTATTAACAATATCCAAATAATTTATCATAAGAAATATAAACGTTAAAAGAATCAAATAGTAAATAAAATCAAAGCTAGATATAAGCTTAAAGATCTCGGCGATATTTAATGGTTTCTAAGGATTCGAATTATTAAAAATCGATAATTTAAAAAATTGTGGTTAATATACAATATTTATATCGATAAGATTGTTTGCAAATTTGGTTTTATAAAAGGAAAAGCAACTATATCATTTCCAATTATAATATTCGAGAAAAATAAGAATATGGCTCTTTTTTTTAAAATAAAAGAATATTAGGAAAAAATTGGATCAATCTTATATTCGGCTATAACAATTAGAGCCAATTTAACTTTCTTTTTTTTCAAACTAAGCGAATATAATATTAACCTTTTAAAAAATCATTTTATAGTAGCAAATTATTGTATCGTATACTTATACAGATTTTAGTACTTCTCTATTTGTTATAAGGATAATTATATACTTCAAATAATAACTTTTTTAAATATTTCCTTTACAAATGATATGGTTACTTGAAGATCTTTTTAAGATTATATAATCATATTGTATAATGATGCTATTATATGGAAAGCTATAAAATAAAATATAATTACTATTTCGATTATAGAGATAGAATTTTTAGATGTGGAAAGATCAACTAAAAAAGTATTACGAGTAAACTGTTACGGTGTTATACCGCTGTGCGGACATATACTATACCTAGTATATATACCCAAATTAGCCATATGTTCGATATAGCGCGTCATTTTGGCATGACAGTTATGAGCCCGGTAGCGTATTGGTATAATACTCAATTCGAGTTTGCTCATCCTAGGGATTTTTGAGTAATCCATTTCAGCATTTTTACTAGTGGATCAGTTGCATTAGCTTACGAATGAGATTCGATCCATGAGACCCCACTTGGAGCTCCACATAGTATGGACTACTCCACTTTGAATCAATTGTGCGATT
>NGKF01000011.1:710878-747136 GCA_002162555.1 Monilinia aucupariae
GTATATATACCCAATTAGCCATATGTTCGATATGGCGCGTCATTTTGGCATGACAAAAAAGCAGAAGGAGAAAACAAAAAAGCAAAAGCAAAAGGAGCAGAAGAAAAAGGAGAAGGAATAAAAGCGGTGCGATGGCGGAAGGCAGCTAATGCTTCTTGAGCATAAGAAAGATTCCCGGCCCGGGAGTTACAGCCACGGCAAAGTATATTAATGGTATTATTAATGATATTGTTATTGGTATAGTTGTTGTTGTTATTGCTACTAATATTTATCCTTAAAGAATCGAAGAATTAAAGGATCAAAGCTATGATTAAATATTTATACGATGGGAATTACAATAAAATAACAATACGCTACAAAACGATCAAATCTAACAAATATACAATAAATCCCTTTAATTATAGTTATCGCTATATATAAAATCGATAATCTAAATATCCATAGAATTATATGGAATTATATTCATTCAACTACTTGTAAAAGAAATTGTGTATATATCATTAGCTTATTTTCCGTTTGTTTGTTTATTTCAAAGTATTATATAATGTGTAGTTGTAGATTCACTCATTTTTGTTTGCTTTATAATTAGATTATATGCTGTGCATATGATTTAAAGGGTGTGTTACGCTAAGTGTGTGGTATGTATATGCTTGTTGAAGCATATATTTTATTAAAGCATATGTTTGTTGAATATAACGTTTTTAAGGATTTTCTAATAATAGATGTATAAGCTTATTAACCTTTTTGGAATTGCCGGAATTAGAATTATTGAAAGTTTTTAGTTTTTACTTTAATAAATGTATAAAAGTACTAATCGCTTTTTGATCTACAGAGCTAAAAGCATTATTACGCGTTATTCTACAAGGATCCAGATTTTATATACGAGTATACAATGATTTATATCGATGTTATAAATTAGAGTATTGTAAATCCTTATAATTACAAAGCTATACAATGATCATATGTTATCACATATGATCACTCATATATAATATATAAGGAGTGGATGGATCTTGTATTTAGAAGGATAGACAACAATATAATCATTGTTTTATACCTATACCTTTATCCCTTTTAGATATCCTCTCATATATTCGTAGCTATCCTCCGTGATAGATTGGTATAGCATTAACAATCTTGCTATGAAGATTGTTTTTATAAACAAATCTTTTATCGAATTTGATATTTTGTATAATGATAACTTTATCAAATACAAAGATTCAAATACAAAAGATTGTTGTAATGAGGATATATCCGATTAGATACTCAATATATATTTATGGGTTGGTTTTATACTATTTTATCTTTATTCCAATTTCTTTTTCTTTGTTCAACGAGAATATGCGGCAACTATACCTATATATTTCATTTCAATCGAAACGAAGATTGTTAATGATCCTTTGTAATAGCAACAATAAATACTATTTGTAGTATTGTTTAAACCAGGAATTAATCATTTCGTTAAAGCATTTTCAATCTTTTGCTTTCAATAGATTAATGTTATATAGGTATATAGCGGCAAAAACAGCTTTTACCTATATCTTACTTAACAATCCAATTGAAATGCATATCTTAATTTGTTTAATAATGATTTTTTGCTTTATATATTCTGTTTCTCCGTTAAGTTTATATATAAAAGATAAAGAAAGTTCAAGTTTTATACCTTTTTCGAAGATTCATTTTTCGAACACAATATTACCTTTGATCTCTATTATAAACATATCATTGTTTTGCTTAATCATTATAATATAAAGATTATATTTGTAATAAACCCATACAATAAAGTTCTATAAAACTTTAAAGACTTTATTATACGTTTTCTGAATCAATACAATAGTAAAGATCTTTCTATTGTACATATCCTTGATTATTAGTATCCATAACGCTTTGTTATAAGCGTAAGGAAAATCGAACAAATCCTATTAAATCTTATAAAAAAGTCTAAATGATTGATAATCATTAGATAAGCGTGAAACAATTTGTTTAATATGAATATGTAAACAATCGATACATTTTATCCAAGTGATTCCTTTGATTCATACTCCTTTAATTATCCTAATTAAATATTCCAATGCTTTTTTACCGAAATGTTTTGATTTTTTATATTATAAATCGTTTAATTCCATTCGGAGCTTTATTGTTTTATATGATCGAAGAAAAGGTTTATTAATCTTTTAGCTTTTAATAAGCATTATAATATTTATATTTATAAGAAAATTAGATTCATCAAAATAGTTGAAACAAATGTTATATTCTAAAAAGACAAAATTGTACTTTCTAATATATTGAACAATGATAATATTATTAACCCAATCGCCGATCCTAATAATGATATTAAAGCTATTAAACCAAACATTTTTGTTACAAAAAAAAGTTTTGGATACAAGATTAATATAAAAACCAAGAATAAACGCAATATTAATCAATGTAAAATCCGCTTTATCCAGCAAAATTCTTTTGATTATTTTATCGCCATAACCAATTATTAGTAAGTTTAATAATCCTGCTTTGATATAATCCAAGATATTATTAGAAATATATTTTCCGTTTACCAAAAAGCTTATATCGTTAACAATATATATAGTATTGCAATTATTTAATAAAGTGCAATTTGCCAATATATATATAAAAATGATTATAAAAGTCGAAAAAGCGCTAGTATATTTGTTTAAATCGATAATGCAAAAAGCAATATTATAAAGATCCTTTTTTAATAAAAATTTATAAGGTTGATTGGCTTAAATACTAAAAATCTATTCCTTTTTGAATAAAATGTTACGAAGATTGTTATATTTCTTGTTTTTGATACGTTCGTTGATCTCTTTAATTTGCTTTTTACTAATAGATCGAATAAACTAATCAATGCATTTATCTATAAAAGCTAATTCAACTATTTAACATTTGTCGAGCTTATATCGATGGCTTGGTCCGATTACTTGATTCTTTCTATAAAGATAATATTGAATAACGTTATTGTTTTTCAATTGTTATCTAGATCCGGATGATTATTGTAATCCAGGTTTTAGAATAATGAAGGATCCTTTTAGCAAAGGATTATAAGCTATCCGATCAATATAATCAGCGAAAAGGCTATTGTATTGTTCTAAAGTAATTGTATAGCATTTTTTCTTATTTTCAATATTCAAAGTAATGAATTATTGCTTCAACCAATTTGGGGCTAGTTTGTTGAATATTTTCAAGAATTGTTTATATCTACGGATTCTTTTGAGTTTTAAAAGGTTGTAAGTTAATATTTAAGTATAAAATGATTTTCATTTTTTATACCATTTCATCGAGTTGATCTGTTTATTATATACATTATTAAAATGATCGATATATTTGGTTTAAATGTGTCGGAACACGTGAATAGGATCCTGACATATATCGGGCAATGCCGTAGGCATTGTACGATATATACAAGGAAGATATGAAATATCTGTTATACACTAGAAGAGTTTTCACCCCTTTTTTCATTTTGGACAAAAAGGCAGGAAATGAGTTAATGCACAATTTTCTTTATAGTTAGATATACCCTTTTTCCTTTGTACAAAGGAAAAAGGATATACATCTTAATTCAATACAATACTTTTCATACCATACATTTTGTGCTCAACACAACCGTAGGCCTATAGTGTGAACCCAACAAAATGATCTTTAGAATTGTTAAATCAATAAAAACAATTTTCATATATAGCTGAACAATGATTTGTTTCAAAGTTCGATTTTGTATAGTTTTTTGAGAGATTTCCAAAGTATAGGATAAATTGATTATAAATATGATCCAATTGAATATATAGCGAAAGTTACTATGATTTTGATTGTATTCACTCTTTTAAATCCTGTAAATCTTTTTTATAAGTAAAAAGTTTTTTGCGAGATCTTCGAATATAGCAAAGATAGAATTAGCAAAAAGTTTAAGTTTAAGCATTCCATTTATTTCGACGTTTGTATTAGTGTATCGATTATAAGCTTTAAGGTCTATAGCATATTGATTATAGTGTTTACGATTCTTTTCAAAAATTATAATATCTATAGAAGAAGCTTAGGGTGGATTAGCGTTTAATTAATCACGGAATTGGTAATTGAAAGAGTCTAAAGTATCCGGATCGATATTGTTTTAGATATACCTAAAGTAATTAACATTTTTAAATGATAAATACTAAAGGGATCAATCCGCTTGGCTATTAAAAGTGATTTTTGATATAATGAAAAGGATAATTATTAAAGGATAAAAGTATAATAAAAAATGATTAAAGATTAAGGGAAAAAAAGAAGTTGTATAATATCGATATTCGAATTGTAGTTGTTGCAGAAATTTCGAATACAAACTAAGCTTATAATTATCACGAAGAATAGCTACGAATATATAATGAAGTAATATCTTAAAAGAATAAAAGTATAGATATAAAACAATGATTATCTTATTATTTGTCTTTTTAAATATAAGATCCTTTTGTTCTTTATATATTATATACATATGATTATATGTGATTATATATAATCATTGTATAACTCTGTAATCTTAAGGATTTATAGTACTACGAGTTATAATGTTATCGTATAACATTAGTTATAAGTTCAAGTAGTCGATATACTAAGCTCGATTGATACTTCGATGCTTCTAACGCCGGCAAATCGAAAGCGGTTAGTATACTTGTACACTTTTGCGTATATATACTTTAGTATGCTCGAGCACCTTAGCGTACGTATACTTTTAATATGCCTATACATTTACTACCGGAAGATCCAAGTAATACGTAAGAGCATGATGTTTAGTAAACACATGCTTCTCACGTGCCTTACGCTCTCAGCGTGACAATAAATTATAAAATCATTAAAACATTAGTTCAAATTCAAGATCAAATTTATGATTTCTAAAATAAAGATTTAATAATCGCTAGTAAAGTATTTAATATTTCAAATCAAATAAAGAATAAAGCAGAATTTCAATATAAATCGTTTTTTGTTAAACCAATAAAAGTTTTTACACTTTATAAAATCGAAGAACCAATTACATCTCTTCGATCTCCATTAAAAATATATATAATAAAAGAATATCAAAATTAATATACTTTAGTTTTTGATCTTTATTATCCTTTTAAGCGAACTCGACAAAACGAATTCGATTCGAAATTATCGATTCTTTTCTGAAATCGAAGGTTTTCGTATAGCCATATAGCGTTTATACATTGATTATTTCAACGACGACGCGATACATTTCATTACTAGTAGATACACATAACAATACTTTACGAACTCTGCAAAGTTTTGATGTTTACGAAAGGCATATAAAGCGCGCTCTTCGAATCCGAATGGCAGAAATAAGCCCTACCATGCTTACAAAAGCGATACGGATGGTTAACAACGATCATATACAATAATACAATTTTTTCTCGCCTATCTTTCTTTAGCTCCAAATTGAAACAAAAACGAAATCTACATCTTTCCTTTTTATTGTACCCTAAAAATTAAAAAAATCAACAACTTTTCAAAAAATCAACGAGCTTTTATAAAAAGCTAAACAATAAACAACAATCCGCCGCAAATTCATAAACATATTTATTAACTTTTTAAAAAAGATTATTAAAACTTTTACTCAAAAAAAAATGCATATTATTCTACCAATCCAAAAAGCGATTTTGGAATATATAACGAATGTTTTTGCAATAAATACAATCTTTAAAAGCAAAAAAAGCTTTAAAATCTTTAAAGCGAAAGAAAATATAATAACAACTTTGCTTTTTATAACCTAAACAAAAATTGTCAAAACCTTTAAAGTTAATAAACCCTTAGTCGCTTTTCAAAACGGA
This sequence comes from Monilinia aucupariae, assembly GCA_002162555.1. Lineage (NCBI taxonomy): Eukaryota > Fungi > Ascomycota > Leotiomycetes > Helotiales > Sclerotiniaceae > Monilinia > Monilinia aucupariae. Next base: position 716,689 of record NGKF01000011.1, read on the forward strand.
GTTTTTAAAACAAACTTTGTAAAAAAAAACATTGCCAAAGCAACAAAAATGAATAAACGCATTTTTGTTAAATACGCCCCTTTTACAAGCCTATATTGCAATAACCCTTTCCTAATTCGGGAAAACCTAATTAAGGCTATCCTAAGTATTAAAAACGGAGATATCCTGGAAATAGTAGAATGCAAAACGGGCTAAGTATTACATTCTAAATCCCTGGAGATAAAGAACGCTTTAATAAAGAATATTTACAAATCAAAGATCTATAAAATTATTGAAGCTATACGTTTCGATCTTTTAAAAACGTAGTATAACTATCGCATACATTTAATACCAAATACCTTATTCAATGCGATTAATAAACGAATCGAAATCATTAAGAAAATAATAAAAAAAAAGGCCTAGATCCAAATCAGTATTATTTCGATTAAATGCTTCAAAAGTTTTGGAAACAATGCAAAAAATGTTTAAATAGTTAGTTTTATTACCCCGATCATTTTTTTCCGTTTATTTAAAGCTACCCCCTTTTTTACTCTTCTACCCTCTTATAGCCAAATAAAATTCCATAAACAAAATTGCTAAATTTATTGCAATATTTATTGTTATACAAAATCTATACAATACAACAATTATAATATCGCAAAAACTAAATATTAAAGATTAATATATAAATTATACCCAGCGCTTGCGAAATATAACAGATATTACAGTTCGTTTTTAATAGGATATAAAAACTACTCGTTAACACTTTGCAATATAATTGGAGATAAACTATAATATAATTTGATTAAAGTTTAAATAGAATTAATCCGCAAAAACAATTAAACAATTCAAAAAACATATGCCCTAAGAATAATTATAAACATTATATGAACAATATATATATTCCAAATAAAAACTCAAAACTTTTAAACGTTTTAAAATATGCAAAGTTTTATACAACTAAACGCTGTTTGAACCCTGGTGTTTATTCGCATTAAGATCCAGATACCAACAATTTCAAAGAAAGCAAACAACAATATTAAACATACAATAAATATAACGATATTGCAAAATAAAGCATCGAAACATTTTAAAGCAATTCTAAATCAAATGAATCTAAAGTTTTTGTTACAGAACAATGTATATAGGGTTTGTATTGAAGATACAATAAATATCAACAACAATAATGCTACGGTGATTATACAACTAATTAAAACCATCGATTCTTTTAATAAATAAAGGCCTGGATTAATGTAACAACGAAAACCGCAAAAATAATCCAATTTTATATATAACAATAGTATAAGCGAATATGGGAAAAGGAATAAGAGCATATAATGTTTTACTTTAATTTGTTTACAAAAACAAAACGAATATAATTTATATCCAAGAATCTTAAAGCTTACCAGGCATTAAGATACAGAATCATCCGGTATACAAATACTATACCCTTTACAATTTATAAGAATTGAAAGGGATAGCCGAAAAAAAAATTAAACAATCAAAAACTATATTATATATACAATAAAAAGCTGCAATATAAATGCAACAATGATATAATAAACATTATAAAAATGTAATATAGTTTAAAATAAATAATTATCATATAATTAATATTTATCGCAAGCTCAATATTATAACAATGATATATTATATAACAAATATTACCCCGGCGCTTTATATATTAGTTAAAGGGGATTTCAATATAAAATATAATATTTACGAACCAAAAATATTATCAATTATTCAAAAAGCTTTGTTTACTAATTGATTACAAAATATTAACATGAATTTCATTGGCGAGGTAGGGATATCCACCTATCGCATAAAGCATATAATTGATTTTATCTTCTCCAATATACCTTTCGCAAAAACGATGATGTATTAGGATATGAATTATGGATCGGACTATTACATGTAGATCATTATTATTCTAAAGCGAAACACAATTTTTAACAAATATATTGAATATAGAATTATCAAAAACAACTTATATATGTTTGCTAGTTTAATAAAAAGCGAAGTATATTAGTTATTAAAAGTTGAAAATATCGCTACAAATATCAAATTGGAAATAATCGCGAAACAATTTATTAATCTATTTCAACGATCAATATGGATTGTAGAGCGATTAACGAATAATTGGGTACAATTAGCATTTTAATGGATTAACAAAAGTGTAACAATGTATAACTTATACAAACGCTTTAACAAAACCCTTGAAAATAGAAAACGAATATTTATTGCAATACGCAAAGCGAAAAAAAAATATTAAAAAAGAATAATTGATAATATATTGAATAACGCGGATTTGTATAAAGTAATAAATTAGTATAAAATAGTTTCTTCCCTTAAAGCTTTATTGTTTGTAATCGATAGCCAATCGATTAAAAGTATAAGGGAAAAAGTATAAGCTTTATTGGACAAAGTATTGCATAGATATAATAGCATTAACAATCTAAACGCGGATTCGATATTAAAAAGTTATATCTTTATTTTCCTTTGGAATATTATTATATTCCTTAAAAAGATAAAATAAAATATTATCGAAATCTTAAATATTTCGCTAAAAGCTGATAAAATTATAATTAGACTTTTGAAAGTCTATTAGGATAATATTAAAGAATACTTATGCGATTTTTTCGAATACTATCTCAAAAAAAGCTATTTCTTTAAAGTCTAATAATTAATTGAAATAGTAATATTACTCAAAATTGGTAAAAAAAATAAAAGCTTTATACGCTTTTAGTATTCGATAACCTTACTATTCTACATAAACAAAAGTTTAAAACGAACCATTGCAAAACGAATTGTATAAACATTGTTAATGCATAGTATACTAAACCCTCAGCATTGCAGGGTTTTGCTTAAACGATTGGCTATAAACCTAATCATAGCATTCGTATACAATATAGAATATACTTTTGCTAAGAAATAAAAGATTATATTGATTACAATAAACGTTCAAAGTATATTCAATACATTGTTATCCTAGTAGTTATTAAAAAAGATACAAAATCAAAACTAATCTACAACTTTTTTGAAAATAGTTTAATTGTTTTTATAGGATTGCAAAATGATGGTTAAGCTAAAGAATACGTATACAAACAAATCGCGGGTACAATACGGCACTTTTTAAAACTTATCCTTATCTTCAATGTTTTATATACTTTATCTAACAGAATTTTTGAATCAAGATTAAGCTTTTCGCTTTGAGTACGCAAACGATATTACACTTTACAAAATAGGCAATACATTGAAAGAGAATATTATAACAATTGTGCAAAATGTGCAAAAAATTAAAGTATAGGGACAAACTAATAAAATCGCTTTTGCACCAGAAAAGTTGAAGATAATACATTTCATTTGTAAGCGTTATATATGCGCTTTGGAAGCTATTATTTCTTTTATACTAACTATACGGCTTATAATAAGCGTATTGAACAATACAAAACAATTGACGTTGAAATAGCTAAAAGTATAGTTCAATTATAAGTTTATATTCAAAAGGCATATTGCGGAACAAATGGAAAAGGTATGGAAAGTAGCGTTGTATATTAAGCATTTTGTTAATACGTAATATAGACCTTTTGTAGCTTTTTTACGAAAAGCTATAATTATATGCGTTCTGCTTTCGTTACTATACAGAGTGAAAGTGTAATACTTAGAACAGATAAAATTAAACATAAGCGACGGCTATTTACAAGGTATTACAATAAATATCTGTATAGGGTCACATATAGCGAAAGCGAACAAAATAATTAATATAGCAACAAAAAGTATATTGCCAATCTGAAAGATTACGTCTATAATGGCTGGTTTACACAATACAAACCTTCCGTTTTGCAAAATAGCTTTAAAACATATTCGTATTAATATAGCTTTTCAATTTAAAAGGCTGGATATACGCCACCCATTTACTATACGCTTAATCGCACCAAAGCATTGTACACAACGCAATATAAGACTACGAATAACAAACTAGCTATTCCCAAAAGCGCTTTGTCTAATCCTTTCCTCTCCGCATTATACCCCCAAATATAAAACGAACCTTACAAAAAGGATAAATAAGGAAACAACAACGAAAAGCTTTATTGATTAATGGAACGCTTTACCTTTTAATGCGATTATTATCTTTTTTGATAAATCCGAATTATACGATAATGTAGGTAAGCATATAGGTTACGGTTATGTGATCTATTAAAGATAAGATTTCGTTGTTATCAGCAAAAATACAATTAATATATTCTCGCATATCTTCGATACGAAAGTAATAAGCATTTTGAAAAGGTTACAAAAAGCGTTAATATTGCCAGCCACTATAAATACATAAAAATGGCTTTGTATCAATAACACTTCGATAATATAATATAAACGCGCAAATGCTTCGGATATTTTATAATAAACGTTTCTAAAAAGCTATAGATTTATTGATTAATATGCGATTAAGATATAATGGTCCTTTGGGCATTAAAGGATTATCAATAACAAAGCGGCGGATAAATTAGTAAACGCAAACGCGAAAAGCGATATAATAAACCCAAAGCTTATTGTATAATTAACAATCAACAAGATAGATTCGATAATACAAAATTTAATCCGCAATGCAACGAACAATTAATAAAGCAAAAACGAGTTTACATTAACGAAAGGATATTGCAAATAATAATTAGACTATACACTTGAAAAACCTATAAAGTTTAAATTTGCTAAATCAACATTGTATAAACTATTAACGCTACAATTTAGGTATAGCGATTTTAAAGCTTATTATAAGCGTTTCAAATACAAAGATATAAAGATTTATTGTTTATACGATAAAACTAAAATCTTTAAACATTTTGTTTTTTACAAAATCTTCACTAAAAGGTTTTACTTATAACCGCTTAAACCCATCCGCTTATTAGCGATCGCTTAAGAAAAGTATAATTATATATAACAACTTTTCGCTTTTTTAAAAGAATTCGAGCGTTTTGTTATAATAATACAATATTTTACATTTTGCAATTGAAAACCTAACGATACCCTGGATAGTATTTAATACAACGCTTTATTCGATCTTTTCTTTACCCCCCCCCCCTTTTTATCCTTTGCTTCACTTTAAAGCTTAATTTAAAGCGCAACCTATAAAACACGGTACAATACTTTATACAACAATACAAAAACTGCAATTTAACATAACAATTGCTTTTTTAATGTTTTTTACCAATGTAATTGCTATACAGCCCGATACTCACTCTCTTTAAGTATAACAAGCAAAGGTTAACCCCTTCAATGTAAAACGCTTCCTTAAACAACAAAAGGAAACTGTTTAATAAAGCTAGAGTTGTAAAAGACTGTTGAAAGGAAACGGCCTTAATGCTTCAACCTAGCAACATTGTACAATATATACCTAAGTGGTGAGCTCCTGAGCTTACGACTCATTAGTGTATCACCCGTCTCTAGTACCCTTCGGGAGGTCAAAAGCCTAGCTAGCTTACATAGACGTTAAACATAATAAATAAATAAATAAATAAGCGAACTCGAACAATTCAAATAGAAATATTTAGAACTAATTTTAATCTAAACAAGTTTTAATTATTTTCTGATTATTAATTTGATTGTTTTGATCAATCTATTGATCGATTATATTTTACACAACGCTTTCAACGTTTATATTAATAAAATACCGGAAATAGATCGATTAACATGTTTATTGGAATTGTTATTATATAATCTCGAAGGTCAATTTAAAATGATAATCTTTTAAACGAATTTTATAATATCTTTTGGCTAGATCAAAATGATCTAAATAATTCGAAAGAAAAGAATAAGTTTATTATACTTTACAACATTATTGCTTTTATAATTAGTTTCAAATTAATCCTTTTTTTGCTTTTAAAACCTTCAAATATTCTCCCAAAAATGTTCAAATCTATTGCACTATCATTTCCTCGCTTTTATAATTAACTAAATAAGTATGTTTTTGAATTTTAATTCAAAAAGGATTATAATAAAGAGATTCAAAACTTTAAAGATAAACAAATCTAAAGGGAAATCGAAGCAAAGTCGAGCAATATTTATTCGATTCCTTTTTAATAGGTTTTCGATTATAAAAACGATTTTGAAAAGTATATAAATCGATATTGCTTATATTTAGTAATTCGAGGAGATTTCTAAAACAAAAGCACAATCGAATTTATTTATATCGCGATTTTCGCTGTTAAATTGTTCCGCATTATAATGGCTATAGTTATTAAATACAATTTGAAAACCAAACAATTTGATATTATTAACGCTTTTGTTAACGTTATAAAAGATTTTAATAATGTTTTTGTAATATATTTACTTTCGAATAAATATAAAGTATCTAGCAAATATATTATTATTGATCAAACTTTATATAATCTTTGGAATTCATTTGCTTTATAATATAAGAAATTTATCATTACCTTTATATCTCTTAGCATAGTATAATACAAAGAAAAGCTGTATATTTATATAACTTAAAACAAATATATTTTAATACTCTTTTTTATAAACGATATTCAAGTTATTTATTATAGAAAACACACCAAAACTGTTTACAAAATTATCGAAAGAATTAAAAAAAAGTATGAATTATACGATTTGAATAATACCTTATGGTTTTTGGAAATTCGAATTATAAGGGATCGAAAGCTACGTAAACTCTAATTAGCTTATAATATCTATATATTCAAAATAACTAAGAAATTCGACTTTGCTAATAGCAACGCCGCTATTTCTTTATCTACTATAATATTCATTAAATACAAAGGAATCGCAATTCTTTTTTTTATAAAGGTTTATTAAAAAAAGATTAGCTTTATACTTTATATAGTTATTACTATTCGATTAAACATTGCTTTTGCAACTTTTCAATTAAATCATTATTTAATTAATCTATTGAAAGAGCATATAAAAGCTATAAATTATTGTTTACAATATTTATAGAATACAAAGTATTTAAACTATAAATACAGCGGAAATCCATTACTTTAATTTTTATTTTACTTTAATACTTCTTTTACGAATGATTTTGATTCTAAACAATCTTTATAAAAATATATTATGTTTTTATTTGAAGGCTTTATTATTTAAAAAACTTTTCGTTAAACTATTGTTATTTATTACGGAGGATAGCTACGAATATATAATGAAGTAATATCAGAAAGGGATAAAGGTATAAGTATAAAACAGTGATTATATTGTTATTTGTTCTTTTAAATACAAGATCCATCTACTCCTTATATATTACATATAAGTGATCATATATAATAACATATAATTATTGTATAGCTTTGTAATTATAAAGATCTATAATACTTTAATCTATAATATCGGTAGAAATTATTATATATTTGTAAACAAGGTTTAGATTTTTGTAGAACGACGTATAATAATGCTTTTAGCTTTGTAAATCAAACAACGATTAGTACTTTTATGTATCTATTAAAGTAAAAGCAAAAAGCTTTCGATAATCTTAATTCCGGCAATTCCAAAGAGGTTAGTAAGCTTATGTATCTATTACTGGAAGATCCTTAAGAGTGCTATGTTCGGTAAACGCGTGCTTCAACAAAACATGTGCTTCAACAAGCACGTGCGTACCACGCATTTAGCGTAACATTATTATATTTACTACGAAAGCAAAGCTTTTAAATGTTGAACGTACTATTAAAGAGATTATAACTTTTTTTAGATTTTTGAAGGAAATTAATTTAATAATGCGGAAATCTATTACAATTTATTATAATAATATTTAAACTATTTGTTTTATTATTGAAAAAAACGAATATATTACTACAAAATTGCATTACATTGATATTCAGAATATATAGTTTTGTTAGGAATATGCAAATCGAAGGTTTCTAATATCCTATTTGACAATTAAAGATATACTTACAAATGGATTAACAAAGAATTTGAATTGTTAATTATTCGAAAGGTTTATATCGTTGATTAATTTACAAGATACTAAATCATACATTATAGAAATCGATTAAATCTTGTATTTTAATATTATATAATTTACAATAATACTCTTTTTTCTATTGTTCGCTATTTCTTTTGGCTTTTCATTTAATAACAATGGTTTAAGTTAAATTCTGCATTTTTTAATCATTATCGTTATTATTATCACTCTTTGAAACAAAGTTTATAAAAGCATTCATAAAGCGACTTGTTATAATAGAATTTGTATCGTTTGCATTCTTCAAACCTTTTGGGTATAATTCTTTTTTTTTTTNNTTTATAATTATTTTTTCCTTTTTCTTTTGTTTCTTTTTTAATCTCTTTTTTTTCTTCAATTTCTTTTTGTAGTAGAATAATATTATTCTTAATATTGTTCTAAATGATTTAAGCTTTTATATTTTATTTATTGTTATTTTCATATTTTCAATATAAAGAATGGAATTATTTATCAATTTTATCTTTCCCTCAACCTTAACCTTAAAGAAATCGATAGTTATTATGTAAAAATGATTAAAAAGTTTAATACAAAAATAATTATAATATTTATAATACTTTATACCGATTGAGTTAGCATTACAATAGTATACACTATCGCTTTGCTTTGCAATCAACGATCTTATATATTAAACACAAGACACAACATTCCTTTTTTCCTTTATTCTTGGTTTTCTATATTTAAACGCTTTTTCCTTTATTTCCTTTCTTTTTCCCTTCCCCTTTATTTCCATAACTATCTCTATCTTCCTTTTTTTAGCATTATAAATGCTAGGACCCGCAACCCTTTCCGCTTCACTTTCCACAAACTCTTTATTTCTATTAAAACTAATACTTTAAGGAAGGAGTGGACGACTTTAATAGTTATTACCAAAAAGATCTATAAAGTTATTCAGATCCATTTTCTTTTTCTTTTTTACTTCAAATTTAACCGAACGCTAGAATTATATTAGTATTATATTAAACAATTAATAAATTCAAAAATATTTATTTTATGTTTATATATATTGCGTTTCGCAAAACCAATCGTAGCTATTTGCAAAGAAAAGATTATTAATAATAATACTTTAACAAAAGCGTTTAAAAAAAAGGTCCTAGAAAACGTTAGTTAAAGATTATATTAAAAACAATAATATATATAACCATTACCCTCATTATTAATTGATGGTTCCCTTTAAACCAATATTACTTTACAAAGTGAAAAGCTTTTATCTTTTTTTTCTTTTTTTCTTTTTTTTTTTCCTTTTCCTCTTCTTAAATAATAAAGGAAAAAGAAAATAAAACCATTATCGAATAATCGATAAAAATAAACGATAAATCCATTCTACTCGTTGATGTATCTTTTCTTTTCAAAATCGAATTAAAAGGTAAAGATATTCTATTAATAGAATATTTATATGGTTTAAAATCCTTTAAAAAAAAATCAATCAATAAATAAAAAAAAAGCATATATTGCGAAGGTTATTCATATAACTAAAATGGAATAAATACTGAAAATAAACTATCAAATTGTATAGAAAAACCATATTTGGTTATATTAAAGAGATTATACAATTTTAAGTTTAGAATATAAATATCTATTGTTTTAAATCTATAATATACTACGCTTTATAAACGATATCGCTTATTACCTAAACAATAATTGTTATTGAAAAACAATTTAATTTAATGATTAAACAACGATTTTTTTGCTTTCTTTGTTGTTAATACTATTAAACTATTATTAACTAAAATTATACACATTACTACTAATAATGTATATATATAACAACAAATATTTATATTAATAATTTATATAATATAATTCTATTATTTATATATTTTTTTTATTATATTGCAAATCAACAATATTGTTGTTGCTCTAAAAAGTATATTACAAAATATAACTATCCTTAATATTATTCCTATACTTTTAATATATTCTTTACTTTTCTTACTTATCCGTATTTGGGTATACTAGCCCTACTACAATAAAGGTTATATATCCTTTACCAAAGTAATATTTTTATCAAAATACTATTACTGCTTTATATTATACTTATATATAGACCTTTAGCTATTAAAGTTTGAGGTCAAATTAATTAAGCTTTTCTCTATTATATGAATCTAATTCTCACTATTTATATTATTAAACCATACTTTTGTATTGTCTCTCGATTCCTACTACCGTGACTTATATCATACTATCGCATGATAAGGAATATATATATATTTAAAAAAAGAAAGGATATGATTAATTGGTACGATATTTGTAGAACGCTCTTTTAAACAACGAAAGAAGACTATTTGATAAAGTTAAAAATTGTAGAGGATTGCTAAAGTGATAGTAGCCTTAAGCTTTAATATAACGACGTTATACTTCGTATATCTAAATGATAAGCTTTTAAGGTTTAAAACCCTACTAGTGGATTATCCGTCTCCAGTACTCCTCGGGAGGTCAAGGGCCTAGCCAGCTCAATATAGACGTTAATAATAATAAATAAATAAATAAAATTCATTTTAACCATTTCAACCTATTGTCTTTCGATTCAATCACTACTATAACTTATATTATACTATCGTATAATAATTAGATTGTTATACTTTCTTGAATTCTATGTTTGAGCGCATGGAAAAGAAAATCTGTGAACCTTACTATTCGAACAATCCTACGTGTAAAACATAGTTATTCTTTTCATTTAAAATTAAAAACAAATCGATCGGTGGACGTCGATCGATGGACATACGGATTGGAACGAGACCCGAATATTACTAAAGCGTTACAGCGGGAATGATATATGCAAGAATGTACCGCACGCAACGCAGAGGGCGTGGTATAAATACATCTTGGTGGACGCTTTTGATCTCCTGCTGATAAAGACGCAAGCTTGGCATTCCTGTCACATTCTCGCTTCAAGTACGGGTACGCACCAACGGTTTGTCTGGCTGTGAACGCAGGATCAATTCGGGCGGGAGCTGAATAAAATCATGGCATGAGATTTCGGTCTTTTCCAAACAGGACTGCAACTTCTGTTTCAAGTCTTCAGTCCGTCTTGTGCCCCGTGACTCGGACACTGTTTCGAATGAGAACGCTGGCTTTGGCGTGCCATGGCCACCAATCACGGCTGTCTGAGTGAGCCCATGGCGTTCAATCGCTCGTTCGATAATTGATGCGTACATATCATCCCCATGGGGGAGAGTCGCATGATCATCTGTTCGGTCAACAATCTTGCATAATTCTCGGCGAGTGGCGTGATCCGTCCAAAGATCGTTGGTCTCAACGCGCTTTCGGTCCGGATACAAAAGGAATGTTTGTTGCTTGTTGCTTGGGTGCACATTCAGGCTTGCAGCCAAATACCAACTCGTGCAGACGGCCGGGTCATGGCTTGAAATCCGACCGGCGTTGGTGTTGAACTCGACGCAATTCTGGTCTTCTGTGTCGTGGGGAAGCTCTAGGAAGTATCCGCCTACTCCGGTGCTGCCAATACAGGGAATCAGTCGAACGCCGGATAATGGATCATTACTGCTGTTGATGCCTAGGGAGGTGCTAGCGTGATTTATATACTGGAGACTCTTCAACGTGACTAGACCCGACGAGCCTCAACATACTGTATCGATCGCGGCGGGAACGAGCAGTACGCGGTCGACACGACCAAACTTCAAAAGATTGAAAAGTATTCGCCTGACAACTTTGCAGCTACATCTGGGATTGCATCATCCTATGCGTATATGAGATATGAATCGAATATCCTGAAAGTGAAGCTTAGCCAAGAGTTCCCCTTGCAAAATGAGAGGAATATGACCTTGCTAACTTACCTGTAGTTGTCGAAGTATGGAAAATTAATCAAGGACCCTCATTTCCTTCTTCCAAGTTTGCTAGATCAACTGTTGCACTGCTTTACACTGCAGAAGCTCGTCAAGCGTCGGCGCAGCGACTATCTTCAAGCTTTGACGGTATGAAACAATATCATTGATGACTCTTCTCATACGCTCCGATCTTATATAAAAGTTGCATTTCTTCTGGTTTATGACATGAAGCTGCACCTCTGATGCCATCGTTGGAGAAGGCAGAACCATCTTTTCTTTTACAGCGGCAAAGGAAATAAGCATGCTGTAGATATCCAGGACTCTTTTCGATACGAAATGAATCATAGGGCTTTGAATCCCCGATCAAAAAATCATGGCGCTATATGGTTACCCATATCCTTTTTCATTGATCATATAAAATGAGAAGTCTCAATCAAAGAGACATTCTAGGGGAGAATTTCGACTGAGCCGATTCAGCAGAGATTGTTAAGAGATCAAATGCCTTTTTAACACCCATTGTATGGAACAAGTTTGTCGGAACTCATGAATCAATCCATTCACTATACGTTAGTGAATGGTGTAGCCGATGCCACCCCCTTATTAATCAAGCATGAGTTCGTAGGTTTGGCAACAGTTTAAACTATACACCCCTTTCCTTCGTACCAAAAAAAAGGATTTTCATTCATCTTCACACATGTTATATATCGGCGAATATACATCAGGATCCTAAAGTGTTCCCAACACAGTTACAATGATGCAAAGACCCATCAAATACACTCAAGTCAGATATATTCTGTTCTTCACGATAATTCAATTAATGAATAAATTGATCTGTCCAGAGATAGATCGCTTGGAAAAGGCTTTGAGGGAGGAACTATGAATGAGTTTTGAAGCCGCAGTGCATACGAGTGCCGAAAGGGGTTTCTATTCGAAATCTATATACCAGCTAATGCGAGAGCAGACTCCGTTCATTAACGACGGTACTTCATCTTTCCAACTTTATTCAGGGATTTCCCTTATGGTTGAGGGCTTTGTAGAGACCCTGATGCCATCTCTTCGAGATCCAAGCTGCTAATCTTATATCCAAGACACATAGCTTGTATGTATTCCGTATAAAAATACGCGTGCCAAAATAAAACAAGCTTCGAAGCAAATCCGCGACTTCATCCGCCATGCACTGCGAGATTCTCTTTTGATACATCGAGAACACCAAGGCCAAATTCTACGGATCTCGTTCCCGGGTACTTTGAGAGTCGGGGGCAGGGGCTCGGCAAAGAAAGATAGGCGTTGATTTTGATTTCTGATTGCGAGCATGGTTGAAGTTGATGTAATAGTTATTATCTGTAGATTAAGTACCTAGTGGATGGTTCATTTCTCAATCAAACACTTGTTTATTGAAGTTTCAGGGAAGTTTATGGCACCATAAATTCCATGTCAATCTTAAGCAAAGCTCGCTGCTCAATGTGGAAGTCTCCCTTTTTTGAGATTTTCTTCTTTTCACTATTCGAAAGGAAACGCCGCTTTCTTCAATCATGCATGCCGCAGGGGAATGGATAACATCGGAACTCTGGATACAGCTCCATGACAACCAGGACATCTTACGTTCTTCCTTTGCGCATTCCATGATTAGTCTGGAAGTGTATGGCGCTTTAGATCAGGATATTCAAGTCAGTACCATTCTCGGCGGAGGCCGCTAGACCCTCGGATAATATCACTATCGTATACCTGAATCTAAACAGGGACGGTTTGCTAGTTTAACGGAGACAAACTTTGCACGACTATATACTTTATATATTCTCCTTTCATACTTCTGTCTATTGGAAGCATTTGTTTCAATGCCCTCATTATGATTATATCTTTACTTTCAATTTGTTGAGTATGGTGGTACACTCGCAGATATTGATCAAATTGTCAGTTTAAGTACGCATATGCACAACTGCCGCCATTCAGTACGAGACATTTGATGTTTCTTTGCCATCGACCTCGTGTCTACCGTTCCAACTCCCCCCTCCTCGTTACACTGCCTCTCCATTGAAACCCCCTACATCTCCATCTCCCGCATCCGCGCTCATTGGCGCATCTTTCTTTCTTATATCATTCCAACCCATCCCCCACACAAATACACCACACAAAGCAGCCATAACAGCCACCAGGTAGAAGGCTCGATCGATGCTATTAGCATAAGCCGCAAGACAGCAGGGAGATCACTGGGTTGCACAACGCCACGGAAAGCCGTGGCGCCGGTATTGATAATGGCTTCAACATCCAAATGCGCAGCTTTTGAAGCCAGTTGCGCTCTCAGGCTTCCTGCAAAGATTACTTGATACAAGGAGAGGGCAATGGCTGGGGCTAGCGATTGTGCAAAGACCATGAATGCCATGGCTGAAGATAGCTCTTCTCCTGTTGTAACAGCTTGAATGGCGATGATGGCCTATCAGGCGAGGGTCTGTTAGTAGGTAAACTACACAAGGGGTGTTTTTCCAAGAGATGACTGACCACTTGTAGACCGGTCCCCGAACCAACACCAATACCCTGGAATCCGACCCATTTACCGGTCGAGCTACCAGGCTGACGCAATGAGTACAAGCCGCTAGCTACAGAGAGAAAGATTGTAGAGAAAAAGGCCAGAGGAATCACATATCCAATCTTCATTACGAGAGGGTATGATAGCGAACGATAGAAAGTCCCTCCCTAGATGAATACGCGCATTTAACTTACATATAGCACCCGGAGATGCAGCCATGACAAGCTGGGGCAAGATAGTTGGCAAGAGGTAGACGCCACTCAGCATCGGACTCGCATTATTAATAGCTCGGAAATAGACTGACAGAGAATAAATTCCTCCGTAAACCGCTGTCATCAGGAAGCCCTGATAGACTCCTGATGCCCAGATAGCGGTCCGACCGATCATGGAACGAGGCAACAGGGCATCATCTCCCCTGTAGCGATTCCAAAAAAAACCAAACAACAAAGTTGGCAACGGAACCGCAGAAAAGACCGATTACCACCGAAGAGTTCCATGGATATTTATTGCCACCGTATTGAAGAAGCGAGAAGAAACTGAAGAACCGCTGGAGCAAAAAGAAGAAATCCTACGAGATCAAGGTAGTGATGTAGTTTTTGTAAAACTAATACAGCAGGGGCTTTGGTTGTCTGTTCGGGAATTCGCAGCAAGACGATGGCAACTACTGCCACTGCGCCAACCGGCAGGTTAATGTAAAAGCCTTCAGTTATTAGCATGCTATGAAAAGGAAAATTCGGACGAATGTGAACTTACACCATCGCCAGTTACTATACGAGGTAAAAGCACCCCCGATGATAGGCCCTGCGACCAATCCGAGTTGATCAACTGCTACGGCTGTAAGTTTCAAAATTTCTCAAGGGCTTTTACGAGCGTACTTACATCCCATCGTTATGCCGAGAAGACCTACCTATCAACTAATATTAGCAATTACACTCGAGAAAAAGTTCTTGATTTTGTTCTCACATACCTGGAAGCCTCTCCATAGGAACACAGCTAGAGACGATGGCGATTGCGCCAATAATAATTTCTGCGGCACCAAAACCCGCCACAGCATGACCAACTATCAGCATGGCTGAGGATACAGCCGCTCCGCATAGTAACAAACCAAGCTCGAAAATGCCAAAGAAGACAAGAAAAGTCCACTATTTTGATTGTGATTCAGTAGAAGTGGGAGGAAGAGAGTAACGGATAACAAACCTTGGTGCTGAAATGGGTATACTCGTAGATCCTTCCCGTCAAAAGCTGGGGAACCGCACTTGTTTTTGTGTCAGTCTTGCAACGCCAAAGAGTGGAGACGGTGCTCAAGATCTGCACTTACCTCCCAAATCGATAGGCACTGGCATACCAACCGACGTCGAGAAGAGAGTTAAAGCTATCGGTGATGCGAGGAATTGCCTAAAGAAACAGATCCCGAACAGGAGTTAGCCAGAAAATCTTGAGATATTATCGATCGAAGACAAAAGCAAGACAACTTACCGTACTAATGATCATGGTATCCAAAAGCATGAGGAAGCATGATAGGGTAACACTAGCAATGACAATAGCTAGCTTGTAGCCAGTGAAATACTGAGGTTCCTCACTTTGCTTCTGTTTCTCGAAAATAGTATTTCCAGAGGTCTTGACTTCTACTTCTGCGATATGCTTGTTGAAGCGGTCCTCAGAGGGTGTCGACGAAGGCTCCAAGTCCTGCCTTATCATTAAAGCGATAATAAGGTTCTTTTTATATGAGTCTTATCCAAAAATGTGGATGAACAGCAAAGCAATGCGGGAAGATGCCGAAGGTAGGCTATGAATAAACGTAAAGACAAGCTCCTCGAAATCACACCCACTACGCGAAAATACTACCCGGAAATAATATGATGTCTTTGGCATCCCTTTGAATCGCATGATTCTTACTTGTAAACAAGAATATATTAATGATATGCTGAGGCCAACAGTATCACGGAGCGCCCTCATATGTAAATTGCGTTGGTAAGACCAACTGTTGGGCGGGCCATTTTAAAAGCAGACTAACCATCCACCCGTGCATATTAGAAGGGAATCGAAAATAGCAAGCGAGCCTACACTTTTCGCTTGACTGATAACCCCCTGAATAACAACAATCCCTCATCATGCTCTGCACTGCGCTGCGTAGGACTTTAGTTCTCTATTTTGAAAGCTACGCCTCAACGCGGCAGTGTCGATACCCCCCACTACTACAATTTCTATCACACTTGCATTCGAGACTCACTTACCATTTCGCATTCTTTCTTTATCTCAGGCTGACTTACCATGGTACCCTCACTATCCATCTATATTCTTTACCGCAGGCGGCTCCAATTATAACCTGTTCTACTTGCCTATCCACCGCGTGCAGTAGATAGATTGAACCTCGCTTATTACAATGGCCGCATCTGTACTAAAAGCTACAACGTTGAAACCCACTGTTACTCAACTGAAAGAACTTAACTACGCCTCCAGCTTTGCTGTACTCTGGTCCGGCCTCGAGCAGACGCTATTTATGATCATAACATTCGTACCAGCGTCGATAGCAACGAACAAGGTTAGAATACCATTCTTTAATCCATTAGATTCACTTTTCAACCGTCCTTTAAACAATGGAATGCTAAGAAGTTAATAACATCCATTGGGTACGAGTATTATCACAACTTGAGTGAAAGCAAAATAGCAATGTCCATGAAAGCAGAATCAAGGAGCACCTTAGATCTCATCCAAAAACAAAGACAACTAACTATCTTGGATTCTTGGAGATTTCTATCGGGCCATACTGCTGATATATCGTCTCATCCTAATCAATCGATTTTCGATTTTCGAGAATTGTGTATTATCTATTTTTATAGGATAGCTAAATTGTATATTCCAACCGGCGTTGAAATACGAGTGCGGTCAATAATCTTTTCACACTATAGAAGCACTCCTTGAAAAGGAAGCCCTGTTCAATGATGCTGGTGCAGATACATATCATGCTCGAAATGCTGCGGAAGAGCACTGGCGGAGAATTTAAATAACGACAATCCAAGCAATGTTGACATCGGGAAGCACAGGAAGTGCTAAAGCTGTCAGGCTGACGCATAAACAAGTATTAGCTTCGGTTGCCGGCAAGTCTGGAATTCGCTTGCCCCCTTCGGATAGACCTTTCTTGAATTGGGTTGCGCTGGATCATGTTGAGGCGCTGATAGAGAGACACATCCACGCTCTGTGCCTTGGGGTCGATCAAATTCATATAAGCGCAGCTGATATTACCTCGTCGCCGAGAACTTTTCTTGAACTTTTCTCGAACCTCTCTGTCGTCATCAACTATCCTGTTCTTTTGCTCCAAACTTTTTCCTGGCGAAGCTGGTATCTGAAATTATTGTGCTCAAATCTGCAAAGAACACGACTTTTCCGACGTAGTACCTCTATAACCTACTATTCCTTTTCTCGGGGGTGAAGCAAATGATGTCAAAGTTTGCATTCAACTGTCTAACTTGCCTGCAAAGTACGGTGCCTGGA
The DNA here is from genome assembly GCA_002162555.1 of Monilinia aucupariae. Taxonomy (NCBI): domain Eukaryota; kingdom Fungi; phylum Ascomycota; class Leotiomycetes; order Helotiales; family Sclerotiniaceae; genus Monilinia; species Monilinia aucupariae. Next base: position 734,435 of record NGKF01000011.1, read on the forward strand.
GGCGAGAAGATTATCGCTTAGCAGATTTTATGCGAAGGTTACTAGGATTATCGACATTCTATCCTAAGAGAATCGTTTTTCCCTACAGAGCCAGTCTCTCATCCACGGTTGAGTTTGATGCAAACGAAGCGAAATGGTTTTTATATAGCTTGATGGTTAAGTCATATTATTTGTCTATAGAAATAGAGAATGCTATCCTTACAAAGATCTCAGTTCCCAGTCATGATTTTGATAAATGCAATTTTGAGATCAATATACGAGTATATACAGCAATAATGCCTCGAGGGTCTCACGTCACTGAGGTTAAGCTTACTCCGTTGCAGCAAAGGCCCCAAGCATGGTCATGCCATTCGAGGCTGCATTAAAGCGCAGACCCGTCTCAGAAATATGTTTTCACCTATGAGCAGTATCGAATCCAATGTCATGGCCGATTTGGTATCTTCATGTATTTTCTGAACCTTGTGGGACGAGTGATTGTGAAGTTCACCTCTCAAGTGGTAGAACTTTGCGCCTATCATACATTTAGTTTGTGAAATTTGGGCTAGTTCTTCAGGTCAATTTTAACGAAAGATTGCAATCGAATACCTCGAATTGGCTGTGGCTCAAACAAGTCACGAACCGTGTTCTCGACGCCGTATATTGGCAGAGCTTTGGCAATCGAGTGTGGAAGATCTTAAAGAAGCACACGACCAGAATGCCTGGATACTTCTCCTTGACCTGTGCAGTATCCTTTCGAAGTGCGAAGGAGTAAAGTGAAGAAATGTGATGATTGAAAGGGAATAAAATGCACTGAGACTCCAGGACAGAGAAATCATTCATCTACTTCTACTGCAGATTGTTTCACTATTCAGTATTATCGGCATCAATAGTTCAATGTTTCCGCCCGCCTTGAGAGCTATCACTTTCATCAACCCCGCAATCTTTCTCAAATCTCTTAAAGAACACGAAACCCAACAGCGCTCTCGTAGCCTTCCAGCCTCTCCCATTCACCCTCCTCCTCCATGTACCTCTCTTTATCTACCTAACCCTCAAACTCTACACCCAAGCCTGCTATGATCAAAGACCAGCGAAGTGCAAGAGCAGAGAAGTGCAAGAGACGAGAACTGTGGAGAGATATTGAAGGATCCAAGAAAGAAGAGGAATGGACACAGAAGGCCAAGTTGACTACAACAGGATAAGCGAAGTAGTGTAGGAAGTGAAAGTGAAATAGGAGAGATGATGGAAAGGATAGGGGTAAAGAATTGAAAGCGATGAAAATATGTATTTGCCAGCGCGGGGAACTGCGTGGCTGTATATTACTGAACAGGGGGGGTTCAGGGGAGGTTAGGAAGGAAGGGAGAAAAAACCGGTAGATTGGTAGAAAGATGAAAGAGTAGCGAGAGGATGGGGTGAAGGAGCTGCTCATTATTGCTTCAAAGCATGTCTTCAATTGACTTCGACTACGTAAATTGTCCACAATGCATATATCTATCATGTTTCATTGCCTAGAGATGAACTCGCAAATCAGAAAACGGATTTTTTTCCCTTTCCCCTTAACGCCACTTATGAATACCCAACCAGCCATCCACCATGAAAATATGCAAGAACTCCTAAACGATGCATGCAATCTTACCACTGGGTATCAAATCAAACCAAAGATAGATATCAAAGCGTGAAATCAAATTCCTTGAAAGCTGCTTTGAAAGCCTCCGCATCCTTCTTCTCCTCATCCTCCTCCTGAGCACAATCCCTCCACTGAATCCTCTTCTCCAAACTCAGCAACTTAGCCAGAACCGTTCGTCCGAATTGGAGGTTGAAGCGAACGTTCCAGTCAAATGGCATTGTGATGCACTTTGTAGTTCCTTCCGGAGCTTCTTCAGTAGGGGGTGTCCAAATCCAAACACGAAAGAAATCGCCATCATCTTGGCCAATCTCTGGATCTCTAACCTCGAAGGCTGGATATTTGAGGTTTTCAGATTCAACACGGAAGGCTGCTTCGACAAGACCCTTTTGAATGGTTTCTGTTGGCACGGGGATAAATTGCCAGTGTGTATGGACGCCGTTTCCTTTACTGGTTTCGTAGGTGACAGCGCCTAGCTTATTTTCACTTCGCTGCGCAATCATTTTTTGTAATGATTCCTTGAACCTATTCATTTCGGTGTAAGTTTGTTGTTTGGATTCCTCCTCGGGTATCAATGCGAGTGTGGGAGAATGTGTAAGCGGGATTATGAGGGCGTGTGCAGGAAAGTCCACACCTAATAAAGCGTTGGTAGTAGCTGTAGTTAGAGGCCCTTTTGCAATTGTCAAATATGCCTCATCGCCGATGGAGGAAATAAGATGAGTAGCCAGATTGGGATTCGAAAGGCAGAAGAAGCATTCTCCAGGCCCTGGAGGTGGTTGCCTTTGACCTCTACGTCCTCGGCCACGTTTATGATCATGCCCCCCGCCATACCTAGAGTAAGGTTCTGGCTCAAGGGCAGCTCGCTTTCTCTCATTAGGTCGAACTACTAATGGAGATGCCGTGGTGCCAACGGGCAATGGGGCAAGTGGGTCAACTGTTGCTTGTAGTGTAAATGCATATAAAGCCTTCTGCTTATTTTTATTTCCATGTGGAGCCAAGGATATGAATCGAGTGAGAGGCCGAACATCGGGAGAATCTGGGGTTTGGGCGTGAAAGAAAGGTTCTCGTTCAAAAAAGTAATCAGATGATACAGAAAAGTGGTAGCGGGGTTTTAAAATTGCGCAAAGATCTGCGATATGGTCACCGGCAATAGGATCTTTCGCATCATCAGGAATTGGTATTTTAGAACCCGTTCGAATCGATTTGGGCCAAGTCGTTGTCAGAAGAATATCCGCCGTGTGCGCTCCGTGCAGAGCCTTAGCATCTCCGACGGTATGAAATGGTAGATACGATTCCATAGATAATCCTCCAATTATATTCCCATCGAGCTGCCCGCCCAATGCGACAATTTTGATTCCCTCTGATGTCTTGGTCGTACTTCTCTTGGCTAGATAATGGAGATTGGGACATATCTAAGGTGATGAGCAGAGTATTTTGGGGGCATCTAAGAGGGGTTCAACACACCTCCTCATCCTTCTCAATCTTCTCAATAATCCTTTTCGGTAGAGGCGACGATCCAACAGTAAAATATGTAGGTAACGGTATGGGTATCTTTCCTGAAAGGAGGTCTGTAACTGTGTCGTCGGCTTCTGTGTCTTCAGCCCCAGCGAAAAGGTTCCCAGCCACAATGGCAAGAGCAAAGTTATTCTTGAGCTGCAGGGATGTCAACTTTGTAAAGGCATTTCGAATGTGACCGTTGACATCGCCGAGAACGATTCTATTGTTTGATTAGTTGGGTGCAAAAAAGTGAGGCATGTTTATATGCGACCATGGCTAAAAAGGCCGAACACGGGCTCAGCACCCATTGATACTGCCAGAGAGAATACGTACATCTTGGATGCCATATTGACCTTGGAATGTCCGGATCGTGGGAAGCAAAAGGTTTCGATGAAGCTCAAATATCGTTGGTAGAGATAATATCTACTCCAAAAGTTCTTTTGCGACGCGATCAAGTTCGTCGATAAGAAAGCTCGAATGCTCATATCTTAGCGCCAGGCTAGTCTATAAGCGGCAGAGTGGGATCTTTTGCCGGGCGGTCAGCCTGTTGAACTAGAAAAATAAAAGTTTCCCTTCTCTTGCAGATGTTCATCCAGAATCTGTAGCGGATATCGTAGATTGTGGACGACATAACTCTACGATGCCTGCCACAACTTCCGGAAGGATAATCAAGACCCGAAAGGGCAAGAAGGGTACTGCCCATCAAAAGAATCATCGATGGGAATCTTTTACCACGAAAATATCGAAATTGAACTCCCTCGACCCATTGCGAAGAGTTCGCCGACATGACCTCGATGCCGAAGACACTTCTGCGACTACCTCATATTTCAGGGCCAGTCTGGAAAAATGGGCCGAACTCAATCTCTCGTCTGCTTTTATTTCTTTTACAGAGGAAGTGCTTCCACTATGCGACAGTTTACCCCAGATTTTACATTTCGAGGACAGAATCATGGGCCTTTTCGTTACTTATATGGAAGGAAAGCAAAGGGAATCGTTGGAGCCATTGTTGGAGTTGATCACAGACTTTGCGCATGATTTGGGACCTCGATTCGAAAAGCACTATGCGAAAGCACTGGAATTGGTTACATCGATAGCTGGAACTCCCCAAGATGTCGCTGTTATAGAATGGAGTTTTACATGTTTAGCCTTTCTCTTCAAATACCTGTCGAAACTCATTGTCCCAGATTTACGTCCTACATACGATTTAATGGCCCCATTACTTGGGAAACATCGTCAACCTCCACATATCGCCCGGTTCGCCGCGGAGGCTATGAGTTTTCTCATCAAGAAAGCTGGCGCACCAGCCCACCGAGAGAAGGCTCTTCCATTAATCATCCACCATGCGAAATCGGATCTCCTGAGTATCGCAGACACGAAGCAATTTGGCCTCTATTATCATGGGATAATGACCTTGTTCGCAGAGGCTATGAAGGGTAACGGACTGAGTGTACATACGTCTGGTCCAGCAATTTTCAAGTCGCTTTTCCTAGCCATTGAAGAGAGCGATTTCGGCGAAAAAGAGGCATTGCCGTGGGTGGATGTCATATGTGGTGTACTGACCAGTATCATCCATCATACGACCCCGGAAACCTTCAAGGAAGTTCTAGAACTCGTGCTGGAGGAGGCGAATACTATCACCAATTCCTTTACAGAATCAAAGAGCATGTATAATTTCAACAGACTTTTGCTCTCAGCTCGGACAATAGGGATCGTGGCAGGTGTGCGAAGGGCTTCGCGAGTTCAAACTTGGCCAGCCCTCTTACAGGCGTTGTCTAATATATTAAAGGCAGTTTCCAAGAACGCATCCTTAGTCGCAGCCGACGACAGACATTTGGATTTGTGGAAATATCTTATTGAGAGTATAGCCATTGCTCTAACGTACTCTCCCATGGATTCCACAATCCCTTTTATTTCCCCTTTTATGGATGCCTTGACTAAGGATCCTCTAGCGAAATGGTTCTTGACATTTTGCTCTTATTTATCGCAAGGAGAACCAGAGCGCTTTCGTACCATCGCGTTACCTTACTTCCAGAGGTTTGTCCATCTTATCCACAAGTTACTATTCTTTACTGACTTAATCTTAGATTCATTGTTACACACTGGTCTGATGCCGAAAATGGCGATACACTGTGTGTATTATTACCAAAAATGGTATCATCAGGAGTGCTTCCGAGTCGGTATGGAAAAGATGCATTCTCTTTGCCTCAATCATGGCAGGACCAGATTGTCAGTAAATTTGAACGTCTAGAACAACAACCTTTTCCCGAACAAGTATCACCAGCTAGCTATAATCGCAGCCCAACAACATGGCATGATCGATGCTTACCTAAATATAATGCTCTATTGGAAATTTTAGAGTGCACTGCTGTACACCCTTCGACGAACGCAAGAATTGCAGAAATTCTACTCCGCAAGCTTAAACTTGCGCTCAGGCCATCTTCTTCACTTGCACCAGAGGAAGCTCATTTCATTGTTGGTCGAGGTTTCAGTTCCTTCTCTCGTATGACCAAAGGAGCTGGCGAAGTCGACAGGGCTCTGGAACCATTATTGCGTGCAGCTGCTCCTCGTTATGCTAGATTACCAAATTTTCTAGAAGCTCTGTTAGGTTACAAGGCAAGCCTTAAATTATCTCCCAAACCCGAGGATGGAAAGACGAGCGAGGAAGAAGATACGAGTGACTCGGAAGCCGAATTTGACCTTTTGGTGCGATCTTTGGTAGAGAACCTTTCATCCGAATCTAGTGAATTGCGCCTTCTCTCTCTACGACTACTAGAACATATTCATGATACCGACCATGGTGTATCTTCGGAAGCAATCTCACTCATGATTATGATTGAGCAAACACCCTTAGACTTACAATCTGCTCGTTCTGCTTCAATGCACATTCGCAAACTTGCTTCAATCTACACTTCCCAAATGGCCATACCATGGATGAAATATGCCATACCATCATTTTGTTTTGGTATGCTTACTGTGAAGATGGCACAAATCTGGGAAGATGCTAGTGCAGCTCTCAAACAGATTGCTGAATCTAAAGTCGGGGAAGAAGCAGTTGCAGTCTTGACATTCAAATGGCTGGAGACACCATCGGTAAGATGGAGCGGACCATCAGCACCCATAGAAAAAGATCAAAACAATGGGCTGACTGACTTCGAATGCTCCAATCTTAACAATTTAGACAAACTTGCGGAAGAGACCGATTCGGAAGTTCTCAACGCTCGTGATACTATGTTTAAGAAATTTGAGGTCGCTCAACAATTAGTTGATGCCCAGCCAAAAGCTGCTAGATCTCAGGCACTTCGTGTTCTGGCTGCAGTTCCTATGATTGGCGAAAGAAGATCTCGACAACTCATTCCGATGTTCCTTTCTTGGGCTAGCAAAGTCTCCGAAGAGGTTGATGGAACTGGCGACGAGGATGAAGCGGCTGTGAGTGACTGGACAAGAAAGGATCAGAAGGGTCTGTTAGATGTGTTAGGCCTCTTTGTTAATCCGAGATCTATCTTCAAGTCAGATGAGGTCTATGCCGCACTTTTGTCATTATTGGCAAATGGTGACATCGAAACCCAGAAATCTGCCCTGAAGGCCGTTTTGACGTGGAAAAACAAGAGTGTCAAACCTTACCAGGAGAACCTTTCGAATTTGCTCGATGAAGCTCGTTTTAAGGATGAGATTACTATTCTCCTTCAAGGGCAAACCCTGATTCAACCCGAGCATCGAGAAGCCCTTCTGCCAATTCTTCTCAGGCTGCTCTATGGACGAACAATCTCTCGAAAGGGTGCTGCAAGTGGAAAGCAAGGTATGGAGGCAAGAAGGTTGACTGTCCTGAGAAACCTGAGTGTTCAAGATATCGGAGGGTTCTTAGATATCGCTCTTGGCGATTTGAAGGATTTAGATATGGTAAAGGACGGAGGCGTTCAGATGTCTGTTTTCAAAAAGGAGTTGTTGGGCGCCAGGAAGCAAGTTGGTTTCACCAACATGATGGAGGCAGTCCTGAAAGAGCTAGCCACGAAAGTTTTACCCCTTACCCGAAAACTACTGGAAGCTGTCTTGTACTGCTTGGTAATTGCTTCACGACAGCTACAGTGTGAACCTGTTGAGGAAACCGAAGATGACGAAGAGACCAGCAAAATTTCACTCTTCAAAGTCGTTCGACAGACTGGATTGAAGTGTCTCATACTATTGTTCAACAATTCTGCAGAATTTGACTGGTCTCCATATGTGGACCTAATTGTGACCGAAATCATTCTGCCAAGACTCGACAATCTGCCAATCGAAACGGCTCAGGGTGTCTCAGGTCTTCTCCGATTGTTGTACGCCTGGTCAGCCTCGATGAAGACGGTTTTACTTCTTGGTAGCAACGATCAAATCCTACTGAAAGTAGCAGAGTGTCTAGAACCTGCAAAATCCAAGGATGAAGTTAAACTTTTCGCTCTTTCCATCATCCGTGGTATTGTGAAGTGTGCACAAGAGGAAGAAGCGGGAGGAAACTCAGTTGTGAAGACTAAGCTTCTAGCTCCGAACATGGATCATTTCCTTATTCAAATAGGTGGAATACTTCGCAATCAGAACGATATGAGCAAAGACTTACTAGAAGGCTGTGTTGAAACCGTATCTGAGCTAGCACCTTTCGTTTCGAACTCCACACAAGGTCGCAACTTGGTTGACGTATCGGTGTTCTTACTCGATCAACCTTCGCGGAGGGTCACTCCCAAGACCAAAGCCGGGTTGCTTTTGGTTTTAGAGCATTTTGTACCCCTCTACGACCTGCAAAATGATGCTGACCTCAGGGACCGGGTTTACCATACTGTTACCTCCCTTTTCGGCTTCTTCAAGGACAAGATTAGTAGAGAGGTCCTATCTCGAGTGTTGTTGGTCTACTCAGACAAAGATCCTGTTCTGAAAGAAGTTGCTGCATTATGTTCAGACCTCAATTCTTTCGCTGAAGGGCGACTCGACGAACCAGATTACGATCGCCGATTGAAGGCTTTCAACGCTATAAACGCCCAAAGAGACGTTGACTTCAATTCACATCAATGGACACCGTTGCTTTTCAACATGCTTTTCTACATTAAACATGACGAAGAATTTGGAATTCTGTCATCGAATTCTTCAGATGGCGTATGTCGATTTATTGAAACAGCCAGAGACGCAAAACAAACTCCGGAGTCCTCGGCTTTTCAAAAAATGCTTTCTGCCATCCTAATTCCGGCTCTTTTTGCAGGTGTGCGTGAGCCATCAGAAATTATTCGTCGTGAATACATGAAGGTTACCGCTCATTTGGTCCGCAACTTCCCAGATTGGTCTGAAGTCAACGATATGCACAACCTCTTAGCTGGAGAAGATGAGGTAGAATCTTCATTTTTCAACAACATTATTGCGGCAGGTAAAGGTCGACAGTCTAGTGCTTTGGGACTACTCTCATCCGCTGCAGAGAAGGGAGAGTTGAGCAGTAAGAATGTCAGCCACTTCTTCATACCTCTTATTGAACACTTCATCTTCGACAGAGCAGAGGGCAATGATGGACACAATCTTGCTGCCGAAGCCACAACTGCCGTCGGAATTCTTGCAGGTTCGTTGGAGTGGCCACAATATCGTGCCATGCTGAAGAGGTTTATTGGATATGTTCAGGCCAAACCTGATCTTGAAAAACAGATAATCCGATTACTCGGCAAGGTTATCGATGCTTTGGCTCTTGCAGGACAACCTTCCGTCGACATTAATATGGAAACCGATACCCCGAAGATTCAAAGCAAGTTGGCCACTACGATGCCCAAAGAGCCCAAGTTTTCAGACGATCTCACTTCCAATATCTTACCGCCCTTGACGGATTACCTTCACGACAAAGATGAATCGACTGTTAGCTTGCGTGTTCCTGTAGCGGTCATAGTTGTTAGGCTACTTCAGCTATTACCTCAAGAGAAAATGAATGAACGACTTCCAGCAGTTTTGACTGACATCTGCCATATTCTTCGAAGTAAAGCACAAGAATCGCGAGATTTGACTAGAGATACCTTGGTAAAAATTTGTGTTCTTCTTGGTCCGTCTTGCTTTGGCTTTGTGTTGAAAGAGCTTCGAAGTGCCTTAGCCAGAGGTTCTCAGCTCCATGTACTTTCATACACAATGCATTCCATATTGGTAGCCACGACACCAGAGTATGCTCCCGGTGACCTTGATTACTGTTTACCTTCTATTGTCGCCATCATCATGGATGATATCTTTGGTGCTGTTGGGCAGGAGAAGGATGAAGAAGGATATATTAGCAAGATGAAGGAAGTCAAGAGTAGTAAAAGTCACGATTCCATGGAACTAATCGCGAAGACAGCTACTCTCAGCCGCCTAACAGACTTGATTCATCCCATTCGTGTGCTTCTAAAGGAGAAGCTAAATATTCGTATGGTTCGAAAAATCGATGAGCTTCTGAACAGAATCAGTTCTGGATTGCTCAAAAATACAGCTGCCGGAAGCCGTGATAGTCTCGTCTTCTGCTATGAAGTTATCCAAGATGTATACAATAGTCAAAAGCCACAAGCAAAGAGAGGTAGAGATGATTACAGACTAAAACGTTACTTGCTACAAAAGGGTGCCAAAAGAGGTGGAGACCGCGGTGCTACGACCATCTACACCTACAAGCTTATCAGATTCGCATTCGACGTCATGAGATCAGTGCTCAAAAAGCACGATAGTCTACGATCAGCTAGCAACCTCGCAGGTTTCATTCCAATCATTGGAGATGCAATTGCTCAGGGAGAGGAAGAAATTAAGGTTGCAAGCTTTAAATTACTTGGTACAATTGTGAAAGTTCCACTCAAGATCGATAGTGATGGAACAAATCTTTACCGTGTTGCCACAGCTGAAGCCATCAAATGCATATCTGGATCTTCATCAACTACTTCAGATATCGCTCAGGCTGCTTTGAAATTAATCTCGGCTGTCCTTAGAGACCGTAAAGATGTCCCTGTTAAGGACAGATCTATTGATGATATACTGGAAAGAATGAAGGATGATATGACAGAGCCTGAGCGACGACATGTCACATTCAATTTCCTGAGAGCTGTACTGGATTCAAAGGTTGAGACTGCCGTAGTATACGATACTCTTGATTATGTCGGTACTGTCATGGTAACAAACGATGACAAAGATACGAGAGATTTAGCACGCGGTGCATATTTTCATTTCCTCCGAGATTTCCCTCAAAAGAAGAGTCGATGGACAAAGCAGTTGGCATTCATCGTTGCAAATTTGAAGTACGAGAGAGAAGGGGGAAGATTGTCGATACTTGAAGTTATCCATCTTTTATTATCGAAATCCTCGCATGATTTCGTCCAAGAGGTTTCAGCGACATGTTTTGTACCTTTGATTTTTGTCCTTGCCAACGATGACAGCGAGAAATGTCGTATGGCAGCCGGAGAGGTTCTCAAAGAGATTTTCAAGAGGGCTGATGAAGACCGCATGACAACCTTCCTCGTTCTTCTTCGATCATGGATCAAACAAACAGAGAATACCTCAGTTGTTCGATTGGCCTTGCAAACATATGGCTTTTACTACAATTCTCAATCTGAAGTGGAAGATACAGATGTCAAAATTTTACTCGCTTCTGTTTCGGAGACCATTGAAACTGCAAGCGATCATGAGGCTGACTGGGAATTGATCTATGCGGCTCTCCAGCTTACTGCAACGATGTGCCAGAAATTTCCCGATACACTTTTGTCTTCAAAGACATCAGGTTTGTGGACTGCTGTACGAGTATGTCTATCATACCCCCATGCATGGGTCAAATTGTCTGCGGCAAGACTTACCAGCACATACTTTGCAGACTTTGCAAGAACCAATGCTGAAGCTGGTCTCGAAGGCTTGCCTCTCAAGGGATCTCATGGTCTCAAACTTGGTGGTGATGATATCTCTGATTTTATTCGCCGCATAGTTGGCATGTATAAAACTCCTGGACTTACTGAACTGCTCGCCGAGGAAATTGTGAAAAATCTCATCTTCCTGGGTCGTTGTGCAGGTTCCAACAACTTGAAATGGAAGCCATCTCAAAAGGTTGACGCAGATGAAGAAGAATTAGCAGCCGATGAAGGAGATGGAGATGAAGAAGAAGAGCCCGTGCAGAGCACAGCTCTACAATACCTCTTCGGTCGCTTATCATTCATACTAAGAAGAGAAACATCTCCACCCCGAGCATCCGCCTTAATTCCCAAAACCTCCTCCCTTCAACTCCTTCAAATTCTCTGCACCAAACTCGAACCTGCATCTCTGGTTCCCTCCCTCCGCACAATCCTCCTCCCCCTCCACAACCTCACTGACCCCTCAATCCCTATGCCCTATTCCACCGACGAGATCTTCCGGGCCAATTACGAAGCCTTGAAGTCATCTAGCGAAGAGCTACTCGAAAGTCTGAAGAGAAAAGTTGGGACGCAGGATTATTCCGAGGCACTGCTTAAGGTTAGAGAGGGTGTGAAGGAGAGGAGGGCCCAGAGGAGTGGGAAGAGGAAGATTGCGGCTGTAAGTCAACCGGAGAAGTTTGGGGAGGAGAAGAGGAGGAAGGGAGAGCGAAAGAAGGAGAGGAGAAAGGAGAGGGGCGCCGAACATAGTAAGAAGAGGAATATGTGGTAGCGCGGTCGTGTGGCAGGGAGGTTTAGCTGTAATTTTGTGGTTGTGGTTGAAAACCACTTGGCGTTGCCGTCTGTGGGTGGGAAAGTTGTATGTATGAAAAGCGTTTAGTGGTTAGCATAGCATTTCAAGAAGAATACCAGTAATTGTTCCATGTATGTACAATGGCGTTGTTGATACGAGATGTGAAAAATTGTCCATCTTATTGGCACGTGCCATATACCCCTGGTATCGTATCGTACATTCCTGAGCTACTCCTACATTTTTTGATCTCATCAACGCCAGCTTTTTGTACAATATTCTTGTCCCGCTAAAATTAGGATTTTCCGACACGTTATCATTTCCAGGTATCCCACCACGAATTTTCCTTTGGGCGGAGCTACTAGTACAGCTTTCATCTCCCTGGGCCCCAGGCGTTGACTTCCCCAATGCTTTGAGCTTTGTATGTCCCCATGCTGTTCTCCATTAACAGGCCGCCCTTTTTTTAGTACGGGCTTTGACATGAGATGCATTGTATCTCGTAGTCTATTCCGCATGTACTCCATATCACTCAATAAAAACCCTCTGTTCAATGCCATCCATCTTTCTGGGTCGAGGCTCTGTTCCCCAAACATCCGGTATATCTCCTCGCCAATAGGATATCGCTGTACATGGCCTTAAATTCTCTCTCCCTCCCCAATCCCTCCATTCCCCTGTTCCTCCCCCTCTTCCCTCTTCCTCTCCGTAGTCGTCCCATCACTCCAAAACTCCACATTTCCATCCTCACTCAGCGTCCCCTTCTTCACAAGCTGTCCCTGCTCCCTCATTAAATCCTCGATTGTCAATTTTCGATCCCCGAAAATCCCTAGGTGGTCGCTGATCACATGGCGGTTCTTGCAGGAGGGACAGGTTATGAGGACGGAGCCGGAGTGGTAGCCTTGTTTCGAGATGCGGTGTGTGCTGCGTGCGGAACAGGGTGTGCAGGTGAAGGTTAGGTCGTAGGAGGGTTGGGGAGG
>NGKF01000011.1:754069-794797 GCA_002162555.1 Monilinia aucupariae
GGAATTAAAGAGGGGATTGGGGAGGGAGGGGGAACGGGAACGGGAGTTGAGTGATGCGGGGGGGGAGTTGATGAATTATGACATGGGAATTGGTAGTAGGCAAGGGAGGGGATTATAAAACACCCCGATCGAAGAAAGCCACAAGTGACGAAAACAAAAAAAAAACAAAAAGAAAACAACATAGTAATATGGTATCTAAACTCAATCTACGCACCGAAAAGAAGAGATACGAAATTAGAATAGAATAGAATAAAATAATATAGGGATGAAATTTCGGGTAATGGGATTTTCATAATGAGGATGAGGATCAGGATTCAGTTTTTACGCGAGGAATTCAGGTGTTTGTTGTTGTTGTCTTTGTTGTTTATGGATACCAGGGAGTACTTCTGCTGGTGTGCTGGACTCGTAGAATCTAAAGCTGCAGATGAGGTATTGAAGCATGTCGAGCTAGTGGTTGTGGGTTGTAGGTGCTCTTTGGAATCACACACATACATGGTCAGATCTACGGAGTATATTTCGACGAAAATGGGTTCGGATTAAGGATTGATATATGTATGAGTAAATGGACTTGCTCTCGTGCTCTCGGACTTTCGTACTCTGCGAGGATATAAAGATGTAATTTTATCTACGGTGTGATGTGATGGGATGGGATGGGATGTATACGCAAGATCTGAAGACCTAATTAATTAATCCTCCTCCATCTTCTCGGGAGTATCCGATTCGCTTCGGTTTCTTTCGCGAGATCTTTCTCGGTCGATGCTGGTGTCATCTCTGGGGGTATCATTACTGTTGCTGTATCTCCTTCGTCTTCTGTCTTCTTCTCGGTCTTCGTCGTGTCTGTAGTCGTTCATTTCTTCGTCTTCGTCTTCGCCTTGGCGACTTTCGTCTTTTACATCGTGTCGCCTCTGTGACTCAAGGTGGAGACCGTTGAGTCTTGTGGATTCGTCTTCTTCTTCTTCATCTTCTTCATCTTCTTCTTCTTCTCCTTTCCCTTCTTCTCCTACATCGACCCAGATTCGGACGGTGCCATCTAGGCCTGCACTAACGACGGCTCCGTTCGGCCCAGGGGCGGTATCAACCCAGCAAACTACTCCGTCGTGTCCATGAACCTTCTGTATTAATTCCTTCGTGCTCACGTCCCAGAATAAAATATCTCCATCTTCACTGCCGGAATTGATGAATCCCTGGTTGCCACTAAAGCCAAAACTACCACCCAAGGAGTATTTCTTGTTCACATGTCCCTGATATGTCTTTTTGCAAGTTCCAGCCACATAATCCCAAAGCCGTATGCATGAATCGAGTGTATGCGCGAGTATAAATCGACCATTGGGGGAAAATCGGACAGTGGTTACAGGCGCATTATCTTCATGCACAAGAGTCCGAAGACATTGCCCGGTTGCGGTATCCCATACACGACTAGAGCAAAATTAGAATATTGACGCGTAATTATTGAGTGCAGACATATAAACTTACATCAGCCCATCGGTGGAGCAACTGCACACAAGAGTCCCATCCCTTATGAAGTCCACCGCACCAACAGGATCCGAATGCGCCGGCAGACTTCTCATCTGCCTTCTGGCGCGGAGATCCCACAGAAAAACAGCTTCATCGTAGCTCCCACTAGCGATCACGTTGCCCTTTGGAGAGAAAGCCACAGAATAAACGTAGTTATGATGGCCGAGTAAAGGCGTAGGATATGGTTTACCAGTCGCTCGATCCCAAAGCCTAATAACCTTATCGTCTGACCCAGAAGCTATGGTATTTGAATCCGGACTCCAAGCTATTGTCGATACACCCGCAAGATGTCCCTCCATAGTTCGCATATGTTTTCCAGTTGGCGCATCCCATATTTTAATCGTGCCATCGGCGGAACAACTAGCGATCCACCTTCCGTTGGGAGAGTATCTTACTTGCGCCACTCCCTTGCGATGACCCCTCAATATGAACTTGCATTTGTAGTTAAGTTTTAGGGGTTTGTGAGCTGGGGGTGAAGGCGAAGAACGCGCCGATCGAGGTGAGTCTGCAGAGGTAGATCTACTTCTTGCATGATGGGAATCTCGTCGACTTCGAGTGCTTCGCGGGGTTCGATGATGTGGATGTGTATGGTCAAGTTCGTCGGCGCTGCCATCGCTAGAATATGTTCTTGATTGTCGGCGTGTTGAATCATGACGCGTGCTTATAGAAGGGCGAATCGGTTTATCGTTTGCCAGTTCATCTGGGGAGCTATATCCTGGTGTAGAAACTTCGCTATCGTATCTTCGGCGCTTTGCTTGGCGTCCTTCTGCCATATTAAAAGCAAAAGTTGTTGTAGATGGCGATCCAACGTCGGACATTCTTTCGATCAATTCCCTTTTTCTGTAGCTGTAGCATGAATGGCGGCTGGTAACAATTAGCCGCTAGAATATGGAGAAGCTAAGCGCAACGCGTCTATCTTCCTGTCCGGATCCCTGATATGCATCGGCTGTGGCGTTTGTTCTAGCTCAGCCACTGCATTTTATCTTCTTGGTGCCTGGTGGTGTAGAAGTTCAGGAACTTCCATCATGAAGCTTCACTTGAGGGAAGCAAGAAGGAATCAGACTGAAGAAATATAATTTCAAACACCAAAATAGCCACTCAACTCAAGAAGTGAGCAGACTGTTCGGATCTCTTTTGTTTACTTGAGTCTACCATACAAATAGATAAGATAAAGCAATAAAGGAATACATTCTATGCAGCTTCAAGGGCCATAACCTGACCACGGAGTTCTCTAATTTCATTCTTCAATACTGCGCCGCTTCCTGCCCTTAAGAAGCTATATGGAAAAGAAGACTTCATTCTCTCGCCTTATCTTGCTTCAGCCTGCGCGTCAATCAGTATGGACTCGTCGCCATTAGAAGTCCACGAGATCAATGTGATCACCCTCAACTGTTGGGGTCTCAAGTTTCTTGCTGACCTTCGAAATGAGCGCCTGACAGAGATTGGGAAGGCCATTGGATCTGCGAGTCCCACACCTCACATAGTTGGTTTGCAGGAGTGTTGGACACAGCAAGACTACAAGAGTATCCGAAACGAAACGAAACATATCCTCCCTTATGGGAAGTTTTACCACAGTGGAATATTTGGAGGAGGTTTGGCAATACTGTCAAAATGGCCGATTGAAGAGAGCTCTATGTTTGGATATCCATTAAATGGTAGACCTACGGCATTCTTCAGGGGGGACTGGTTCGTTGGCAAGGGTGTTGCTGGTGCGAGGATACGATATGGACAAGGCCCTAAAGATATTGTGGAGGTTTTTACAACACATGTAAGTGCCACGACGCTTCTCTAGCTTTCACGACTCATATATATATAGCTCCACGCACCATATGAAACAGAACCACACGATTCTTACATATGCCATCGAACTGCACAAGCGTGGGAAATAGCAAAGCTTATGAGGGGAGCTGCTGAGCGTGGGCATTTGGTCCTCGGCCTTGGTGATTTCAACATGATTCCATTATCTCTCGCTCATCGACTTATCAGTACACATTCGCCGACTCGAGATGTCTGGATGGTTCTGCACCCTGATTGCTCCATTGGTGCAGCGATTGATGAAATCGAAAAAACCCGAAGGCGTCCCATACCAACTGCAGAATTTAACTTGCTCGAAAATGGTGCAACTTGCGATAGTGTATTGAATACATGGCGATGGAGCAAGGCAGAGCAAAAACGACTAGGGCCAAATCGGCCAGAGATCGAAATCGCGATGGATACACCTGACCCTCGGGCGAAACGACTAGACTACATTTTCGCCAACACATGTTTCGATCCAAATAACCCGTCGGAAGGAGGATGGGTTGTAAAAAGTGCACGTGTTGGTATGCTGCAACGGCATTCCAAATATCAATGCTCATTGAGCGATCACTTCTCCGTCGAGACAACATTGGTACACACAAAATATGCTTCATCAGCCGAGCAAACCGACCTCTCCGAATCCCAGCTTATTAGTGCAGATACTCAGCTCAAATCTTCATCTTCTCCGCCTCATTTACCAATATCAACCTATGACGAAATCATCGCCATGATCCACACATACCGTCTTCGGGAGCGTCGTCAACGACGTCTTCGTCTAGGCCATTTCGTCGCCGCTGTTTTCATAAGCATCAGCTGTTTTGTTGCCGTTTGGTGGAGTCCTCATAATTTCGTTGCATTTTTACTCATGTTATTATCAACCTTGGGCCTAGGCGCTGGTATAATCGATGGTTTGATTGGAGGTTTGTTTGTTGGGAGTGAAATTAGAGCACTCAAGGAGTTTGAGTGGGAAATTAGTAATGCCAGGGCGGCTGCTATTGGTGAACCACATTTTATGGGAGAGGAGGGTATCAAGGATTGGTAGTTTCTTTTCCTTGAAAAAGTTTGGTAATGTGTAATCGAAAGGCGCCTTCGGTGGTGTATTTTTAGTAGATGATTAATTGGCGGTGGTCTTTGTATATTTTCAATTTGGTTCTATTCTCATTATTGCAATGTTGTCATGGAGATTGTATGATACACGATCGAGTCTTTTCTTCAATATGCTTTTTAATTATCTTTCCTGTCAATCTCCTTGAAGTTCGTCTTCTCAGCAATCTTGTTCCGGTGTCCATAAATCCCCCTTGTATATTTATTTGGTCGTTATATTGTGGATTAGAGCTATCGGCGTTGTGGTCCGGATTCACATGTATGAGCGGAAATAGGACTCTTAGATGGATAGAATGTTCTATCATATTTATATATCATTATTATCATCGGATATTTAAAATTCGACAAAATAGAAAGGTATCATTGAAGATTTCATCGACTTGTCCATAGCTTCATAGGTAGACGGGTACTTGATCATATAATTCATGCAGTGTTTAAAATTCCATAGCAGTCCATCTACTCGAGTAGTTATTGATCTGTTCCGTCCACTCTTTGCTTGATTACCCTCTGTCCCCCCTCCCCCCCCCCGGTTCCCACGAAATACACTTTCAAAGTCTGGATTGACGTGGTGAGATTCGATGGGGAGGGTTTTCTATCATTTATCGTTGCTTTCGTGGTTTTCTATTGGCTGGTTGGAAGGGGCGGTTTTTTGTCTTTGTTCGTTTTACTTTGGGTTTGTTGAGAGAGGGAGGGAGAGGGAGGGAGAGATGGATCTGTTTGGCTTATGGGGTGTATTTTATTGGGTTGCTTGAGTGGGGTTTGGTGGTTGGGAGGATATATCGTTTGGAGTTTTTGGGGAGCAGTGTTGTTTTGTGAGAATTGGGATGGGGATGGGATTTTTGTTGGGGTCCATTAGATTATTGTTTTGGGGCTGTTTGGATGATTGGATGATTGGATGTTGGATGTTGGGTATAGGTTTGTGAATTTGATAGTTGAGATTTGCTTGTAATGAGTGTAGGGAAGAGAAATTTATGCTTTGATATAATGGTAGTAGAGGGATGGAGAGAAAGGGAGGGGGAGAGGGTATGGAGTCGATTTCGATGGTTGGTTAGATAACTATTCTAAAGGAGCTCGAACTGTACTAACTAGTGTTAGGTTAGGAAAATCAAGTCCCTCCGCTGTTCTGTCTTCTCCTCTCCTTTCCTTCTATCCGGCCCCCTTCCTCTCTCACCCTACTCCCCAACATTCTCTTGATCTTATATCTTCTGCTGCTATTTCGTTTTTCGTCTTCTGTCCTCGGTTCTTCTTGGGCATTAATTATTCTCTGATATGATCGTTGGGCAACTACTTACTTATATCTTTATTTTCATAAATCTTGGAATTTGATCACAGTATCCACCAAGGGCCTTCGGGCATTTGGTCAACTACTACTATCCACCAAGGCTCAGCTGGTTAGAATTGAACAAGGTGGTGTTTGTAGAACATCTGGGGCTATTGTATTCTACCCGGGCATCTGTTGGTGTATGCTGATCTCTCTCATCGTGTTACGTTCTTTCAATTCGCTTGAACTCATACAGATAGATGGGTGTCTACATTCAAAACTCAGAGGCTATCTGCAGATACGGAACAGGGCGCCCAAAGTTGATTGATTACCCCGAAATTCTTTTACGCGTCAAAAATCTGTCGCTAATAAGTATTGAGGCTATAGAGTACAAGCAAATAACAGTTCTCACATGACGCGGGGTGTAAAATCAGTTGTGTCTTGTAAAGTTACTGGTTCTGTGTTAGAAGGGCGTGCCGGGACCAATGTCACAGTTCATGAGTTATTCACGTCTTATTCACTAATTCTTGCATAGTTCTACTTTTGCAGGCTTTTATCTCAGTTGAAAAACAAAAAATATCAAATCATCATTGGTCAACCTAGAAGCTAGAAAGAGTCGAGCGTAAAAGATGCCTTCCCAGTGCCATATTCGCAGAATGAAATCCCTCTAAACATCTTGGTATTTTTTCCATATGCACCTGTAACCTTTGCTTGGTTTTACATCCCTTCACATCTTTCCTCCCTTCCATTCCACTGCAAACATTCATGTACCACAGTCCTGACTGGCTGGCTAAAGATGTCTCTCTTGTATCTCCTAGCTCTGCGAGTAGGAGTTGTAATGAAGGTTTATATGTCATGTCCTCCCAGGTCCGGTAATCATTAGATATTCAGGTTCAATCTACCATGGTGCTCCATCAAATATCTGACTCAATCCTTTATATTTGTGCAAAGGGGTACCGTCCTGATGACATGAAATATCAGCCTGTAACTGTTCGACAAAGAGTCTTGGTGGAGAAATAGATTGAGATTGCATTAACTTACCAGTTTTACTAATGTCGAAAAGGCACAATAGACCTGGTATAGGCCTAAGATTATTCCAGTACTTCAGAGTTTTTTCCCCAGGTGCAGTCCAAGGATCATCCTCCTTGGTATTTAAATATCGATTAAAGTCCCTCATGACCCTAATTGCGTCGTTGTGGGTTGCTGTGACCTTGCTGCGAAACCAAGCACAATTTTCCGATTGCAAAACATTAGTGTGAGTACCAAAGTGGAGATCTAGGTCCCTTAAGCCGTCCGAAATATCCATGATTCGGAAATCGCATCTTCTTGGCCATCCTTGCTGCTGACAGCCACCACACTGATTCTCAATGAGAAAAGTTAACTTCTTGAGACCAGGAAAGTGTACACTGATGAGTGTATAAAGTTCGGCTTGCTTGCGCATCATCACTGTGTCGTCGCCTTCGATATTACGCACATCCTTGATGATTGCATTATCCAACGCAAGAGAAGTTATTTTGCTGAGGTCTAGTTCCTGGCCCAGACGCAGATATCCGCCCTCCTGGTAAATCGATAGCAATGAGTATGATTGCAGGAGAAGGGTGTCGATGTCAGGTCGAATATATGCATCTTTGCAAGGTTTATTGCGGTAGGACGTTCTGAATACAGGTGGAATCACCATCTCGACCTTCTGGTAGCTATGAAAGATCTGAGCATTGGACGCACTGCACGCCATAAGAAGTGGAAGTAGTTCGGGAAAGAAGGGTACGGAGACATACAACGATTTCCTGCCGTTGTGCCAAATTTGCAATTCGGCGCAGAAGTCAATGATTTCTGGGTCGGCTAGAGATTTCTCGAAAATCATGTATTTAATCTCAAGTGGGAGGCGAGCAAATGGTAGGAATTCGGTAAGAGTTTTTGAATCCATGACTGTGACTTTCCGAAGGAGATTTGTTGATAGAGAGATTATGGGTGATCTGGTGATGAATTTGGCTTCGAAGTATTTGTCACCTTCGAAAATAAATTGTCAAATCAAGTTGGAGCAGTATGGAAAAAGAGGTTTGAAAAGTTGAAGAGTTGGCTTGTTTTGTAAGAATGATTAATTGAAGGATGTTTAGCAGTGAAGGGAAGGACTATTTAATACATTTTTATAATGCTCTGTACGGGCAACATATCCGTATTGTTCTCGCTTAGTTCAGGAGGTACGGTAAACTTAGCATACGGCGATTTATTTTGGATCTAGTGGGCTTCGTATAGTATCAAGGCCCCTTGGGCTGTACAGAGTTCTAGGCAGTATCACAGCATAACATCCAAAGGATGAGCTTCGTTTCATCTTTGAAGGTGAGCTGCTTCAGGATATCGCTCTTCATGACTTTTTCTTTTTCATTTAATTTTATACGATATCGAACTTTACGTTTCCTCTTTTTAGCGATAGTCTTGTTGTTATTTGAATGAAAAGAAGATGACTTTTGAAGACTGCTAGCTAAAAGCCCTTTATCGTAGTCGGTGCGCTGGTATGCTGGCGTGCCTCCACGTGACCTGATATAACAAACACTGACATTGTTACGATCGCGTTCCGATTGACCTGTTCGGTAGCTATTCGCTTCTGTACACTCCCATAGGCATTAATCAATATATACATCATAACCAGTGTATACGTCATCTTTGTATAGCATATAAAATTCATTTTTACACGCGAGATTAGTTCCCGATAGTTATTAGATTCTAAGAACACTTTTGATCTTGTTGTTCAACTCTTATGTGGCACTTTCGTTACAAAAGTTTTCCGAAAATAAACTTGATTCATATAAAAATGAACACGTGAGAAAATAAGGCCTATTGATATCACCGTGGCCAATTATGCGAGCGGCGACAATGTGGGTTGGCGATGTAAGTAACAATGTAAGTGGCGACGACAATGTTGATAGTTAGCCCTTGCTTTCAAGGGTTTGATCTCTATAGAAACTGAATTTGTTTCCGAAAATCCTGAGATTCGCATAGGAGGAAAATATTGGCCAATCAACTCATTGGTTCATATTTGAACATTTGGCATTGCCTAATGCTCTAATTAGTCCATTCGGTAATGCCCTAGGATATCTACAAATGAACCCTGTTGATTCAGGAAACCCGGTATCAACGTGTAACTAGGAATAGACCACATTTGTATCTTGCTGTCAGGTTGCAAATATATTGCTTCCCCATCACAAGTTTCATTGGGACATCTGGCTAGCTAGTTTGAATTGGTAAATCCTTGCGTTTGTGGAAGCAGGTTGGAAAGCCCAAGGTGTCGGATTTTCCATCCGTCAACCCTATCATTTATATCATACTCTGCCCTGCAACTCGCCCCGCTCACTTAGTGATCTACGCCAAGCTGTTTAATGCGTTTCTAGTAGCTTTTACCGAAAAGTCGAACGATTTTGTTGTGTTTGCCGGGGAACTTGGTCGCATTTTAGGATCGATGGTTGGGTTGGCACTTTGATTGCGTTGGGTTAATATCATTTCGGATTTACCGAACTCTTATCATTGAATCAAGCTATTATTCTCTCTCTCTCGTAAAGAATAGGGTTGAACATTCATATCCTGCCATGAATATTTACCCTTCACAGGATGATTAAGCTGCCCTGTGAAGATTCCATGAGGTGGATATCCGTCGATACTTATACGGGTAGATATACCAATTGATATTGGCTATACTCGTATAATCTTCTTATATGAATATTCAAGAATATTCAAGAATGATGCTATATTAATTCCAACATGGGGATCAAAATAGTAACCTTAAATAAATAGGGATGATGAATCATACAACTTTAATTATATACTTTATAATCACATCCTTATTGTCCGAATATAGATCATGTAACTAGTGCGGCACCTACTAGTGTATGCACTAGTAGGCCAGTATAACTCAAATAGCTTTACTTCGTAGCTCTAAAGTCGAACCTTCGAGCAATAATAATGTATGAAACCAATATTATTATTAAACGACACCTTTTTTGAAGTAGCTTAGAAATTATTCAACTTGGGTTTTTATATCTGTATTCTTTTTATATCAGTATTGATCAAGCGAATAGTGTTTTACTTACGTATTATATTCTTCGAATACCTCGGATGTTCATACTTTTCCTAGGATAACGACCCAGGTGGCTGTTCGGCGGATTATACCCCAGACTATCTCGGGCTACCCCGAGTATACCCTACCCTTTGCCCAGTCATGTTAAATGCAGGCTATGGAATACAACAACTCATCTCTCTTTCTTTCCGCCTTTTAGGCTTAGCACCATTTATACCGTGTATTCAATCAATATTGTTAAGTTTAGAGTAAGTTGATTGTATAGTGAGGCTTTAATAGTATAGGTAGATAGTATAACATAGAAAGTAGTAAATTAGTTGTCATAGTCTACGTGTTCTGTAGTCTCGGATCTGTTATATATACAGTGTGCTGACTCATCATAATCCCTGCTGGACAATTAAGCGAACCAGTCTGGAGTTTCTAGACGGCCGATTTTTGTTATTGCTAGCTCTCACTCGACTAAACTTGTTCTATTTACAATATATTCTAATAGTTGCATACATGTGATATGGAAGATTCTACTCCCGAGATACCAAATGAGGTAGGCAAAATGACATTAGCGCTAGAAGCTAGCTCACAGCCCGCTGGCTCACGTGACATGTGTTGAGCTGCAGTTACATGGCGTTTGATACGCACGGGATTTGATAGAATCATCTTAAGTCGAGCTATCTCTGTTATGATAAATACTTCGTCTTCCGAGCTTCGAAAACTTCTCAATATATCTGATTGCAAGTTCATCTCCCGGATGTTGGAAACAAGTCACACAGCCTCTAGAACATCTTAAACCTTATCCAAATCATAGTCCACTCCAGCGGTTATCACGGTCACATAATTTTCGATTTACACATTGAAAATCGGTCCAATCTTTGGAATAGTTATGAGTTCTACCTCGGAATCTTTGGTCGTTGCCAAGAGCAGCGCAGTTGGACACAAAGTCGCAAAAAGTCGCTCTGGCTTCAACTTGTTCTCCTCGTTTCCTGTCGAGATACAGAGCCAAATCTACAAGGAAGCTTTCCCGGGGCCCCAATTTGTGAGATTCACATTCTATTTTGAACATCTCAAAAAAGGCAGATATGGGATAAGGTTTTTTTCATATTTCTATCCTGAAATACTTCCTATACTACAGGCCTGCAGGAATTCGAACGACGAGGTATTTCGAAATTACAAAAAACTCGAGGTTGAACTTCCCGACTCGGTCCACCCTCTCAGTTGTAGGCGCTATTCATACACTTACATTCGGCCAGCCATCGATGTTGTTGTGCTTCGATATGGATCATTACTACATCTGTATGAACTTGGGGGACGTATGAGCTACCTTGAAAACCTCACCCACCTCGTTCTGTGTGATCCAGATGTCCATATTTGGGCCGATAGCGACAATGAACTCTTTAAACAGTCCACCGGATGTCACCAGGCAAAATTTTACACTTTCATCAGTCTGCATCTTCCTGCTCTGCAGAAGTTGCATTTCATTTTCGACAACGCGTTCTTGACGTCGATTCCAAAGTTCTGCAAACTTATCGATATTACCGAAGGCTGTATCGACTTTGATTGGAATTTAGGCTACCTCCCACTCGACATGAATGTTGCGAGGAGGCGAATTGCCCCGGGCGAATTCAACGAAACGCAAGCCAGGATCTTGGATAGAATTGAAAGAATTCATAGTTTTGCTCGAAGGATATCGCTGTGCTTCGATCGCTTTTTGAACACAAAGGAAAGCGACAATTGGGACATGCCTACGGAGGAGACTTTGAAGTACTGGAAAAATCGTAGACCGAAACCGGCTTTTTTGGCGGAGTGCATGCCGTACTTCACATCGAGCTCCAGCGAATGTAAAGCTGAGCAGCCGAAACTCTATGTGAAGTGGATCAATGCCAGCTTTTCAGTTTATGAAGACAATACGCCACTCAATAAGTACACGGGACTGGCACAGATTTTTGATGGAGTCCCATGGTAATCTGAGAGTGATGGTTGAGTGGTGATACGGCACACTATGTGTTTGTTCATGCTATAGTGGGTGGTCAAAACCATCCGCCTAGAAATAACAGCGTGCAAGTAACAACTATGAATGGGAACGAAAGCCGCGATTTTATAGTCTATGACAGGCTCAGTACACTAGTAGTACTAGCACACAAGCCTATTATGAATAGGCTCTAGCTAGCATGCTTTATAATACCATCTTCTTTTACTACTCCTAAACTATACAATGGTTGTATGATAACACGCGAGTTGACAGCCAGACCAAAGATATATCTGAAAGGCTTGTAAACAAGGAAACTTCGCGCTGCGTATTTAATCTTCCTGTTCTGAGGGAGGCGCGAGAGACGTCGTCGTTGAAGCTTTACTTCTTCCGCCTCGGACTAATGAGTTGATACAACGATATCTATTCAGCCCCCGATATGCTCTAATCACCATCAGCTCTGAGACTAATTGCCCCCATGAGCCGAAAGTAATTAATTCTAGGCGGCCTGATGATTAGAACGGTGGAACTATGGGCTAGATATCCTGCCTGTCTATAACAAGCCCCGAAATACCCACCTCCCGCCGCGAAGTGAAGCGAATCCGTAAAATCACCCTGCCTTCCCAAAGTGAACGAGTAATTCTATGAACTGCACTATATGAACCGTTATTAGTCGATATCGTATACTCGGAGACCGCCCTCAGCTTTCTGCATAGGCTACTCGCAGTACTGATGTGAGAGACGGAAAGACCAGAGGGGGTCAAGGATACGCGAAGAAGAATAAGTTATGCGATCAGTAGATGTGAGTTCTATCACCTCACATCCTTTACAATCGTGGAATGGAAGTGAAACTCATACCGTACCGTTGCTTCCTTTGGCCTTTCTGGCTCCCAATGCGGATCCACCACAATATAGGGAAATTTGAAGATCCGGCGTGGATGGAGTATGGCACGTGCGTTGAATAACCGGGGCCTGGCCTAGATTGGCTTAGCCTGGCTCTGCCTCAGCCCTATAAATGGATCTCCCCGCATCATCTGCTGGTGTCCGCTGGTGTCCGCTGGTGTCCGCTGGTGTCCGCTGGTGTCCGCTGGTGTCCGCTGAGGTCCGCTAGTGTCCGCACTCTCACCATCTACAGATATCAATCTTCTGACAACTACATAATTCTTTTCTCATCTCCCTCTTCTTTCTGGTAACAAAACCTTCATTTTATAATTAAATTTATTGAGTAAACCAACAACTACGAGATCCATCTTACATTCTTCATTCTGCTTCAAACTCCCTTCTCCTTTTTGCAGTAATTGCCTAGTTGAAGTGGGCCCAATTCATCGAATTCTGAGATCGATATCGGAATAATGGCTTCAGCGATTCTTATCAGCATTGAGCCTCTAGAGAAAAGAAACGCCGCAATGGCTTACCTCTGGGTGAGACTAACAATGGTCTGCTATTATGTTGTCTTGCTGATATGTATAACAGAACAAGATACAGGAGAATGCGGCAGCACAGAAAGCTCCCATTGGAGATCAGAATACCAAATCAGAAATAGTTGATAGCTCAACAGGCCGAACCATATTCAAGTTTCATTGTACCACCACCCCCGTTTCAAACTCTTTGCCAAGTTCTAGTAATAGATATTTCTCTGATATCTCCAATTACATCCCTGTAGGATGCATTCGCATACGCAGATGTGACTGCCCATTTTCAGACGATGAGTTCTCTTTATGCAATACCTGGCGTGCATTTCATCTCCTTACCGGCATCAACAACTCTCAGCAAAGCATTTTGTACCTGTCCAAGATTATTCAAGGTAGAAGAACTCTTCGTTCTGAATTACCTTCTTTCCTAGAACGGGATTCACAATGCAGGTTGGATCAGAATGGAGTTCAAGACTAAGGATCTAAATACAGGTCAAGTAAAAGTATGCATCCTACCAGATGATGTGGAAAGATCGGTTTGGGATCGGCAAGTCTAGGATAATTCTTCAGTTTGTTTGGAAGTGAGATTAATTAGTTTTTAGTAGAACGAAACAACTGTGTAAAGGTATGGAGCTTCTCCTCAAAAATTTGGACGTTTCTCATGCTACTTTGCAAGGTCAATGGTCAGATGATACAACTATCCAACACATTGATAGTTCCTTGGACGCATGACGACCATCAGATGATAATGCTGTAATTGATATATTATACACACTACCATCTCCAAGACCTAATCCAAAGATTAATCTTGATGAATATCTACAAGATGCAATACATCGGGTTCTGGAAGAAAACATACGAGGGCTTCGTTATGGTACCCAAATGCATCCATACCAATGCTGAACAGCGGCTATGATGGTACAGCGTGAAATACAGCCGGAATATCTCCTTGATCCAAGACTTCGAAAGATTGAAGATCAAGTTGGGAATAACTTTTATTGCGATCTCAGTGGAAACGTCTGTCTGAAAACACCACGCTTATATGATGCCCCACGAAGAGGAACACGGACAGAGGATATGGGCTTGGGAAAAACCTTGATCTGCCTAGCGTTGATTCTCTCAACTAACGATTTTTCTCCCAAATACCAGTTGAATATTCCGTTGGTTCAATTCCAGTACGGAAGACTACGGATTCTCTTCTTGATATGGCCGCGTCGACCATTGGTAGACTTGGTGTGCCGTGGAAATGTTTACCCCGAATGATAGAGTCTGAGCAAGAAATTGAATCTAAAAAACCTCGAGAGGCACTTCACAGAGGAGCAGGCTATTACTGGTATGTACCTAATCCACCTCGGCGCGAAACACGGAAGCCAGTTGTTCCGCCCATGAAAATCTGGCTTACAAAGGCCACTCTTGTAATTGTGCCCACGAATTTGGTACAGCAGTCGTTCTAACAAATTGAGAAACATACAATTGGTCTCAAATATTTGGTCATGGATAATCCTCATACCCCTCTACCAGCTGCAGAGATCTTGTCAACATATGACATTATTATCTTCAGCAAAAAAAGGTTACACATAGAAGCTAAAAATGGTGAAAGACATGTGACTCCATTCACAAAACTACGTTTTAAGCGTCTAATTACAGATTAAGGTCATGTTTTTGGGAATGCGATGCCAGGAAAAACAGATGCGACTATTTTCATTGGTTTCTTACACCTCGATTCGCGTTGGATCATCTCAGGGACTCCTACTCAGGGACTTCACGGTAAAGACGTTAGCCATTTGCCAATTGATGATTTTCCAATCTTTCACTATCGCCGGACACCTATACTGATCGACAAAATATGTTCATTGAGCACGAGCGCATGGACCTCGAGAAGCTCGGGAAAATTCTGAGCTCACATCTAAATGCTCGACCATGGGCAAACACAATGGCAGTGAGTGATCAAGCACCCTGGAGATCTCTCGTTATCAAACCACGATACGACCGCAATACTCACGGTGACACACAAATTCTCAAGTCTACTTTGGAAGGTATGATGATTCGTCATATGACGAAAGATGTTGATGAACAACTTTCTCTTCCTCCACTCAACGAGAAAGTTGTCCACCTTGATGGCTGTTTTCAGGACAAACTTTACTTGAATATGTTCTCAATGATGATATTCATAAATGCTGTGGCATCAGAAGAGAGGGTGTAGATTACTTTTTCCATCCAAAATCAAGACAAGCGCTCCAAACCCAAGTTTCAAATTTACGACAAGCATCTTTCACCTGGTCAGGATTCACAACTGAGATGATTGCCGACTCGCTTAAAATCGCGAGGGAGTTCTCTCGGAAAGGGCAATCTTGACCCCGAAGACAAAAAGCTTCTGGGGGAAGCAGTTCACACCGCGGGGTTTGATCTTTCAAATGGCATATTTACCGCTGTCAATCGACTACATGAAATGGAAATGTACATACAGAATTCTTTGCAAAGAGGTTTCAGGTGCGCATGGGCACTCGACTATCATGAGGGCAATCCGACGTTGATGGGGGCTACCATGGTAATTGGCGCCAAAGAAAAACTCAATTTGCATCAAAGCGACATTATGCTACGGGAAAAGATTTCATGAATTTTGGAAAGAAGATGATAAGGGCGAAAGAATCGCAGAATACAATCGAACCCGGAAGACTGGAAAGCTCGCGGCCAAACAATATGGATTATAAGCCGTATTCAAGGCCTCCTCGTTTTGGGGATGAAGAGGATAACAGACTGTGGAGAAGAGTGGCTATCATATCTACTGCCCACCAGCGCCAAACGCGCCACGTTTTACAGACCGACAGGACATCTAATTTCAAATTGCACAATGTAAGAATATGGCGCTACGAGCACTAATCGAGGAATCCATACAAATAAAAATTAAATCGACGTTCATCTGAGCTCATTTATCAATCATATCCTCCGTAATCCAGGATCTCGGAAAGAAAATCGGATGCAGATGAAGGCGTGGGTAGAGTATAGCAGTGCTGAGGAAGACGATGGTGGGTGCGAGGGCTGATATCACGTGCTACTCCATGTTAAAGTTTGGTTGCATGTCTGGAAATTGATGATGGTGGAGGAAATGATTTTTATTGGCTGGTGAGTGGGTGGGTGAGTGGGTGGGTGAGTGAGTGAGTATTGGAAATGAATGGTTCAAGTGATGAGAGGGTTTTGACGCTAGTGGTGGAGTGGTGGTGGAGTGGTGGAGTAGTGGGGTCTGTAGATTAAAAAGTGTTGCTGGCACTTTTTTGTAGATGTGCAACATTGGGTTGGGGTTTGCGGTGGGGCCACGTGATTTTATGGGTTGAGTGGGTGCGTGGGCTATGTGTGCTATCTATGGATGCGATGATTTTGAGATTGTTGGCGATCTTTATGTGTAGACTCGGCTCCATTTTCCTTCCATAGATGGTATTTATATTCTTCCTTTATGTCGAATGCCAAGTTGATTAGCCTAGGTGCTGGGAACGCGTGCTTGAATACCGTGCTTTGGATCTCCGTTGGGTTGCGCTTGAATATCATTTGCATTTCTCATGGCGTGACTTCGCGATCGTTTCATCGCCGTGCTTGAACTCTTGGGTCGGGGGATATAGTTGACACGTGATGAAATGTAGAGGATGTAGATCAAACCGAGAATGTTGAAATTGTGATTGTCGAGACGCGACAACTCTTCTTGTTGAGTTTATAGCTTTGGGAAGATGGATTGAACAATTCCACAGGATCTAGCTCGAGGAGAATATTGTTGTCGTAATCACGCGTAGGGTTCTCCTATATGGTTGGTTCCACACACATATAAATACTGTACATATATATCACTTCGACTAGATTAGATAATATATTCACTGTGACTACTTCAATAATAGTAAAGGAAATCAATTTTGGAGAGAAAGAGGCTGTATACTAGCTTTTTTGTACGAGATTTATTCCATTGATTAGTAATGGTCAGGTTAGCCGTACAACCTTCGCTTAAATGAATAGGAGGAAATGAATCACAGGCTCAAAAACTATTTGAAATGATATATTCTTTTCATCATGTCGTTTGTCCTCAATAATAAACTGGTGTAAACAACTCATAGAGTAGTAGTTAGACTCGCAACAATGTTCGATGAATCAGCCTATTGCATTTGCGGAATAGCAAACATCAATTGAATGCAACTACTTCAATAGTTATTTGTTTCTTACCTTCATTTGCAAAGAGATAATTTTACAGGAACCCTTTGGTAGAAAAGATTCCTAACAGTAACACGAAGCCATTCCGAGGCTATGTAGAGATGTCTAGTAACAACCAAATGCACAGTCAAGGCTTTGCCTTAGGAAGAGTTGTAAACAGTGAATAGCGCCCTCCTGGCACATTCGAGTCATTTATTTACGCAGGGCTTGACTCAATCAAAAACTTCCCTTAAATGCAACAAGCTCCCACCTCCTCGTAAGATAACTTCTACATCAAACAACCCATCGTATTAGCGACGATTTTCACTATTCTATCAAGCCAGAAATCAAACCTCGATTAAAAACACGTGCTGTGAAAAGAAAGATGGCATATAATTTACCTACCGCTCAGATGGATGCCATGAGTATCACCGGAGATATTCCTGATAATGAGAAAGTCCAAAGTGAGTGTTGAAGAACATCCTCTTTATTATGTACCGTTGCCAACAAATACTAGTCACCATTAGCCCACCACTTCCAACAGTCAAAAAGCAGTCAAAGGCTGAGAACGCCAAGAGTTCTCATATGTTCGAGAAACTCCCACGAGAATTAAAGCTACAAATCTTCGGGGACGCGCTTCCAGACCCGAGCATCGTTCATTTCGCATTTGTCAACGAGTATCAATATTTCCCCCGCAGTCTTTCGGCCTGTTTCCGTATGCATATATCCGAATTCGCGGGCCCGTTTCCTCAACTGAGAACATGCAAGATTTCTAATGCATCAGTCTTTCTTGCTGGCGGATTCGAGGAGATTAAGATTGAACTTCCAGAAAGCAGTCAAGCTGTTTTAACGAGGGTGGATCCGCAATTCGAATTCCCAATTAAATTGAACTCGATAGATCATCAGCGTTATTTACACACTTATATGCGACCTGCTCGAGATATTTTCATGACGGATGCCGAGAAATTGCTCAAGATCTATGAATGTGGAGGATCCATCAATCTAGAAAAGTTCACTCATCTTGTCTTGCGTCAAAAAGAAAGGCAACCCGAGCCAGCGTACGTGGCCAAGATATTGAAGTTGATTCAAAACCAGTGCCCAATGCTAAAGAGGCTGAGTATTTGGCATAAGCCTGGTGACCTTCAACTGCGAGATACAGAGACACCAGAGTCTCGTATCAGGATCCTCGACATCAACGCCAATACGCTCAAGTGGAATCTCAGGGATCGTTCAGGGAATGTACTTACACAAGCCGCGACCCAGTTTCAGATGCGCGAAGAAATTCACACAAACAGCCTTGGCCTACTCGATTCCATTGAACAGGCACGTACAACCCTAAGAGAACAAGGAGAGGAAAACGAAGACTTCATCACGTACTGGAATCAAGTCAAGGTGGTGCCTGTTATTGGTTGTTGGTATATGCCTCACTTGAACCCGCAAATTCACGTCCCAGAGGTCTTTTCGTACTTAAGCCTCGACGATGTTGAAATTCTGGAAACTGTATTGTAGAAGACCCTAATGATATCATGAGCACATGGGGACTTTCCCATCGATATGTCATACTTCAGTTAATCTGAAGGCAACATGCGATGTGGCTATTATCGTGGATTTCTTATTATGAACTGGACTACTTTTTGTTTGGGGGCTTGGGAACTCTTGTATGGAGGAAAGCGGATAATCAACAAGCACAGCAGAAATCAATGAGGTTGTGCATCCTGAAAACTTCAAGTGATCTTTGATTGAGGCTGATTGTTATTATTGACGTGCTTGCATAAATCTTGATACCTATCTAGTTCACCGGGTGTAATTATAGAAATAACTTTACGGCCTCTCTTTCCTACTTCTCCCACCTAGACAACTCATAGTCACCAATATCCTTGTGCATATTTTTCTCTCCAATCTTCAATAGCTATATACATGCGCCACTATATCCAGACTAGAAATGTCCAACTTTCATCAGTTTTACGAGGGGTTGGCATGCTGTTCTGGCCTGGTATATCATATTTTGCGACTAAGATATTATGGAAAAGATTACTTACAATTAGGGTCAAGCATCTTGCTTACATTTCAAGTTCACCATATACAGAATTGTTAATGAGCAGTGAAGGATCTTGTACTAAGAACTCAGATTTCCTGATAGTAGATATGTAATGCAATGCAAGAGACTGCAATAACATGAAGTCCCTTGTGACCTATCCAAGTGACCACAACGCACCAAAGCTATACCAAAATGGAAAGCAGGAAGCTCTTCACAACACAGAGAAAACGGAAGCTCCAGCAACCCTCGCAGCGATACTCAAATGACTGGGCTGTATTACGAGTGTCTCAAGTCCTTTGTTGAGCTTGGTGTCATATTCCGCCATAGCAATAGAAGTATCAAAGTAGTTGTCAATTTCCGCGCCGTTCCATCTCCTACCCATTCTGTACTCCCCCTTTATAAATTCCAGCCAATGGTTGTATCCACCATCTGCAAACATAGCTCTTTGGTGACGATCTTGCTGTATCAAAGTATAGATACCATGGCCTCTCAACGCTTTGTGCCAAACCTTAATGTTGTCTTCCTTACTCCAGAAATCGCTTCCCAGACAGACATTCACTCCCTTCAAAACGTGTTCTTCTACCTCATTTTTGTTGTCGCTAGTCAAGACAACAATGCCGTGGAATAGTTCTATTTCCCTCAAGAGCACCCCCGAGCAACTGTAGTCTCCATCGGGCGATGTCTTGCGACGAGGAAACCTACTATCTGCATCGGGAATCGCGACAATGCAGTTCCATTTCTTGGCTCTTTGGAAATGAGTAGCAAGCTCGCGTCCGGCATCCCATATGTTTATGCCACAGTCTGAGCTAGTTATTGTATATAGTGGTCTGTTAAAATGTGTGGCCAGTGCTTGCACCGTGAGAAATTTCCCACTGCTTTTCGGTCCATGAAGAAGAATTGTCAGACCTGCAATTTTCTCATATTAGTAACTTTTCTTGGGGTCAAATGCGCCAGGAACTTACTTGAATTTCTCTTCCCTTCAAGATATGAAGATTTACTACTTGGATGAGCTCTTACCACAGCCTTTAATAAATCTTCGTGTCCTTCCGAGAGTACGAGATTCTTGAAGTCAGCCTGGTTCGTCATATCACTTTCCTTTGAATCTCTTATGGCGTCGATGCTCAGCATCTTCCATGTCTTCTTCTCCAACACAAATCCTTCAATAAGAGGTGGCAATAACATGAGAAAGTCATCACCAAGTTCGTCGTTGACTTCTCTTGGCTGTAAGAGGTGTAAATCGTCCTTGTACTTGGTCGCACGATCATTGTCCACAACATGATCCGGAACAATGTCTGAACATCGACAATCTCTTGGGAAGCGGTCATTGACGTATTCATTATTCGTGACTCCATAGTGTATGCAGCGCTCTGCAGTTTCTCGGGAATCAAATTCAATTGCATAGATGAGACCAATAGCTTTGTTCTCGGAGTTGAGCTCGTTATCTACGATGACATGACTTTCAATCTATTGCATGTCAGTGTTGATTATAACTTGTTTTAGTTCGGATTTCTTACATGTTCAAGTTCTCTAATCGATTCCAAGGCAGTCCTTGTTTGGTATATTGGCGCCCTTCTCTGCAATCTCAAATCATCGTCATCTGATGAGCTTAATGACTCTTCTCCGGCCTGGCCGATATAATATTTATGGTCGCCTGGCCGCAAGCTTCTCAATTTCTGACCCCTAGAGATCAAATATGATAGTTTATTTCTCTGGTCGTCGATCGAGAGCATCTTGAGCGGGCAAACAGTCACTTTTTCTTTCATAAGTTTTCCATCCAGTGCAACCAGTAATTCCGGCACGGGTTTCTTTCCAGCATATTCGAAAATCCGCAAGGTTTCATGGATGGGGCCAACATTCTTCCAGTCATATCCCATATAGAAACAGTTGATGTTGAAGGGGGAGGCAACTGTTTTCTTTTCGAACAAATCCGTTTTTGATAAACGCGGTCGACCTCCAGTTGTATGAAAGACTCGATATGCACGAAGCAATGGAGAAGTAACGATTATGTCACCAGGACTGAATAAGTGCCAAAGATCGGCGAAAGCAATCTCTCTTAGGCTGGCGTCCTTGATTTGTTGTCGGAGCTCGAATACATGCTTGAGGTCATGATCTAGAAACTGGACGAGGCACTTTAGGTGAGCCACTCTCGTATCAAGACATTCGAGTGGGGTATCGTGAGGCGGAAACACGACATCGCACACTTTGCAGGGAATCGGCGGAGGTCTCGCTAGAACTTCGCGATTCTTCGATCGCACCTCATCGGCTTGGTGAGACTTGCTATCATCCTCTTCTACCTGATTTTCCACTGGGCTATCATCATCTCTGAGCCTCATCATCTCATCCAGCTTGTGCAGCCTCTGTCTAATGGCTCCTTCGTACTCGACAAGCACCTTCCAAGGCCCTATCAAAACCCTTCGTTCCTGACTTATCTGAAGCCCCACTCCCGCTCCTACTATTATCCTCAGTTCGTCTCTCAACGCTCCTGAGTTTATCGCCAACCTAACCGCCTTTCCGTCCTCCACCGCAACATCCAAAACATGTTTTCCTCTTTGCTCCATGTACTTCACTCCTGTCCATTCTTTCATGTCCATTCTGTTAATGTCAAGTTTCAGATCCGCAGACCTAGCCCGGCGCACCTCAACAATTCCAGGGGAAGAGGTTCGTTCAATACGAACTCGTGATTGAGGTTGGAATCCGGGTTCGCGCTGTACAGCATTACGTCTAGCGCGCAAGGCGCGAGTTGCAGCCCAAAGGAAATCTTGCTCATATTCAGGGACCCAGCGTTTTATCAAGACATAATCTGTGTTCTGACGCATTTTCCAATATTAGCGACTCACTTGTTATTCACCAGCGTATAAACACTCACGCTATCATCAGGAACATAGTCTATGTTGTGGTCCTTCAAAACTTGGGTGGACAAGTGTCGAAGGTGCATTCGAGTCCAAGTTGGGCGATTTTCGGGAGATATCTTTGCATGATCGCTTTGGACGGCTTTTGAATCTCTATATCTAATTAGGAATTAGATTCAGAGTTTTACTTGATTAGTGTATTGAGTTCAGATTACCCTTCCGCCTGTTCCTTCTTATCTTCCCCCATCTCCTCATCACCCACACTTTTTCCATTCCCGCCTTGACTTAAATCCTCTTCAACCTCTTTACTTATGTCTCCTAGATGCTGCGCGGCGTACTCAAACTCGCCCGGATCCATGGCATCGATATTATTTTCGCTCCTCTTCTGATTATCGAATTATTTGCGAAGACTTGGATTTCAGAAATCATTCCCATGCTTCCTTCTTAACAATTAAAATGTTTCAGGCACCAGTCCCCAATGAACTTTACTCCGAGACCCCGCATGTCAGCTTGTGCGCTGTGCAACCCAGCGAGATATGTGATTTGCAGATCTCCCTTAGGGCTGCGAAGAATATTGCTTGGCGTGAGGCTGACATCTCACCGATTGGGCTGGCTGTAAGTAGCCTATCAATCGATGGCCAGTTATTCTGCGTATGAAAAGTTCCATATGAATTGATAACATTACTGGGCAAGCTACGATATAGACATTGAATGTCACATAGTGGCGGGAATCATGGAAAGTGCCTTGGCAAAGGTAATGCTAGTCACAGTCACGTCTAGATGATTCATCAAAGACATTTGATTTCCGTGTTTAACAATTTATCTATAGCCCTGCAAGACGCTCCAAAATATTCCGCACTGTTCCAATCTTTTTCAGTTCTCATTCCTGAACATCTTGAGGCCCCCACTGTACCAGCTCAAATACTCGCTAAGGCATCGGTAGGCGTACCCCTTTACAGCCGACCCCCTCAAACCTAACGAAAAAGCTACCATTTTGCCCCGTCAAAAATCTGCGCCATTCCTTTGTATATGTCCAAAGGGGTTCCATCCTCGTGACATGCGATCCGCGTGCGTAATGCAGAAACCCACAATGTGGGTTCATCTCCACCCTCCAACCAGCCCATCACACTAGGTACTACTGTGACCTTACTCCAATATTTCACAGCATCAGTTTCTTCCCGCGCTTTCTTTGTCTGTACATAATTTCTCAGTTCCTCCATCACCAGACCTGCTTTGGTAGCCACACTGATGGCCAGACGCTCAGATTCTTCGACCATCCAGGAATTTCGTGGGAGGTACTGGTCGGTCACAAATTGAAAAGACGCGAAGTCGTCGTCCATTGGGAGAATTCGACTGGGCATTACTGCTTTATCCTCCTCGTCGCTCGGGAATCCAAGAGAGTTATACCCAACGAGCATGTTGACTTTCTCAAGTGCCTGACAGTTTTCATAGATCGTCTCGAAGAGATTCGTAGAGTGCTGCGATAATTCTTCCGGGCTATCTGCGAAGGGATGTTCGAATCCATCCACGGCTATATATGAGAGGCTGGATAGAAGACTGATCGAGCCGCCCCATTTATATAGTCTAACGAATGGGCGTGCGTAGATTAGAAGGACATCGACCGAAGGACGCATGTATGAGTAATGGAGACTGTTGTTTTCTTTAAAATGATGATAGGAACGACTAGTGCCATCAGATCTCTTGATCGTTGTCTTCAACACAGAACAATCTTCTGCCCCTGGAAGGATCAATTCGATCTTCTTAAACCCAGCACGATAGACTGCGTCGTTGGAGGTTTTACATGTCTCCAAAAGTTTCAATACACCAGGGAATGCAGAAATAGCACTGAATATAAACCTGTCATTTGTTGCCTTCCTTTCGGTGAAGAATCTGAAATCTAGGATTTGCGAAGGCGGCAAGTTTTCCTTGAAGATCATGTACTTTATTTCAACGGGCAATTCCCGGAATTCAGGGAATCCCGAGCGGTTGCGAGTTGGGCGACGAACGATCGAGCCAAAATCTGGCCGATGGGTGGTTAGAAAAACTACTGGCGCTGAAAGCAGATATATTAGGAGCTTCAGGATCTTGAATAGTGCATTTTGATGATCTTCTTTTCCTTTGCCTGTCGGCGATATTGCGCTGGACGACATGTTTAAAAAACTTTTTTTATCCGTTGACAAGGATTGTGAAAGGGTTGATGATGCGATACTATGATACTGTATCGACGGTGTGCTATCGAGTCAAGTATTTATTGACAGTGGAGAGAATCCGGTATGATTTTGTATTCTTGAGAGTTGAGTCGAGTTGTTGTTGAAGGTAACGAAGATGAATGAAAAATGGGATGGACGTTAGGACAACAGGTATTTATAAGCCAGAACTACATATGGGGCGATAACTGTATTGAACTATTGTCAATGAAAACAATCAAGATACGGTTTTGAACAATCATGGTATTGTGCCATATTGTCTAATGATTCCATTTGGCAGCTCGCTGTTATGATGTTGTTACAGAACTGTTCAAGTATATCTACCATATTATCTAATAACATCATTTGGCAGCTCGCTGTTATGATATTGTTACGGAATTCCTTAAGTAAATTTACTATATTGTTTGGTAATTCTATTTAGCAACTTGTTGTGATACTATTGTTACGGAACTGTTCAAGTAAATCTACCATATTGTTTGATGATTCCATTTGGCAACTTGCTGTGATGATGTTGTTACGGACCTTTTCAAGTAAATCTCAAAAGGAAAGATTAGAACTATCATCTAGCCCAGCTGTTCACTGGTAGAACAACATTCCCACCGTACATCCATTTTTCACAGCCGTATCACAACATCTACGCTCCTATAATTTAAGCGAGCTCGCTAGCAGTAATTATGCTTCATCTTCACTTTCAATATATGAAGGTTTAGTCTTACAATTTACTTCTCGACCGTGGCGAATTCAGCAGTACTAGGCTGTAAGTCTGTTTCATTTGTTGTTTCCATTTTTAACACAGCTCAGTGAACATACCCAGTACCAACTTGCATTTCTACTATAAAGGCTCTACTTTCCTCCACCCAGAATCAATTTAATCCACTCATATCCACATACACATCGAACCATAACATCTTCCAAAATCCAAGTTACCTCGGTATTGGTCATACTTTCCAATAACTTTTGTGAATCTTTTCCGTAATCATTTTCGGAAGAATCCGCAACCATGGATAACGACTCAATGTTGATCCCGCCATCACAGGCTGGAGCATGGGAAGCCATAAAAAGATCAAAGATTTTCTCAACTTTCCCCTTGTTCCGGCAACTCCCTGCTGAGCTCCAGTTGATGATCATCAAAATGGCATTCCCATCAGGACGCCTTCTTCCTCTTGCATTCCACACTACTCTTCACGATACACTACAAGATATCGTCCTGAACTACAAGACCTTGCCCGATCCATACATGACATCTCTTCTCAGCACTTCCTGGCTCTTCAACTCACAAGTTCAACAGGAATGCGCCAAGGTTGAGATCCCAAAACTCAGCAGAGGCTCAAAAACCCAAATATTCAAAGCTCTGCCGAATCATGAGCGTCCGTGGAATATGTTTCCGCAGCACCGAAGACGCAACAATTTCAGGGATAGGAACTCTCAACCTCGATCTTTGGCGCATGTCTACCTTCAACCAAAGGTAGATACTTTGCTCATCGATTATCAAGAGCTTTTCAAGCTCTATCTTGCCGGTAGCTCCATCAACCTATCAAGTGTCACGCATCTAGCTTTTCTCAACCCAGGAAACCGTGAATTCTCGTTTAATTCATGGCTCAACTACAATGAGAACGATATGGGACATTTGCTGTACGCCATGCTCAGTGTTGAATGTCCTGCGCTTGAGAAATTGAACTTCATTGTGGGGCGCCGGCGAGACATTAGTAAGATGCACATCAGTTTTGACAATATGATATTCGACATCACCAATGAATTCTGCCATCATGCATGGGAAAACTACGAGGGAAAACCGCAGGAAATTCATACGAATAAACTCTCAAACAGGATGAGAAGCTTTCTTTTGGACTTTAGACGATTCCCACAGCACGAGAATCCGAAGTATGAAGTTTCGGCTGCGACGTTGCAATTTTGGAAAACTCGTGAGCCGGTTCCAGCCTTGATCGCTCGCTTTGATCGGGGTGAATCGTGGTGTACAGATGGAAAATTCTACGCTGAGCCTAGACTCTTTTTCCCAGATGTTAACGCTTACTTGCCGGCTTATCAGGATGGGACCATTTTAGACAGGTACAAGGGGATGACCCAGATCTTTGACGGAGCTCCTTGGTAAAGAGGTACAGACAGGAGATATTTGTGCAAGAGTGAAATCTGGGTAGAAGAGGAATGGAAAATGGAAGATCAAGAAAGGATGCCATCTTTCACAGCGGCGGAACTAGGGAAAAAGAGAGCCACTGAAAGTATCTGGGCATTCCTTATGGGACATATGTATTAAGAATCATCAGCTATTCTAGCTCTAAGATACGGGATCTGATTATTGAGCTGGGGGAAATGAAATGCTACTATCAACTAGTGCCGTGGAAATACATGACAATACAAGTTATAAAATTCATAGTGATACTAAAAACGAATGTATGAGCAAACTTTGATTCCCATGATAATAAAGCCACGCAGTTCTCCAACTCTACACTTTCTCATCCTCTCATTGCTATAATTAGACAATTTAACAAGTCAGCTTTTTGTTCTGTGACTGTTTATCAAGTATGAATAATTCCTTGATTATCAAACTCCAACCTTTATAATTCATAAGTGGAAAGTCTGCCAATATGCTAGTTCGTTGTGTGAAGCGAGAATTGTTGTTTGTGCATGTACGAGTAGATTGACTCCTTATATACCGCGAACTACTCGAGAAAATGGTTTACATAGAGCATAAGAAGCCAAACTTACCTATCCCAATCATTCATCACTATTCAATGATTTCACCTAGTCATCTCATTTTGATCATACAGCAGCCTTGTAACTATACCAACAATACAAAATCATATTAATTCTCTCCTCTTATGAATCTCTAACTTTTCTCCATCCTCCTGCTTTCCCCCATCCTCAACCCATTACCCGCTACTTTTCATCCCGTCAACGGCAATCCAGCTGATCTAATCCAACACTTCTACTAAACATTCTATTACCATACACCACCCGTGCACTTTTCCTCTCAAGCCCCTCTCCTATTTTACCACCTCGAAATCACACTGTCGTCGTTTATTCCTATTCCCAAATGCTAATTCAAAATCCGACTTTATAACCTCTCTCAGCGACCCCCAACCAGAACGCAGATCCCAAGAGTTCAAAATATGTAGACTTTTCCACTTCCTCCTACCCCCTTATACTTCACCCATACTTCACCCCTATACTTCATCCCCCACCCCATCTCCCAAAACCTCTAACCTTCAACCTACAAT
The DNA here is from genome assembly GCA_002162555.1 of Monilinia aucupariae. Lineage (NCBI taxonomy): Eukaryota > Fungi > Ascomycota > Leotiomycetes > Helotiales > Sclerotiniaceae > Monilinia > Monilinia aucupariae. The sequence goes on from NGKF01000011.1 coordinate 781,688, forward strand.
CCAAAAACATCCCACTCTATAGAGCATACACATCTCACCGACCCAAAATCCCAAATCCAAGAATCAACAATCTCCACAACCCCAATAACTCTAATAACCTGCAACGATATAACCTCACGCGATAACCACCAACCATCAACCTGGTGAACCATTCATCATAAATTATAAATCACTCTATAAGATCATCAGAATACAATAGATACAACAACCTACTCAAAGCAAATCCCACCAAATCAAACCCCCAAGTCCAAGTCCAACACCAAATCCAAAACAAAAAAACAAAGAAACAAACAAATAATTGAACCAGTTAGTCAATTGGTCACCCGTACACCCATACGATTAAGCGAAAAAACCATTCCCTTCCCTTCCTTTCCCTTCCCTTCCTTTCCCTTCCCTCCTTTCCCTTCCCTCCCCTCTCTTCCCTCCCTTCCCGCGGGCAAAAGAAAAAGAAAATAATAATAATAATTCATCACCAAGACCATGATATTCATCTCAAGAGATACGAGTTGTTGAGGAAGGATCTTGAGGAAGAAATAGCATATATTCATAAAATCATAAAGCGGCTCGATTCCTATCGACCCATCAAAAAACAAAAAAACGGAAAAACAGAAAAGAAATACATACATAAAAGGTCATGACCAGCAAGCTAGCTAGCTACACAGAGCTTCGACCGAAAACGCCACGAGTACCTCCCTACGCTACAAGAGTAAGACAATATGATGATGATGCCTTGAACTCCATTCCCATTGTATATCCATCTACCCCAAACGCCCGCATGTCCACCCAGGAGAGAGAGAAAATCCACCACCACCACCACCACCACCACCAGCACTACCTCCTCCTCCTCTCCTTAACGCCCTCCTCCAACCTCCTAACCCCTTTTAGCAAACCCGATCCTTTCTCGCAATTGGCCTCCAGCCAAGTCTCCATCTCCTCCCTCATAACCCGCATGCCCCGAATAACCGGCATCCTGCCGCCCTCCTCCCCATCCACGTACCCCTGCGGATTAAGCAAGAGATCAAAGACGCCCGCCCAGATTTCCGTCTGCCAGTACCTCTTAAGACCCTCTTTGATCTTCCATTTCCTCAAGCCGGCGCCACCGCCGCCGAGTCCACCAATGGCGTCACTAGCAGCGCCCCCGGGCCTCTCGGCGATGGTATCGATGTACTTCCCGAAGAGCATGGAATGGATGATGCCAGCCAAGCCATGGTAATCAATCTGATAAGTCCACGGCCGTAATTCTCTCATCTCCGCACAATCTTGCGGTCCAGTCTTCCAATCTGCGATGAATTGGACATCGGGTTTGAAGCATTTCATATCAATTCCCCTCCCGAAGTCGATGAGAGAGATTCCCTTTTTGTTCCAGCATCCACTTCCATCTCGTCGGTATCTTGGAGACCAGACATCGTCATCAGATAAAGTGTCGAAACGCACAAGGCAATTATCTGCTTTCAGATCTCCGTGAAGGATCCCTTTAGAATGGAGAGCTTCCATTGTGCGGAAGAGTTCGATGGTGAAGAACATGACGAGAAGCTCATCCATGACACCACCAGGAGATTTAGCGTCCGCGCGAGAGATATTAATTATGTCCAGTAAAGTGCCTTGATCTCTATACTCTTCTATCAGGTAACATTCATCTCTGTAAAGATGCATTTCGTAGACATCGATTATACTTTCTGCGGGGCGAGAAACTCCCAATCTTCGTTTTGCTTGGCGCATAATGTAAAATTCCCATGCACTTGGCGGATCTTCCATCTTGAGTGCTTCTAATGGTTTGCGATTGAAATGATCGAATGCTCCCTTGCCCATAACTGCCGGAGTTTCATTCTCATTTTGCTCGCCGTCACCTGTTGCACTTTCCAGTAGAAATACGGGCGCAAAGGCACCAGCGCCAAGTTCCCTTTTCATTGTGTAATGTCTGTCTGTGCCTGGAAATTCCAAAATAGGGGCCGCCGAGATACTGTTCCTCTCCCCCTTGCCTACTCTCGAAACGGCTCTGGCATATTTCTTTAGATCCGCGGACTGGCCTCTTACTTCATCATGCTGGAAGAATCCCTCATAAGAGCTAAGAGGAGGCTGTAACTTTTCGAATATCAATTGACGGATACCTTCATCCACTGGGTTGCACTGTGAGTCGTGGATTATGGGGCCTTTAGGCGCAATTTCTTTGACGGATGGTGTTGAATTTGATAAAGGTTTTTTCTTTCCTAATTGTGGTTGAGGGATCCTATCAGTAGGTTTTGCTTCATTGATACTTTCTCTCAATGGACTGCTACCCTCATCATCCTGGAAAACCTGTATTTTCGACCCACTACCTTTACTCGGGCTGGTGGTAGTATTGAGGTAATTCTTCTGACCCCAGATGGTGGGCAAACCAAGCGAAGATTCGGTTCTCTCAACGATTGGGGTCATGAAAGGAAGTCGATTTTGAGAAACTTGAGCAGGATCTCGATATGGATGGGTTGGTGGATCATAATCCTCGGGAGGTATTGGAACGAAACTCGTCGTTGAATTTGATGGTTCATCTTCAGACACAGGAGTTACAAGCTCGTCATCTTCTTCAGAATCACGAGGAATTGCTACCTTGATAGCTTCGAACTCTTCATCTTCGGCGTCAGTAAAGGTTGAAGCTCTGGCTTCATCTTCATCATCCATATCCGAGACATGCTTCTGAGCCGTAAACTCGGTCCATTCGCTTTCACTCTTCACATCATTAGTTTCATCATCATCACCGGCTTCACTTGTACCACCAAGTCTTCCTGTCATAGTACTTTCTCCACCACTCGTGTAATCACCATCAGTCATATCACCATCGTCGTCATCACTCTCTTCCTCTTCTTCCTCTTCCTCCTCGTCGGCTGCTATGAGGGGCTGATTAAAGATGTCATAAATTTCATCGGTTGCTGCTTTAGTATGTAAAGTCATCGTTTGCTCTTTTGAGGATTTTCTTTTGGTCATCTTCTTTCCCGTTGGCGAGGAAAGCTTTGCACTGACTAGAGAATGTTAGCTTCGAATATCACTCTTAACCCCTCCAACCACTCACTTATTTGCGTCTTGTTGACTTCCTTAACTCTCATGCGCCTGTGCTTGGTTTCCCTATTGTGTTCCTTCTTCACTCCATTCTCATCCAGATATACTGGATCCCGCGCAATAACAAATTTCTCCGGGGCATTCATGTCTCGAGATACTGGATCCAGTGCAATAGCAAATTTCTCGGGAACCTGTTGTGTAGGGGTTTCAATACTAACATTAGATTCTTGTATTGGCTCATTCGATACCGATTCATGCCGTGGTATATTTAATTCTGGCTCCCAAATTTTACCCAAAAGCCCACGATGAGCAGCACGTAACTCTTCAAAACTCAATTCGGTCCCAATCTTATCCGGAGTAGGATATACAGCCTCAAGGTTAACAAAAATGCGTTCACTTCTTCCATTTTTGGGATTAATAGTCACTTGCTGCAATTCTGGAACGGTGATTTGAGGTAATGGTATAGACTGAAATACATAACGCCAAAAGTGCCAAAAATTAGTCCTATGGTCATCAACATATGCATAGCAAGGGACACAAAGGAAGAGAAAACATACCTCGTCCTTGAAGATGGGTATCTTTGTACTGCTCTTCTTTCCACCGGCTTTCAACGTCTCACCAACCCATGGCTTGGGCTCAATTCTATTCTCCTTCTTTCTATCCTCCAATGATCCGATACTCTGCCAGCCTGCTCCCGGAGAAGCAGAAACTGCGGGGGTAACCCCATTCTCATCGTCCGAGAAAATCTTCAACTTCTGCTTACCACTCTTGGTTGTTGATGCGCCACCCACACCCGCAGATGGTCTTGGTGCTTGAGGGTCCTCTGGGGCTGCCCCAACCGCAGCATATGGATCGATCTTGGCAGCAAGTGCAGGGCGTACAGTGGGCAATGCTGGTGATGAAGGTTCGTCACTACCATCGGGTCTAGCAGCCAATCTTTCCTGAAACTCGTTGAATTTGCGTAACAAACGTGGTGCAGGTCTAGCCTCCTTGTCAATACCCAGCTGATAAACTTCCTCTGCTTGTGCCCATCTTCCTACGCCCTCCAACCATGCCGCAAATTCTTCGTAGAATAATGCCAAACCTTCACCTATATTATGACGAGCCAAAAATGCAAAGGTTTCGCGGGGCGTATCGGAGAAGAATCGTATGTATGAAAGCCAAAGCTTCAAGTATCGGGGATCGTTTTTGTACTGTGGAGAATTGAGAAATGTTTTCGTTGCGCGCTCAAGGAGAGGGGCCAATTGTGAGTTGGGAGTTGCTTGTGCGGAGGGATATGCATCGAGAGTCCATTTGACATATCGATCAAAGATATCTAATGGATCATCCGATTCACCGATATTTTCTAGTTCAGCTTCATATTCTTCTCGAACTGCATCGTTTAGATTTCTGGTATCTGATGGTGTCGGGGTTGAGAGGGGTTGTAGTGGAGAGGGGGAGAATATCTTTGCGAGGTTTCGTGCGGATCGTCCTTGTGGTAATGATTGAATATTTTCTTTTTGATTCTCAATTATATCGAAGTCGATTAAATCCTCCGAAGCGGACATGGTGAGGTTCTTTTCGTGGTTGGTCGGTGGTCGTTGATGTATGATCGTCGTAACTTTTGAATTTGCTCTGGATTCATGAGAAACGGAAGATGGGCGAGATAAAGATTAATTAGGGCTCTGCTTGTTTACGTTTTTGTCTAAGGTTACCCTAGCAACCAACCCTGGTAACCAAAAAACCAACAGTCCCCAATATCTACGTGTAGAGAGAGAGAGTACTGGTGGTGCGAATTTCAAGACACAACAAAATAGATTGATATCGGTAGATATATAGGATTCGTTGTCTTGTTAATCGTATTGATTACAATGCTATTGCTATACATACATCTACTCGAGTAGCTCTCAAGATTTTGATTATTTAAGGTAAAGTCTATATATACACACACACAGAGACGACAATACTCGAGTAGGTTTTCTCCCTTTCTCCCATAGAATCACCAGCAAACTAGCTCGATTCTCTACAACGTATAACCCGCCCGAAGATTATCAAGACCCATTTACTCGAGTGCCCCTTCACCATTGCCAGATGTGACGGGAACTATTTCCTTTCTCCGATAACGTTCCTCGCGACTAAGAGATTCCTCTCGGTCCTCCTCATCTAGAACAATCCTCACCCGACAAGGCTTCCAATTCGGATCATTCAACTCGGCCTTAACAAACTCGAAACTTTGCTGGAGCCCGGACTGGATTTTGGACGGTGTCATGTCCCATCTGGACGCATCACTCCTCCAAATCCCTTCTATTGGAAAGTCCGGGTGATCCATCCACCGAGGTCCTTCTTTCCTATGGCGATACGTGGTATAATCGACAATCAGCGTAAACGTTTTTAAATGGGGAAATCCATGGAGCAAATTTGCGACCCAGTTCCAATTCCAAGGTTGACCGGCTTTCATCTGATTCTCCCACTGCCAGCGAATTCCAGTACTTTTGATTGAGCATGCAAAATGCTGCATGTCTTTCATCCGCACATGAAACACCGAATCTTGATAAACAAAATTCAAGTCTTTGGCTTTTACATTCGTTGTGCTGATAGCGTTGGTCCCAGGAGGGAGACCATCTGAAGGATGCCAGTATGGAACATGGATGATATCTCTCGATGGATTCCACCAGCCACTCGAGTAACCATCAATAGCCACGTCCTTTCCCTCGTCTGCTTTACTACCCCAAGACCCATAGCGAAAAGACCTCAATGTCTCTTCTCGTGATTCATGACAGACGCACAAGAGATTTGGTGGAGGGAGAGCGTAGGCGGAATAAATCCTATCATGTTCTGGGATGCTGGTTCTGCGAAGGGCTCTGAAGGGCAGTACTCTCTTATCCGACATACATAAGTTCCAGATCTTACAACGCATCTCTGGCGGGAGATCTGAGAAGCTCTTGGATGGTTCCTTTGCGCTGGACATATTCCAATACGAATACTAGTATGATTTTCAATCCAGCAGTTTTCTTTCCGATGTATTGGGTAACGAAGGAGGGTTGAATGAAAGGTAAGAAAATGATTGCCTTCAAGTCCCAGATTGATCTTAGTCAATTGGCACGATTCAGAGATGATGCATAGTGTACTAGAGTACGAGTACTCGAGGAGAGAAATGACAGCTTGTTGATCTACAAGTTCTAGAAGAGGGGCAAACACTCGAGTAGAGCAGGTGTGTATGTATCCATCTCGGCACGTGTGGTGATAGAGAGTGGCATAGGCGTGGTAATATTCGATTCCGATAATCCTACGCCTCCAGAAAATCACCAACGCAGCGGCGTTCAACGATTGGGGGTTTTGGATTGAATCAGTAAAATCGAATGAAATAACCATTTTTTTCAATATATCAGTTGATGCATGCAGAGATGCTAGGAGTTAATTGTCTACTATAAGAGAAGTCCGAAATTAGCTAGGTTGATGTGAAAGAAGGGAATATGACTGTTCCCCTTTTTTTAGCGATCATAAAAATCTTAAACAAATCACAATGTGTATCCCAACCAGGCATAGGACTAAGCTCCTCGAGTTTATCCCACATGTAATCTCGCCCAGCTGCTAGAAACACATATATCAGATACCAATAGTTTATTATCTACGACTATTGCAGCTCTCAATCCAATTTAATCTCAAAGACTACAAATATCCCAGCCAAACCGCCCTACCTGCGAGTACAATCATCTCAAACCCAAAACAGCACCCTTCAATACCGACTCTACCTACCACTCCCACCCGACTCGCATCCATACCCATACCCATACTCAAACCTCCCAACCCTCCCCTTCTTCCTACAAAAACTGCAAAAGCGAGAGATGAAAAAGATCAAAGATATGATCATCACTGTATATATTAAGAGCGTGACGGAGGGAAGACTTCGGCGAGATATACTCGAGTGCATACCAGCCAAGAACCTATCCATCCACCATCGAAAGCCATCCCCATCTCCATCTCCGTCTTCATCTCCACAATAACCATACACATACACAAGACCTAATTCCCAAATTCCCATCACAAGAACCCATAAACCACCCACATCCCAATCCCACATCCCACATCCCACATCTGCACAAAAGCCACACACACCCTCACACACCCTCACAAAATAAACAGATCGAGCATCGAAAACACAGAAAACCAACAAGACCAATAACATCATTCCCACAAACCCATCTACCTACATCTACAACCAGACACGCACAAGCAAGCCCTCCAAAACCCCCCCAACACCCCACCAAAACGAAATTTTCCACACCGATACCGATACGAAGACCCGCGAATTGTCTTTCCGATATACTCTGTAGACTAGTATACTCCAGTATCATATATCTCAGCCTCTCAGCCTCGCCCCCAAGAAATAGCACGACGATCTAGTTCGCCCATACAGGAAATGCATCCGCCATGTTGGAATATCTTGATGCATGTATAACGTATGCATATGGGCTTGATACTGTACGGTACTGTGAATATGAGACGTATGCTACATTCGATGTATTTCAATCGGGCGTGCTGATCTGGCGTTACGAGTGAGGGAGAGAGCGGTTTTGATGGAGTGGAGTTATTGGGGATTGGAACTGGATATTATGAACAAAGAAAAAAGAAAGAAAGAAAGAAATTTAATTCAAGACTTTAAATCGTGCTGAGAATCATTATCATCATGCATCGAAAAAAAACCCCCAGAGAAAATGCTAGATGGCCAACCTAATCCTTTTCAAACCAAATCAAAGGAGAAAAGAAATTTTTCAAATCAAAAATACTCAAGCTCATGCATGCGAAAGCCTCGAGTGTATTCACGGGTCCCGCCCTCCTATTCAAGAAGAATCACCACACCTCGCTTATGCCCGGAAAGATCTCCCCTTCATCGCAGGGTAGCTGTATGCCGGGGTATACAGCGTCGCGTGAGAAGTTGCAGTATGGTAGGCAGTAGGAGGCGGGAGACCCGAGATCCACGACGCACTTGCAGCCATAGTATTATACGCAGCAGTAGGAGTTAATGGGTCTGAAATCCACGATGCAGTTCCAGTAGGGAAGACGGTAGAGCTACCGCCACTCGTGGCCTTTTCCAGAAAAGCATCGAACTTACCAGCTGGGTTGATACTGAGGACCATACCGGCTTGACAGTGGCTGCTGGGCTGGGTTTGAGCGCAGTGAAACCATATGGGCTGGTTCGTGTTGACGATGAAATCTTTGAGGATGAGATTAGTTGTGTTGTTTAGGCTGGGTTGAGCGAAGCCCGTGTCGAAGCCTCCGTTGTAGGTGCAGGGGGTGTTGAAATCGGGCTGCGTGACGGTGTGGTTTCTGGTGAGGAATTTGAACCGGATGATATCTGCCAAGTTGGCGCTGGCTTGATGAGGAGAGTAGATTTTTTTTTCCTTGGGCGCCGACAGTCACGTAGTGGATGTTTTTATATGCTTCGCCAGTCTCGGTGCTGTAGCGTAGGGCAGATGAGGACTGAAGAGGTGAGGGAGTGGGTGTGTATGTGGCGGTTTCGCTTAAAGTCACAGTTTTCGTTGAAGTCTCGCCATTGAGTATGATAATTGTGATATCAATGATGCTCACATTGATTACAATATTGTTCTCGTAGGTAGCAATTGTGCAGTGTTTTTTATCTCCAGTACCGGTTGGGTAAACGTAGATTGTTGATCTACTTCCACCATCATAATTGACGGATGTGACCGTTCCATCTGCTGTGGTGATATATTCTGAAGTCGCGGGATAACCCGCTGATGTTGTGGAATAAATTGGATGGTAGCCACCAGATCCTCCCTCAGTTATAGTGACGAGTAATAGTATATGGAGAAGCTCCGGAGCACACAACGGGAACAGTTTCCGTGTAAAACTGGGCGGAGATATGGACGAAAAGACCGCTAATAATGGAAATACTTGAGAATTTCATGCTGAAATGAAATGAAACTTAATTTTCGAGAAAGACTAACGCGTAGAGGCAAAAAAAGGGTTAAACATCTAAATAAGAGATAAGATCTAACGATTGTAGTAATGAAAAAAAGGTATGAAAGATGAAGGTAGATAGGAAATTGAACGAGATGCAAAATGAGATGAAGAATGAAAGGAAACTTGAAGACAATTCATCTACTTATATGAAGATATTTCCAGGTCGGCGACAATGAGATGATGACAATGATCTGTTATAGAGCTAGTATCCAAATATATCACCATCCACTCGCATAGAGAGGTATCCGAAGGCTGTGCTCAAGCCACCGTTATGATTCACATCAACGTTATGATTGACATTTAGACCAATGATCACAACGATAAACTTGTGGAAGGCTGTTGGGTGAGAAATGATAGCTGAACGGAGGTGACATTCTGCTTCCAATGTCAGATGGTAAACGAAATCTTTATTCTCATTACCAACATGAACATCTAATGAGATCTAGAACTTCGCTTATTTTGGCTGCTGTTAACATTCCTCAACCACGCCTCAACCACGCCCCAACCTCCGTATAGCAAAGATTGGATTTTGTGAGCATGATAACCTTATCGCTGGCATAGCCAAAAGGATTATCTCGCTGCCGGTGGTAGTCGAGCGTGTGTGTGTGTGCCCGGCTCTCGAGTGTCGGTCATGTGATTTCTAACTGTAGGCGAGCCTCGCTTGAAATGGCCAATCAGAGTGCCGGCGTTGAAGTCTGTCCTGGCCTAGGTGTCGGGGTCGAGGGCTGGCTCCTTCGGCTAACCTATATATAGGTGGTGGCCTTGCCGATCAGGCCACCAGACTCTCATCTCACGGCGCATCCATTCCTCATTCAGTAAGGTTTCGGATCATTATTCTTCCCTGTCTCAATGGCGAACCTCAACCTTAAAGCAACCAATCACCAAGGACTCCATGCTCTCACAATCCACTTGGACTCGCAGCCCAGTCAGGACGCAGCCGGGTGCCATCCATCCTCCGTACTTATCATTCCATCTTCGTTTCTTCTGCTTTTCCCCATTACAACTTCATTGTCGAGTACTGTGACGATTGGCAACGTCTTCAATCCACAGGTAGGTGCGAAGTATATCGCTTTCCGCTCAATCAAACGCGTCTTCATGCATATCACATATCACATTGACAGCATGGGATCGTCAATGAGACTTGAACCTTACTTGGAGATACCTCGTAACTTTGATACGTCCCACGCAAAGTTTCCTCACTCTAGCGTGGGGCGGCGTATAGTACGTAGGGGTCTTCAAAAGTAAGTATCAAGGGCGTCCTCAAGTGGTAGTTGGGGCAACTCTATCTAACTTTTCTTCAATTTACGCTCATCTCATCTCATCTCATTTCTGTCCTTTCGTTTCTACATATATCCGATTTCATGGGCCGGGTAAGGAAGGCGCAAAGGTAGAGAGGTGCTGCTATTTTCTCTTCTTCATAAGCATTGGATTGAACACTATGGCGACGTCGACAGGAATTGAATCATGGAGTTTTGGAAGTAGAATGAGGCCAATGGCCATCCTTGGAGTATTTCTCAGTCTTGTTTTGGTCTACGGGTATGTACAGAATCCTGCTCTTCATCTTAATTGGTCGATTAGTCTATCAGTCTATCAGTCTATCAGTCAATCATGTCTAACTTCACCCCATCAGGTTCGCATATCATTTGAACTACTATGAAGCTCCATCATCACACCCCAAGACCTCCATTGTTGAGCCGGTTACGATCATCCAAACAAAAACGGTGGAATATACGGTGACGCATACCACTACATTGATGTCGATGACTACAACAACCGACTGTCCCTCCCCAACTTCAACTCTCGATCCCAAAAAACTAGCATTCATGGTGGAGACTCGCGCACTTCCACATCTACCCCTCCAACTTACGCATATGATAAGCATTGTTCCACCAGAATGGACCTTCAAATTTATGGGCAGTAACACTTCCATCAACTATCTACTTAGTTTTCATCACCTGCAGGATTTAGTAGCCTCGAAGAAACTCACGCTCATTCATCTGCCCCCGCGTTGGGATGTTTCAAGTCGTGAATCCGTATCTCGAACGTTTACAGACCCAGAATTCTATAAATCTTTATCTCCAGCGGAACATCTCCTAGTTTTCCAACCGGATTCTATCTTGTGCACTAAAGCACCCAAAACGTTGAACGATTTTCTACAATATGATTATATTGGAGCCCCGTGGTCCGGAACGTCTACCTACGGTGGGAATGGAGGCCTTTCGCTTCGTCGTGTGTCGTCAATATTAAAGGTTTTGGAACAGCAAAGACGCAAAGATGGCGATCCACAATTTGAGGATCTTTGGCTCAGTAATACGATTAATAAATTGGAAGGAAGCAAAATGGCGGATGCCAAAGTGAGCAAATCTTTCAGCGTGGAAAGTATATGGGATGAAGCTCCCTTGGGTTATCATGTTGGTTGGTTGGGCGTACATCATGGACAGGTTAGTCCTGATTTCCTTACTCTTTACGCTCTGTCAATATTCTTGCTTCCCCTTATCGTATCCAAGGTATGCGATCGTTTTGGATTAGCAGACCAAGTCTATGCTTTGGATATTTATCCTACATTAATGCATTCCAAGTGAATCCATAAATACTCTGAACGGCCCAGTTGGATTCGAAGATCAAGAAGTCTTTCATTTTCGAATTGCATCTTGGTTGATCCTACTTCTCTCAAAAGATCAACACCTATCTTCCCGATAATCACTCCACCTCATCTATCAACCAAACCCTGGAACAGCCAAGAAACTAACAAGTCCTAATCCGTAGATCTGGGATAAACCCGAATACGTCTCGCACATAATGAACTACTGCCCCGAGGTAAAGATAATACTCGGGATGAAATTAGACAATGACAAGCCTCAAGGCGTTCCTTGATCTTTCGAAATTTTCTCTTTACGTTTATCTCCGCGACCCTGTACGACTATGTGTATTTAATCACTCAATTTATTTTCTTCCCATCTCCGATTTTCACTTCACCGCAAAATAGAAGTACAAATAAATAGACCAAGCAACAAGGAGCGAAAATATCGAGCCCCTCATGAATCGCTCCTCCTCCTCCCCAACAGTCGACTTTCTCCGCTCCCGCTACCATTCTCATTAGTATTGTGGTGGCCAGGGTGGGCAAGGCCAATATTGTTGTTGTTTAGTCGGTTTGAAATTACTCCATGCGCACCAGTGCCTTGGATCTGTGCGCCTTGATTTAGAACAAAACGTCTTCTTCCTCCTGTTACTGCTCCTACTACGGCGTTGCCACCCCCTCCTGCCCCACTTCCATTTCCTCCATTCCCATTTCCATTTCTACCCCCATTCCCGTTTGCATTTTCATTTTCTTCCGCATTCCCACTCCCCCCCACAACCAACGCTCCTCTCTGCTGCCCCGCACCCCCATTCCCACCCCACAAACTCAGCGACACGGCTCCAACCGAGAGGTTCTCGAAAAGTATCTCACGCTTCACATCGTTGGTCGCTTCGTTGGCTTGGCGACCGTGGACGTCGCAATTTTTACAGGGGTAGATTTGGTGGTGGTGGGCGTTGGGGCAGTGTTTGAAGGCTGTTTTGTTGGGGAGAGGAGTTAATTGGGGTTTGGGGGAGGGGAATGGGGAGGAGGTGAAGGGGATAGGGGGAATGATAAGGTGGGGAAGAGAAGAAAAAGAGAAAAGTAGAAGAAGATAAACAAACCAGCAAGTCTCGGATCATTCAAATTTAGACCCGCAAGATCCAAAGGGTCAATAATCGTATGTCGTCTAACAGTTGCTATATATGGATTGCGTTTACGCTTATCGAAGTGAGGGAGTCCGTAGGCGGAGAGGATTTTGTCGAGTGTGTGGGCTGATGCTCGTGTTGTTTTTAGTATTTTGAAAGGGTGGGAAGGATGGGAGTGAAAAGAAAGATAAGCAAATGAAAAGGGGAAAAAAAGGGGAAAAAAACAAGAAAACAAACCATCCATATCCATAAACTCCCTAACCTTCCTTGGCACATTGAAAGCGCGGGGGAAATTCCCGTCGATCCCTACTTTGGGATGGATCTCGGCGTTTAGCATGCTTGGTTTTACAAGGCTGTTGGCGAGTTGGGCGCAGAGGTTTATTCTGGGGGAGGGGGTGTTAGGGGGGTTTAATCTGG
>NGKF01000011.1:795799-819685 GCA_002162555.1 Monilinia aucupariae
CGCGAGTTTGAATTTCGGCTTGAGTTTTGGGCGATGGGGTTCTTGGCGTAGGAGTGAGAAAGTGGACGTGAGCGTGGGTACGTGGCGGAGACGGGGCCTTTGGTTGGGGCGCAACGAGATGAATATGTGCATGTGGAGGGGATGGAGGTTTCGGCCGAGGAAGGAGAGGAGGAGGTACAATGTGGATCTGATGTCTCGGGGGCGAAGGTTGCGGCGAGGGAATATAGGGGCGGTGCACTTGTCGCAGAATATGTATATGCTGTGTAGTCGGGGACCTTGCACGAGGCCGAGGATAATATAGTCCTGGCTCTGCTTCTGGTTCTACGAATTGTCTATGGTGAGGGGAAGGTTCACGTCGTAGTATAGCTCCCGAGGGGACTCGGTGGAATCTCTGTGGGAATACGAATTCGGGCTCCGGTTCGAAGGGGGGTTCGGGGTAATAGGGAGGGGTGATTGGACGGGGTTCGTGGATTTGTTCCGGGGGGCGAAGTCTAGGCGCAGGGAGCGGATAGAGTGGAGAGGGAAGGGGGTACCGGCGACGAGGCTTGGATGAAGCGAGGGAGGTGGGGTTTATATAACGTTCCCTCCGTTGCTTTCTCCGAGGGCCGGGACAAAACAGATTGAGGCAGAAATCGAGCATGAAGAACGACCTAAGAAGGGTTCTCGGGTAGAAAGTCGAGGTTTGTGCCTCTTACTTATAGCAACATCTAGTTTATCGTTGTAATACGAATATGCAAGTGCAACTGCCACATGCCAGCGCAGTCGATAGTTGCTAGCTAATTCTGGAGATATTGCAACGGTATTTCCGCGATATGTATGTACATCGGTGACCCGATTAAGAAGAGTGACAAGAGTGAAAATGTAGCAAACATCGAAGCAGTGTGTTTGCGTGGGACAAACGTAAGTATCGAGGCTGGCTGATGAACTCTTAGCGAGGTCTCATAAGTTTGCTTTGTCTCGTTGTAAAAATGCTGAAGGGTGTATCAACAGAAGAGAAATATATAGGGGGTGAATGAAATATCATATACATGTCTCTTGAATGCGGGTGCAAGTTTGAGTCAGCTATGGACTTATGATGAGATATGTTAGGCAATCTTGATCTTCCCGTTCAAGTTCCAGCCCCGAACACCACTCTGTTGGATAGACTCCATAGACTTGATGGAATACAGTTCAGGCAATGGCAATCGGGGCGTGCTTGAACCGGAAGAAATGCGGTAAAGTCATGCAGTGGAACCAGAAGATTGAGGAAACTAACAACAATCATCATATTTGGAAGATCTCCCTTCGTATTTTTCATTGTAATCGGAAAATCAAGAGCCAGCATTGTATCTCGGATTGAATTGAAGCTTTTCGACTCGTCAATTGTATCAGGCAGAAGACATGCAAAGCTGTGAGATAATATAGCCAACTGTCATTATAGTGTCATCTCATCCGATAAAAATCGGCCCTCCAAAACTCCCTCAGAAATTTTAGTGGAATGGCCATATGTCAACATCAAAAAATCCTGAATTACTCAATGTGAACAACCACCATCGTCAGAGTCTTCATCATCACTCTCTTTCTTTCCTTTCTTGAACATTGAATCCAAAGTCTTTTGTCCTTTCTTAAGAACCTTTTGCTTCTTCTTATCAACTTGATCCTGGACCCTTTGTCGTTCACCTAATCCTAGATCTTGCAGGCGCTTCTCTTCTTCCTTGAACTCCTTGCTTTCAGGATCCCTTTCTAGTAAACCCTCTAGCAATTTAATCTCAGAAGCCCACATAGATGGATCTTCAACATTCTTTCCACTGGCATCTTTCTTTTCGTTTGGGGTCTCTAGTATCATAGGCATATTTTGAAAAGGCTCAAAGTTAATGACATTATGAAATGCGCGAAGACCGAGAAAGCCTGTTCCGATGTTTGCGTGCAGATCCCGATTGGAAGCTAACGGTGCCTTGCTGTCATTGAGATGTAAAGCCTTTAGGTATTGCAGACCAACAATCTTGGAAAAACCATCCATAGTTTCCTGGAAAGCTGCGGGTGATCTTAGGTCATATCCTGCAGCAAATGTACTACAGAATTGTTAGTATATGCAATTACCTCGGATTTCTGATACCTACTGGCAAGTATCTAGACAAACACCAACTCTGGATTTATCATCAACAAGAGCGATAATATCGCGAAGATCTTCCCATGTACAACCAATCACATTTCCAGCTCCTGCCATATTTTCTAACAGTGTGATCACCGTCTTCGTTGCCTTGTGAGCTTTGTTTAATTGGACTGCAATACGCGCGATTGCTTCTGGCCTTGGATCGCCACCTGTACTTCCTGGATGAAAATTGTAAAGCTTAATACCTAACTCTTCACACCGCTGTAGATCTTCCAGGAAACAATCATATGCTTGTTTAGCCTTGACCTCATCTGGCTGTGCTAAATTGACAAGATATGAACAATGTGGAAGAACGTATTTTGAAGCATCATAATTTTGCTCTTTGCAGAAACTTTTAAATTGATCGCGAGCTTCAGCTGCCAAAGGAGGGCTCACCCATTTTCGCTGAGATTTGAGGAACAACGCGAAAGCATTACCACCGATACGTAATGAGTTGTTAATTGAGTTTTGAACGCCTAAGACAAGAAACATCAGAAGATAGTTTCACACGACAAGATAAGGAGTTACACCTACCACCAGCAGCACTAACATGGGCTCCGATATGTACAGCTTTCTTCAAAGTCGAGACCAGTGTACGCCCAGCTAGAGACATCGTTTCCGCGTCTTTTTCTTCCTTTGTTTTCCTCTTCTTGATAACCTTTTTCTCAACAATAGTCTCAACGTCCTCTCCGTCTTCGCCTTCGTCCTTAAGTTTCCGTTTCACTGTGACTTTCTTTTTGGTGACCGCGACGATCTCTTCTTTCGCAGGGCCAGCCACTGTAGTCTTGGTAGCTCGATTTGATGAAACGATAGATTCGCCGTCCTGTCGCTCAGATACTTCCTGCTTTATTTCCTTCTTCTCACTCTTCAGTGAAGGTTTCTCGACTTTATCGCTAACCTCCGTACTCTCAGTCTTTATATTTTTCCTGTCTTTTCCTCCTTTCTTCGATGCAGAATCCGCAGATCCAGCTATTGGAGCACCTGCGACCGTAACATTAGCATTCCGACTAGATCTTCGAGGAGGCATCATTGCTTGCGGGTGTTGTAGTCTTGTTGGATGTTCACAGTTCAAGGTAACCTAAATATCTAGAACGCGCTTGTGAGATTGGGATTGACGCGAAAGCACGTGATTCCATTTCAAAATTCACTAGATTCACGGCCTCCAAAAGAATTTGCCTGTTAAGATTTATCATGCCATAATCTATTCTATGTAGGTAGGAAAGAAACAATGGGGTATATACCAGCCACTTGTGATTTATAATAACTACGACCCAGATGCTTTTCTGCTCTCAACTATTTTCATAATATCTGCAGCACTATTCGCATCGCCCTTTCTCTTCTTTGAGCCTCTCTTCCTCTTGGACTTGCCCTCTCCTTTCTGATCATCATCATCATCATCTCTCTGACCCCACGCTGAAAGTTTGACTTTCGTCTCATCAAAATCAGCTTCATCCTCAAATCGGCTACTTCCAAATCCCATATCCATATCCTCCATATCACGATCATCTCGTTGTAGCATCTTTTTCCGGCGCGCTTCTTTTGCGGCTTCTTCTGCTGATTCTGGGGTTTTTGATATAGGATTGAGGGTGGAGGCTTTCTTGAGAGCGGCGAGTATCGTTGGATCGCTAAAAGCTTTAGGTTTGGTTTCATTGTCTGTATTTGCAGGCTCAGAGTTGCCAAAATAGTTTCTAGGTTTGTTGGGTCGGGGAGGTGATGCCATACTTTCAGGTTCGAGTGCTTTTTTAGGTGAATCTTGACTCTTGCCCTTCTTTGATTCAGTATCTTCCTTGACTTCTCCATCTTCAGCCTCCTCGTCCGACTCCGAGTCTTCTTCAAGCCCGGCTAAGGGATCATAATCATCTCCAGCATCTTCAAATATATCAATGTCTTCTCCCTCTGACTCTGAATCTTTTGGTATTTCTGGAACTTCCATACCCAACGGTTTCACATCTTTGTCGGGCATTAATAGACCATTTCCTTTCTCAACTTCCGATTCCAACTGCACCCTCCTAACTTTTCTCTTCTCATTTCCATTTTCATCCACCACGATAAGAACCTCTCTACCCTTCCCATCTCTCTCAATTCTGGTCGTAGATTTTGGCGCTCCAACTTTCTTGAATCTTGCTCCTAAAGATGGTTGCGCGGCCTCCTTTGCCGCCTGTCGTGCTGCTTTCATCTCAGCCAATATCTGATCCCTAGTCCTCTTCCTCCCCGGTGTCAAACTAGGTGGCGCCATTTCTCCCTTCTTTTTGCTCTTCTCTCTTTCAACAGCGACAACATCCTTTTCCTCCAACTTCTCAAACTCGTCATCCAAATCTTCCAGCTCCCCGGGCTGGCCATCATCGTCGTTCTTCCCGCTTAAAACATCCTCACCTCTCCTCACCCTTTCCAATAACTTGTAGTCCAGACCCTTCACTAAATGCGTGCTCTCCACATCGCCGCCTAAGATCTCATCCCTCAATTTCGTATATGTAGCTTCGTCAATCTGTTGTAGCTTCATCATCTCTTCCAATGCCTTAACTCTGGAAGCCTTATCATCTTCATCCTCGTCGATTCGCTGTTTGGTGCGATCAGTATAGCCGGCTGCGAGTTTTGAACCTTTAGGTGCGGCGACTGAACGAAACTTCTTGGGCTGTGAAGGGTTGTTTAAAGCTCGTTGTTCGGCAACCTGACGTGCGAAATCAACACCACCTACTGAGCGACTGGAAGTTTAGTTAGCCCTGATTGTATGGTTTTATATGAGAGAGTTATTAGAGCCTTACGGTGTCATGGGTATTGAACTTCGCATTCGCGAACCCAGGGCAGATGGTGTTGCGCCATCTCGTCTGGGAGTTGCGCCAATACTTGAATTCTTATCTCCTGTCGCAGATTGCCTTGCAGGTGTATCCAGCACGAGTTTTCTGAACTGTTGGTTATTCATAGTGATTTTGTTGTGAATTGGGGAGATTTGTAGGAATGATCATGAACATGTGTTGAAGCAAATGTACGGGTTGACAAAGGTTGGATTAGCTTGTGGATGGCAGTATTTATACCGTCACTCACCGCCTTTGACCTTCACTGACATTACGAAGTACGGAGCGCACACACGATACACAGACACAAACCTATCCTCGAGTATATCTTCAAGTTGGGCATTTGCTCAGAGCGATTTACTAAGAAGATATTAAATCTCGAACCCGCCACACGCATCGTTTTCCCATGTCATTCCTCTCCCTTTCTCCAAATACAAGCAACTACATCTCAAACTCCACGACACCCTTTATGCCTTCCCTAGGTACTATATCTACCGATAATTTCTTGACTGGTTGTGAAAGTTGCGCGGACATGTTACTTGTGTCTTGAATAGGTTCGATCCACTCATTTCCTTCCGGTATGATGTCAAACCTCATTGCCAGCATTCCCGCGAAAGCCGCCATTACAGGCGTGACAAAACCTTTACCTGGGCAAGTATTTACACCACCACCAAAAGCTCGAAATGCATTGGGAGGAGTTCTTTCGCAGAATCTATCGGCGCGAAAAGTATCGGCTGTCTCTCCCCAAACACTCTTGTCAAAGTGTAGTATTCTGTTGGCGATCACTACCATGGAACCTTTCTTCAGCAGGTATTGATCTTGACCGACAAGCGTGTCCGCAAGGACTTTGCGAGGTCCAGTTCCAGTTGACCGAAATCTCAGGGTTTCCATTATCATCGAGTTGAGTAGTGGTAGTTGATTTAGTTTCTGAAGGTGGATTTTATAGGTTGTCTCTCCCTCAGTCGATACCTCGGACGCTGTAATTCCTTCTACTTGAGTTCGGATTTCTCTCAGGAGATGCGGATCAGAAAACAAGTGATAAACTACCCAAAACATTGTAGGGCTCGTGTTGGATAGTGCACCAATATCGCTAATAGTCTCGTTTTTCGCAAGATCTGTATGGGTGTCGTCTGTCTCATCAACCAGCAATTTATATCTGCTTTTGACAAGCTCTGATCCCTCGAGGTAGTCGTCACTGCAAAAATAGCGTTGAAATCCGCTGACGACTGCAGCTCGACCGCGTACAGCTTCCGAAGCGATGATTTTCGTAAGGAAACTTGGTAGTAACAGTTTCATTGAACCATCAGAAAATGCCCTACACATATGTCAATTTTTGATCCTTCTAGGGTATACTACTAGTGTCAACATACCAGAATCCTGCTTCAACTTTTGGGTCTCGGTATGGATTTTTGACTCCATACAAACTTTCGCTCAATACGACAGTCATTTCGTGTTGCACCCATTCGCATAGATCGATTGTGTTACTGTCATTATTGTTTTTTGTCGATACTGCCAGGCTATCTAGTTGGTTCTTCGTGACTAGTGCTGCTTTTCGAAGCATGCTCACCATGCCACCCGAGGGCGAGAGAGCGCCTTGTATTATTTTTATTCCTTGGAATATGAAACTTGGGGTATCAGAATCCGAGAAAACGTCAGCGAGGAGTTTCTCCGACGCTGATTTACTCAAGCCAGCCAATTTCGCTCCAAACTGTCCCTCCAACTGCCAGAGTGAAATGGCTTTGTGTTGACGTTGAATAGATGGCACTAGACTGAGTGAAGTAACGACATGAATGTCTTGGTTGATCATGCGTAGAGTGAAGATCGGGAGTCCCCATTTTTGACTACCGAGATAGAGAAATGGTCGTTAGCCGCCTTGATCGATCCAAAGAAGTATCTATGGTTTTCCCTTACCTCATAAGGCTGTAATATTGGTTCTTATACCAGAAAAGACCAAGTATATGGCCGATGACTGGTATAGTTGAGGGAACATATATTGGTCCGTTAGAGTTTCGTTTGAACTTGCGGGGGGAAATCAAACTAATAAATAGCGTCAAGATTCCCAGAGCAAGTAGGAAATAAACTTTCAAATCTCCCAGGATAGGCATGAAATAAAGCTGGAAATTTTCAATCATCTTTTCCACAATGGTCGGTAATAGAAGACTTTCTGTGCAAGTGTACGATCCGCGTGGATGAGGATCTATATCAAGTCGATGTAAAAGGAAAAAGGTCACTTTCAAGAAGGTAGTATCAAAGTGGATGTAGTGCTGAAGAAGAAGCCCTACCAAACAAAGATTCTTTTACATGAAAGATCCCTATGACAGAGCGCCAGTGAGCCCTTTATAACCCACACAATAGCGTACTAATTGATGTTTTTTGGGTTGTCTTTAGAAGCTCTACCTATAATTGGCCCGGCTTCCCACCTGCTGTCGCAAATTCAGCCCCTACCACTATCCACTAAAATAGTTTGTACAAACACCTAATCAAACAGGATCGAGAAGATAAATCTTTTGTAATTGAAGCAATTTTTTATATATTATATTCTGAATCGCCTATTCATCCTTGTTTGAATATTTGCCGAAGTAATCAGCTTTAAAGGAGCTCATTTCCCTTATTTCCATTGAAAAGTGATGATATCAAACCCTCTACTAAAGCTGCTAATTATATAAGAGGCAATTTGGAGCCATACATAGAGGATATCTCTAATCTCGCTGTCTAATAGTTTCATTTTAGAGACCCCTCTTCCTTTACTTGTCTTCATGAAGATATCATCTTTTTTCTCTTTTTTCAATATGTTCATTTCACTTTTCGCATTCGCTAAAACGCAATCAAACCCCTGGGGAAAAAAAGAAGAAAAAATGGCTATTTTTATTGTAGTGGTAGAGTGTGTATATTGTCTAATATGCTAGAAATGGCATATATGTTCTATTGAGTATATGAGGTGGAGACACCTAACTAGGTATAGCGCTACACATGATTACAACAGCCCCCCTATGGTCGAATTCGATCATCAAAATCATATAAAGAAAAGGCCTTTTAAAAAGCATTTTTGAAAGCTTTTTAAAGTGCCTTTTAACATTAATAATCTTGTATTTCCCAAACCTTTATATAAGTCCAAAACGTATTCTAATTAATCCATTCCAAACTCAAAAATCTGTACAATTGAACACTCTATAGAAACAATCACTTTTTCTATTATTTTCGATTTTTTAACGTTGTATATATATCCCAAAGCCTTATTAACTCTCGCAATAACAATCTATTGTTGTTGCAATGTTTACGTTTTCTTTTAGAAGTTCAACACTTTACAACTATATTGTATCGCAATACAAAAGCTTTCTTAACGCTTTTCGAAATCAAAACCAAGCCTTTTACTATAAATCAAAAATCCAGGATAAATCAATTATTTTGTCAAAATGTTAGTTTTTTGTTCAAAGCCAAAAATCTATACTATTTGTAATCTTTTGTTTTCGACTATATCCTTTTGTATAAAATATCACTATATACCAATATGCTTAGCTTTGTTATAGAACTTATTCTTTTGTATTCAATCAACATTACTTTTGTTGTTGCAATATAACGTAAAAATAAATAGCTTTGAAAAGGTTTATTCTTTTAAATCGACAATTAGCTTTTCGAGTTATACAATCTTTTTTGCATTCTTATTTGCGGTTATAATCTTAATTTCTATTGTATAAAGTGCCGTAGATTTTTGTTTATTTGAAAACCATATTATTGCGTTTTTATATCGAATAACAACCATTCCTTATATCGATTTTCGGTCCATCTTTAAACTCCATATAGCATCTATAAAAATATCGTAGAAATATAGCAAATACTGCAATCGATTCGAGTAAATTGTACCAATATCGATTGTATTATCGAGGAATTCCAGGAAATGATTTGCAAGGATTAAATGCTCTTTTCCAAAAGCATATATTATTTTTGCAAATTAATCAATTAGAAACGCAAAATCGCTTTTTGTTCTGTTTATTAAATAAATCCTTAATTCAACAATTTGTAAATATAAAGCTTTATTGCTTTTGCTAAATAGTTTTGTTGTTGTAGCTGGTTTTAGTATAGTGTTAACAAGAAGAGAGAAATTCCGAAATGTTGGATTGTAGATTTTGAATCGTTCTAAAAGCTTTTTGATATACATTTTTTGATGTATTTTGAGAGATTTTTGAGTTTTATTCTGTTCGATTTGGATTCCTAAAAAGATTTGTATCGATTCAAAATCTTTACATTTCTATTTTCGACCTATAATCTTTTTGATCGTATTGATCGCAAATTGTAATCCTAATATTAGCAAATCGTTTATGTAAAGTAGGATGTATACTTTTCTTTCAATAAACAAATTGGGATTTGCTAATGAAGCTTGTAAACCTATGCTTTTAAAGAACAATTTAATTGTTTATCACCATACTCGGAGTTTGTTTCAGTTTGTAAAGTGATTTCTTGAGTTTAAGATAACCATTAGTAAAGTTCAAAGCAAATACTTTTTCAAAGAATTATAAAATCTTCATTAGAATCTTAGCATCGATTAATTCTTTATTCAGGAACGTTATATTGATGTTCATATTATCGATTTCTAGGTTCTTTTTCGTTGCTTTGGCAAAAAGGGCTTACAATGTAAAGTATTTTGCAACTTTTGCGAATGTTTTTGTAAAATCGATTTTATACTTTTGTAAGAATCCTTTAACTACTAATCTAGCTTTTCTTTTTTTTAGCTTATCATTTTGATTAAGCTTGTTTTATAGAATCCATTTAGACTTCAAAAATCTTTTCCTTTTCGGAGAGGATTCATTAATTACTTCAAAAGTGTTATTGTTTTTCAAGCTAATCAATTCTGTTTTGATTGCTTTTATTCATATTTTAAAGTTCGAATTTAAAGCGTTTTTCAAATCGATAACTTTAATATTAGCATTTGTATACGAATATATTACGTTAGAATCCTTTATAGAATATTATGCCTTCTTTTCCACAACTTTTTTGGTTCCAATTCGAGCTTATAAACCGCAAGCTATAGCTATTGTAGAAAAAGCTTTTTTTGGGCGAGGATTTTGTATAGAATTATCTTTATTTGAATCCATAAAAAAACCTGACTTTTTATCTTTATAATTTAAGCTTATAAAGATTCTTGATTGTTTTGATTTAATGTTTGAACTTATAAAAGCTTTTAACCGTTTTGTATCAATATTTAAATTCATAAGAATTTCTGTTTGTTTTGTATTAATACAAATCCTTTTCTAATTTCGTTAATCTTTTGTAAATTGATTTTTTATTTGATTCGTTTTTTTTTTCGATTTTATCGAAATCTTTTTATAATTTAATATATTTGAATCGTTTTTCAATAGGAATTTGTATTCATCAAAATCAATATCTGTCGTTTTTATCGTTTTCAAGGTAAGGAGATTAAGGAACTTGTAAATTTGGCTTCTTTCCATGTTAATGAAAAGATATTCTCCTTTTAATATTTTTGATTTAAATTTCTTTGTAGTTTGCTTTGATTGTTGAGGATTGCGAGCAAATATCGTATATTCGAATATTCTCAACTTTCGTAAATTTGGTTAACAATTATTGTAAGCTTCAAAAAGTATTATAGTTTTCGAAAATGTTCTAGTTTCTTCAAAAAGCAATGCTTTTATAGAAAACCGATTTTTTAAATAAATAGTATATAATATTATAATTTCCCATTAAATCAAAAGCATTTTTGATTTTGCTAAAAGATTTTTTGATATAGTATTTATATCCTATATTTTCTTTTCAACAATGTTGTTTATAGCATACTTTTTTAAAAGAAAGGGTTCAAATTATATGCCTTTTTTCGAAATTTTTATTTGGAAAATGGTTTTAAACTTGTCTTTGCTGTTGTCAGTATATATTATAACGATTTTGCTATTAGATTCTATTTCAATCAATTTAAACAAGTTCAAAAGTATTAGTATAATTATAGCCGCGGATTTATTAAAAGTATATCTGATCCATATAAGCCTCGTAGCGTTATTTACAATTACTATAAAATATTTGTTACTCAAAGAGGATATCTCTTGAATTCCAGAGAGATTATAATAAAAACGATATAAAATCGTAGGCGTTTTAACAATTGTATATTTGTTGAAATGCTTTCTTATTTTTTTTGCTAAATAAAGTAAATATATTGATCTTTCTATCGATTTTCGTTTTCTTAATAATTTTAAACTTATACACGCTTTTAAAAACTTCCAAAGTTGATTATGATTAAAATAATTAAGCCAATAATATACTAAATCGGATATAAATTCGTAAAGATCAATATCATTTATAGCAACAAGCTTTTTAAATATAAGGTTGGCAAATTGTAATACAAAATCTTGCACAATATAACAATCAAATATTTTCTTTATTGCAAATTTCAATTAGTTAAACTTTTAATAAGATATTGATTTTCTTTCGAAAATTATTTTGTATTTATTTTTGGTAAGGAGATTAATAGAAATTAATTATATTGTCCCAAATTTCTTTATATATTATATATCGGAAAGTGTAAGTCTACCAATTTGTATATTTCCGTATATATCACGGAGGATAGCTACGAATATATAATGAAATGATATCAGAAAAGGATAAAGATATAGGTATAAAACAATGATTGTATTGTTATCTATCTCCTATAATACAAAATCCATCCGTTTCTAATATACCCATATTCATATGATTCCACGTAATCATTATCTAATTTTGAGATCTTAAGGATCTATAATATGATAATCTATAATATCATAGATCTATAGTATAATAATCTTTGATATTATAGTATACTGATAATTATAGATTTAAATAATCCTAAAAAAGATTAGTATACTAATTGAGAAAATCCAATACTATATTAGTATAATAATATATAAAACGTTTATACTAACTTTGGAAACTTGTTCAATTAGTAGTATACCAAGTTCTTAACGCTTCGAAACTTTCTAGCTTCGATTAATCGAAAAGTGGGTAGGATGCTTATATACCTACTTCTAGAAGATCCGAGGCTTATATAGGATTACAATGTTCTATAAATATATGATTATCATATACTTTATACTTTTAACGTAATATACCCCTTAGATCATGTGTATAGCACATAATCTGTTTACAAAACAAATAAACTAAATGAATCTACAACTCTATATTATTTGTATAATCCTTTGTTAATGTAAACAAACAAACAGAAACTAATCTAATGATATATATACAATTTCCCTATAAATAGTTGTATAAATAAATAATTCTATATTATTCCATAAATATCTAAATTGTTGATTCTATAAGTAATAACAATTATGGTTAAAGGCATTCATTGTATATTTATTATATTTAATCGTTTTGTAATATATTGTTGTTTTGTTGTAATTTCCAATATATGGGTATTTAATCGTAGCTTTGATCCTTTGATCTTTCGATTCTCCAAACCATCAAAAACAGTAATAACAATAACAATATCAACAATAACAATATCAACAACATCAATATCAATATACTTCGTTATATTCGTTTCTCCCGGGCCGGAAACCTTTCCTATACTTGGGAAGCTTTGATTGCTTTTCGCCGTCACATCGTTTCTACTCCTTTTGCTTTTGCTCCTACTCCTTCTGCTTTTGCTTTTGCTTCTTTGTTTTCTCCTTTTGCTTCTTCTACTACTTTTTCTAATCCCTTTGCTTTTTGTTCGTTCTCGGGATCCTTAATCGTATCTTTATTCTTTTTCCCCTTTACTTTTATTGTTGCTTTTCGCTTTTTCGTTCCCTTTTTTCCCTATTTTTTCGATTTCTTTCTTTTTCGTTCCTTCCAAATTAGTTTCTTTGGCGAGGGTGATAATAAGGATAAAAATAAGGATTAAAGTAAGGATGAGAATAAAAATTCCTTATTTTATCGGAAAGTAAATACTATAATCACTTTAGTAATACATCATTTATATTTCATAGGACTTTGATAAAGATCTTGGTTTTGATTCTACAAAGATTGAACAGGATAGTGAGTCGGGTAATAAAGGGTTTAAAGTAGTATTTTTCATTCTTATTACTTTTTCCACAATGGCTTTTTGTACCCTCGCCAAGAAGATTTGGTTTAAAAAGCCAAGGAATCTTTATCTATGTATACAATGTATAAAATCGCTAATTGTTGAGCAAAAAGATGAGATTTATTATAAAAACGCGGATTTCTAAAGAATTTAATGTTATTAATGTTTTATATACATATATTGGCTTTTGCCGGCATATTTGTATATAATGACGAATAATTTTTTGATTGCGAAGGCTAATAATAACGAAAAGGTATAATACTTTTTTTTCGCTTTATATTATAATCGTTAACCATATGATTATAGGAGATAAAGCGTTTCCAAACCGTTTTTCGGAGTGTTCTAAAGTATATCAAGCTTTGGGTAATTTCGGAGTCGATGTAGAATATATTTGCGTTAAAAACGGATTCTTTTGGAAACAGGTATACTTTGAAAAACTATTTTGCAGCGGCAAAAATAAAGAGGAAAAGAAAAAAGAGAAAGATAAATAATGATAATAATGGAAAGATTGCTTGAAAATAAACTTTCTTTAAAGTAAAAATAAAGGATGGGGATTAAAGTAGTAGAGTATAAAAGGAGTATTGTAGTAATATTAATTTTGTTCAAATACCATATAATTATCGATTATTTAATAACTTCTATAATTCAATCCTTAATATCTTGCATATTAATTAGTTTAACAAAATGTTCAAACTTCTGCTTAATAAGATTTTTAATAAACCTATCTATCGGTATATCGGCCGTTGGTAAATATATGATCAAGAATCGCCCATTAGCGTATTCTTGACGAAGCCACATATTCTGAATATCCATATGCCTAAGTTTAATAAAGATTCTTTCATTCTCCCCAACTATTAATCGAATCGTTTAAATATTATCGCAAAAGATATTAACAAGCTTCTTTATTAATACCCTAATTTCCTTTAAAAGCCGTAATATTACTATTGCCTTTTTAATTGATCTTTCTACACTTAAAAGTTCTACTTTTGTAATCGAGGTAATAACTATATTTTATTTTATAGCTTTCTATATAATAGCATTATTATACAATATGATTATATAGCCTTAAAAGGATTTCTGAGTAACTATATCATTTGTAAAGGAAACATTTGAAAAGATTATTATTTGAGGTATATAATTATCCCTATAGCAAATAAAGAAATATCGAAATCCGTATAAATATATAATACAATAATTTGCTATTATAAAATGATCTTTTGAAAGATTAATGCTATATTCGTTTAGTTTGGAGGAAGGGAACGTTGAATCGGCCTTAATTGTTATGGTCGAATACAAGATTGATTCAACTTTTTCCTGATATTCTTTTACTTTAAAAAAGGGAGTTATATTCTTATTCTTTTCGAATACTATGATTGGAAGTAATATAACTGCTCTTCCCTTTGTAAAACCAAATTTGCAAATGATCTTGTTAATATAAATATTGTATATTAACTATAATTTCTTAAATTGTTGATTTTTAATAATTCGAATCCTTAGAAATCATTAAATATCGCTAAAATCTCTAAGTTTATATTTAGCTTTGATTTTATTAACTATTTGATCCTTTTAATGTTTATACCTTTTGTAATAGATTACCTGGATATCGTTAATAAAGAATAAAATGAATACATAGAAATCAAAAGATATAAAGATACAAGGCTTTTTTTTACACTTTATTATTTTTAAGCTGGTGAGTATGTTTATGAACTTTTTATACCAAAGTACAAAGAAATCTTTCAAGCCATACAACACATAATCAAAAGTAATGGATTTACTAAGTACCTTATACCCATCTAGCATATAGCATATAACTGGATTCCCAATAGGATCTCGAAATGCATTAACAAAAGCATTTACAACGTTGTATTGCTTTGTCTCAAAATCATTCTTCGTTATCGTTGCCATCATTATGCAAAAGGATTGCACAGCAAATATAATTGTGTAAATCGATTCAATTGTTGTTATATCTTGAAGATTTTTTTTGATTATTAGTTGTGATTTGCAACGATTGATATAGCCGTTTTGATTATTCTTATAAGTAAATATTTATTGAAATAGAATAAGCTTTGATTTAGTTGATATTGTATCAATTTCTCGCTAAATACTTCGATTTTGTAATGTTTTAATTTTGCGGTCACAATCCATTTTGAACCAATATCCAAATATATAAATTCTAAGATTATAAAAAAACCTCGATAATAATAATGTTGTTGATTTTAGCATTCGTAAAAGATCCATAACCTTGGGTTGAATCAAAAATGTAATTGTCAATTTATATTTTATTGCGGTAGTTATTACGTTATATATAATA
Organism: Monilinia aucupariae; assembly: GCA_002162555.1. Lineage (NCBI taxonomy): Eukaryota > Fungi > Ascomycota > Leotiomycetes > Helotiales > Sclerotiniaceae > Monilinia > Monilinia aucupariae. The sequence goes on from NGKF01000011.1 coordinate 811,075, forward strand.
ATGAATTTACTATTTTGTTTATTTAGTTTATTCTTTTGTTTATCAAGCCAGAAAATATCATGGAAATCATTTAATTGTTAAAGTCCATTTCTAAATCCGCATGATTAAGCAATCACGGTACTAATGAAAATGTTAATCTTGTGGTAACTATTTGCTTATTGATGTAAACGATTTGAGCGTTTAGTATAATTTGTTGTTTAATGCCTTATATAATCGGGGATTATATCAACGTTGTTAAACGTATCAAATTTAGTATACTCTTTAATATTAATATTAAGTTTAGAAATCTCTATCTGCAGGGTATATAATCGTTTAATCGCTTTGTTAAATATAAATAGCAAAAAAGATTTTTTAAATGTATTCCTTTTTATAAAAAACAATACTATATCTCCCTTTTTGTTATTGAGAATCGAATAATTATTCGATTTATTGTCCTCGAGAATACTATTTAACATTGATATTAATAGTTTTGATGGAATTGTTAATTCTTTATAACCAGAATTTATACAAACCTTCCATAAATTAATCATTTCGAGTAGACTTTTATCTTTCGTTGTAAATATAACCAATAGGGATCTTGGTTTGCTAGGAATTAGCGTTGATTTATTGATTTTTATAATTGTATCGGGATTTAACGAAATATCATGCTCATTATCATAAATTGAAATAAATAACAAAGATTTTATCACCAAATTCTTTTAATCCTTCTAATCTTTAATCACCCCCAAAGTTGAAAACCTAAAGTGTTTTTTATGATTAAAACCAAAAATGTATATAGTCTCAAGCTTTTTTTGTACAAATCCTCTGATAAATTTATTATTTATATTCTTTAAAATAATGCCATCCAACGATTCCATTTGTTAAATATCCAGTTTAATAACCAAATCCTTAATTATTTGGATTGGTATAATGTTAACAATTTCGCTACAAAAATCATCTCTATAAACAAATCTTTTATCGAATCTGATATTTCGTATAATAATAATTTTATTAAGCATAAGGATTCAAATACAGAAGATTGTTATAATAAAAATATATTCAACCAAATATCCAATATATACTTGCAAGTTAGTTTTATACCATTTTATCCTAATCCCAACTTCTTTTTCCTTATCCAAAAAATATATGCAATAACTATATTTATATATTGTATTTTAATCGGAACAAAGATTGTTAATAATCTTTTGTGATAATAACGATGAATATTATCTATAGTATTGCTTGAATTAGGAATTAATCATTTCGTTAAAGCACTTCTAATCTTTTGCCTTCAATAGACTAATGTTATATAGGTATATAATGGCAAAAGCGGCCTCTACCTACATCTTATCCAGCAATCCAGTTGAAATGCGCATTTTAATTTGTTTAATAATGATTTTTTGCCCTGCACGTTCCGTTTCTTTGTTAGGTTTATGCGTAAGGGAAGGGGAGAGTTCAAGTTCTATACTTTTTTCAAAAATCTATTTCTCGAATGTAGTATTACTTTTGATCTTTATTACAAACGTATTATTGTTTTGCTTAATCATCACAATATAAAGATCATATTTGCGATAAACCTATGCAACAAAATTCTTTAAAACTTCAAAAACCTTATTATACGTTTTTTGAATTAATGTAGAGATAAAGATTTTTTTATTATATATATCCTTAATTATTAGCAACTATAATACTCCGTTATAGGTATAGGGAAAATCGAACAAATCTTATTAAACCTTATAAAAAGGTTTAGATAATTGATAATCATTAAGTAAACATAAAACAACCTGTTTAGCGTATATATATAAACAATCGATGTATTCCATTTAAATGATTTCTTTAATCTATACTTTTTTAGCTATTTTAACTAAATATTCCAATACTTTTTTGCTAAAATGTCTTAATCTTTTATGCTACAAATCGTTTGATTTTAATCAAAGTTTTATTATTTTGTATATTCGAAGAAAATGCTTGTTAATTTTTTGGTTTTCGGTAAACACTATAATACTCATACTTACAAAAAGATTAAATTTATTAAAATAATTAAAACAAGTGTTATATTCTAAAAAAATAAGGTTATACTTTTTAATACATTAAGCAATAATAATGTTATTAATTCGATTGCCGATTTTAACAATAGCATCAAATCTATCAAACTAAGTATCTTTGTTACGAAGTAAGGTTTTGGATACAAAATTAATATAAAAACCAAAAATAAGTGTAATATTAATCAACATAAAATCCGCATCACCTAGCAAAATTCTTTTGATTATTTTTTTGCCATGATTAATCATTGGTAAGTTTAATAATTTTGTTTCGATATAGTTCAAAATATCGCTAGGAATGTACTTTTCGTTTATTAAAAAGCTAGCATTATTGACAATATATATAGCATTACAATTATCCAACAAAGTGCAATTTGCTAGCATATACATAGAAGTGATTATTAGTATAGCAAAAACACTAATATACTTGTTCGAATCGATAATGTAAAAGGCAATGTTATAGAGATCCTTTTTTTGTAAAGATTCATAAAATTGATTGGTTTAAGCATTGTTGATCCAACCCTTCTTAAATAGAATACTTCGAAAATTATTGAATCTTTTCTTTTTGATGTGTTTATTGATCTTTTTAATTTGTTTTTTATTAATAATCCGAGTGAGCTGTTTAATGCATTTACCAATAAAAGCTAGTTCAATTATACAACACTCATCCAACTTATAACGATAGCTTGAACTGATTGATTGATTTTCTTTACAAAGATAATGCTAAATAACGTTATTGCTCTTTGGTTATCGTTTTGATCCAGATAATTGTTAAAATTTTGATCCTTGAATAGCAAAGAATTCTTTTAACAATGGATTATAACCCATTCGATTGGTATGATTAGCAAAAAAATTACCATATTGTTCCAAAGTAGTAGTATAGCATTCTTTTTTGTTTTTAGTATTCAAAGTAATTAGTTGCTACTTCGACCAATTTGAAACTAATTTGCTAAATACTTTCAAAAATTGTTCACATCCATAAATTCTTTAAATTTCCAAAAGATTATAAATCGATGCTCTAACGTAAAATAATTTTCATTTTTTATATCATTTAATCGAATCGATTTATCCATTGCATACACTATTCAAATAATCGATATATTTGATTTGAATGATTCTTAGAATTATTAAATTAGTAGAAACAATCTTTATATGTAGATAAGCAATGATTTGTTTCAAAGTATAATCTTATATAACATTCTAAGAGATTTCCAAAATGTAGAATGAATCGATTGTAGATATAATCCAATTGAACATATAGCGGAAGTTATCATAATTTTGGTTATATTTACTCTTTTAAGTCCTATAGATCTTCTTCATAAATAAGAAAGTCTTTAAGAAATCCTCCAATATAACAAGAACAAAATTTGCAGGGAGTTTAGGTTTAAACATTCTATCCATTTCGATATTAGTATTAGTGTATCGATTATAAGCTTTAAGTTCTATGGTATGTTTATTATAGCGTTTACGATTCTCTTCAAAAATTATAATATCCATGGAAAAAGCTTAAAATTATTGTAGTGGTAACAGTGTATATTGTCTAATATGCTAGGAGTGGCATATGTGTTCTACTGAGTATATGAGGTGGAAACACCTAACTAGGTATAGCGCTACACGTAATTACAATATCCCCCCTATGATCGAATTCGACCATCAAAATCACATAAAATAAAAGGCTTTTTAAAAGGCGTTTTTGAAGGCTTTTTAAAATGCTTTTTGATACTAATAATCCTATGTCTTCCAAACCTCTGTATGAGCACAAAACGCTCTCTAATTAGTCCATCCAAATCCTGTAATTTTATACAATTGAATTCTTTGTAAAAACAACCATTTCTTCCACTAAATTCGATTTCCTAGCGTTGTATATATGTTCTAGGGCCTTATTAACTTTTGCAGCAACAATCTATCATTGTTGTAGTATCTACATCTTCTTGTAAAAGTTCAATATTTTACGGTTATGCCGTATCGCGATACAAAAGCTCCCTTAACACTCTTCGAAATCAAGTCCAAGCTTTTTACCATAAATCAAAAATCCAGGGTAAATCAATTACTTCATCAAAATATCAGCTTTTTATTCAAAGCCAAGAATCCATACTATTCGAAGTTTTTTCTTTTCAACCATATCCTTTTGTATATAATGCTATCGTATATCGATGTGTTTAGCTTTGTTGTAGAACTTGTTTTCCTGTATTCAATCAACGCCACTTTTATTATCGCAATATAACGTCGGTATATACAGCTTTGAAAAGCTTTGCTCATCCAAATCGATAGCAAGCTTTTCAAACCACACAACTTTTTTTGCACCCTCGTTCGCGGCTATAATCTCAATTTCTATTGTACAAAACAACATAGATTTTTGCTTGTTGGAGGACTATATAATTGCGCTTTTATATCGAATAACAACTACTTCTTGTGTCGATTTTCGATCCACTTTTAAGCCCTACGTAACATTTGTAAAAATATCGTAGGAATGCGGCAGATTTCGCAATCAATTCGAGTAGGTTGTACCAACTTCGATTATACTATTGAGGAATTCTAGGAAATGATTTACAAGGATTAAATACTCTTTTCCAGGAGCGTGCATTACTTTTGCAAGCTGACTAATTGGGAACGCGAGATCACTTTTTGTCCTATTTATCAAGTAGATTCCTAATCCAACAATTTGTAAATATAAAGCTTTGTCGCTTTCGTTGAGTAGCTTTGCTATTATAACTAGTTTTAATATAATGCCAGTAAAAAAAAATAAATTCCGAAATGTCGGATTGTAGATTTTGAAGCGTTCCAAAAGCTTTTTGATATAAGCTTTCTAATATATTTTGAAAGATCTCTAAACTTTGTTCCACTCGATTTGGATTCCTAAAAAGATTTGTGTTGATCCAAGATCTTTATACTTCCATTTTTGATTTATAATCTTTTTGATTGTATTGACCGCGGATCGTGATCCCAATATTAGCAAATCGTTTATATAGAGTAGGATGTATACTTCTTTTCCAATAAACAAATTAGGATTTGTTGTTGAAGCTTGTAAACCTATACTCTTAAAGAACAATTTAATAGCTTACCACTATACTTTTGGAACTTGTTTCAACCCGTAAAGTGATTTCTTGAGTTTGAGGTAACTACCACTAGGGTTCAGATCAAATACCTTTTCAAAGAATCGTAGGATTTTCATCAGGATTTCAGTATCAATTAATTCCTCATTCAGGAAAGTTGTATCAACATCCATATTGTCAATCTCTAGGTCCTCTTCCGCTGCTTTGGCTAGAAAGGCTTGTAACATAAAATATCTTGCAACTCCTGCGAACATTTCTGTGAAGTCAATTCCGTACTTTTGAAGGAATCCTTTTACCATCAATTTGGCTTTCTTTTTCTCTAGTTTGCTGTTCTGGTTTAGCTTGTTCTGTAGAACCCATTTGAACTTTAAAAATCGTTTCCCTTTTGGCGGAGCACTTTTAATCATTTCGAAGGTATTGTTCTTTTTCAAGTTAATTAACTTTAATTTGATTGCTTCCATCCATGCCTTAAAGTTCGATTCCAAAGTGTCCTCTAAATCGATAGCTTTAATATCGGCATTTGTATACAAATGTGCTACCTCAGAATCCTCTGTAGAATGTTGTGCCTTCGTATCACTCTCCACAACTTCTCTGTTTCCTATAGCAATAACACTTAAAGGAGCTTTTTTTGGGCAAGGATTCTTTTTAGAATTATTTCTATCTGAATCCATAAGGAAACCTGACTTTTTATCGTTATAGTCTAAGCTTATAGGGACTCCTGACTGTTTTGATTTAACATCTAAACTCATAAGAGCTCCTGACCATTCCGTATTAATGTCTAAGTTCATAAGAACTCCTGCCCATTTCGTATTAACGCAAGTCCTTTTCTGGCTCCATTGACCTTTTTAAGGTTGATTTCCCATTTGATTCGTATTCCCTCTCGATTTGATCGATGGCTTTTTACGTAAAAACATGCTTGAATTCTTTTTCAATGGAAATCTGTATTCATTAAAATCAGCATCTGCCGTTTTTATGATTTTTAGGGAATTGAGATTAAGGAGCTTGTAAATCTGGCTCTCTTTCATACTTACGAAAAGATGCTTTCCCTTTAACATTCTCGATTCAAATTTCTTCGTAGTTTGCCCTGATTGTTGAGGATTGCATGCGAATGCTACACATCCAAATACTCTCAACTTTCGTAAATTTGGCTGACGATTGTTGTAAGCCTTAAAAAGCGTTATAACTTTTGAGAGCATTCCAGCTTCTCTAAAAGGTAATGCTTTTGTAGGAAATCGATTCTTCAAATAAATAATATGCAACATAATAATCTCCCACTGAATCGAAGGTATTCTTGACTCTGCCAAAAGACTTTTTGATATGGCATTTATATCCTGTATCTTTTTTTTAACAACGCCGTTCATAGCATGCTTTCCTGGAGGAGAGGGCTTAAATTGTATGCCTTTCTTCGAAATTTCCATTTGGAAGCTAATTCCAAACTCTTTTTTGCCATTATTAGCATATATTATAATTATTTTGCTATTAGATTCTGTTTCGATTAATTTGAACAAAGCCAAAAGTATTGGTATAACTATAACCGCGGATTTATTAGGAGTGTATTTGATCTATATGAGCCTCGTAACATTATCCACAACTACTATAAAGTATTTGTTACTCGAAAGGGACATCTCTTGAATTCTAGAGAGATTATAATGAAGATAATACAAAGTTGTAAATATCCTGACGGTAGTATACTTGTTGAAATGCTTTTTTATTCTTCTTGCGAAGCAGAGTAAATACGCCGATCTTCCTGTTAGCTTCCGTTTTCTTGATAATTTTAAGTTTGTATACGCTTTTGAGAGCTTTCAAAGTTGATTATGATTGAGGTGATCAAGTTGATGATGTATTAGGTTGGATATAGATTCGTGAGGATCAATATCATCCATAGTAATAAACTTTTCAAGTATAAGATTGGCAAATTGTGGTACAAAATCCTGCACAATATAGTAGCCAAATGCTTTCTTTGCTGCAAATTTCAACTGGCCGAATTTTTAATAAGATATTGATTCTCTTTCGAAAATGATTTTACATTCAATTTGAATAAGGAGGTTGACAGAAATCAGTTATGTTATCCCAAATTTCTCCACATACCATACATCGAGAAGTGTAAATCTGCCAATTTGTGCAATTCCGCATGCCACATTTAATGCAAATGATCCATCCGCAACTCGAACTTTTCGTGGTATAGGCCATTTTGTGACGTTTTTCAGAGCATCGAACTGATTAGTGAAGTAATAGGAAACTCCTGAATCAAGTATCTATTTGGAATCGTCACCATTTGATTAAAAGTATACGTCAGGGTAATGAGAAGAGATATAATTGCTATTTAATGCTATATTTGCTTTAACCTCTTCGAAAGCCGAATTATTGCTATTTGCGGAAATCTTTTTGCCACGTTTTTTATCCCTTTTTGGTATGCGACATACTTTTTTGAAATGTCCATATTTCTTACAATTGTGGCATTGAATCTTCCCGGTACGAAAGGACTCATTTCGATTATATGATCTTTTTAATCTTCCTCCACAACCATCTTTTCCGCCACAATTATTCTATTTCTTTTTTTCTCCAAAGTTTGAGGGTTTGATAACAAATGCAAAAGTTTTGGCAGAAGCCTTGATCTTTTGAAAAAGCGTTATAGCCTCTTCCAAAGTATTATCCATCACACTAACATGAATATAAGTTGTTGTCCATACTCCGAAACTAAGCATACATACTAAAAACACATTTTTTATTATCTCCTCTATAATTAGTTTGGGACTATCGGAAAGTGCTTTTTGATATGCTTGTAGTTTTTGTAGAAATGCTCGAATAGTTTCGTTTTTATAATCAAATTCCTTTTTAAGGAACGATTTTTTTGTGTTATTTACAAAAGTTACATCGAGAGTTCGATTGTATACCGACAGCACCTTCCATATACCAGCAGGATCATTTAGACCTTAATAATCTTCAACTATATTGCAATGGGTAGTAATTAATCCTGCCGTTATAATCAATATAGCCCGTTTTACCCTTTCGTTGTAATCGACAAGCTTAATATCGAATTCCTTTTTTAAAGCGATCGTTATTCTTTGTGAATTTGTTTTCACTATCTCTTGACAAGTTTTTGAACCTTTCTCCATTGTAGGCTTCTATAGAATCTCCAAAACAGGTCGTTTTTCGATACCGAGTACGATATTCTTGCAACTAGTTTGTGCAAACGTATCTATATAATAGTTTCTGTAATCAACCCAATTATCGTTGGTGAAGGTAACGACAAAGCTCTATTTGGTCATGAAAGGATTAGAGGAAGTAGTAGTTATGTTTTCGACGAGTAGGGGTTGATAAAAACGAGGTTTTTGATGAAAATCTCGATGATAAAAATGATAAAAATGATGAAAAAATGTGATTTTTCCGGCGGAAACGTATGGAAAAGCGATCTTTTTCTTCGGAAAACGCGTATATATCGTTTTAATCAATAAAATGATAGTTTAGTTGCTTTAATGAATGTGCAACACGGGGTTATAACCTATTGTAGTGGTAATAGTGTATATTGTCTAATAT
>NGKF01000011.1:819785-835278 GCA_002162555.1 Monilinia aucupariae
GTATATGAGGTGGAGACACCTAACTAGGTATAGCGCTACACGTGATTACAACAAAAATGAATTAACACTTAATTAATCACGGAATTGATAATTGAAAGAGTCAAGGGTATCCAAATCGATACTATTCCAGATATATTTAAAGCAATTAACGTTTTTGAGTGATAAATACTAAAGGGATTAATTCGTTCGACTATTGAAAATGATATTTGATATAATGAAGAGGATGATTGTAAAGAATAAAAATATAATAAAATATAATTAGAAATCAAAGAGAAAAAAAAAGTTGTATAATATCGATATTCGAATTGTAATTATTGTAAAGATTTCGAGCACAAACCAAGCTTATAACTATCACAAAGAATAGCTACGAATATATAATGAGGTAATATCAAAAAGGGATAAAGGTATAGGTATAAAACAATGATTATATTGTTATCTGTCTCCTATAATACAAAATCCATCCGTTTTTAATATATCCATATTTACATAATTCCACATAATCATCATTTAACTCTAAAATCTTAAGGATTTACAATATAATAATCTATGATATTATAAATCTACAGTATAATAATCTCTGATATTATAGTATACTAATAATTATAAATCTAGATGATCCTAAAAAAAACTAATATACTAATTGAAAAGATTTAATACTACATTAATATAATAACGCATAAAGCATTTATACTAACCTTGAAAACTTGCTCAATTAATAATATACCAAGCTCTTAACGCTTCAAAGTTTTTTAACTCCAATTGATCAAAAAGTAAATAGAATGCCTATACGCCTACTCCCGGAAGATCCAAGGCCCACATGGGATTATAATATTCTATAAACACGTGATTATCACGTGCCTCATGCTCTTAGCGTGACAGTATACTATATTTAAAGCAAATAATCCGTTTGCAATTTGAACTTTTCGTGGTATAGGCCATTTTGTAATATTATTTAAAGCTTTGAATTGGTTAATGAAATAATAAAAAGCTTTTAAATCAAGCATTCATTTTGAATCATTACTATTTGTTTAAAAAAAAATATTAGAATAATAAGAAGAAATATAATTGCCATTTAATACTATATTTGCTTTTGTTTTTTCAAAGCCAGAATCTTCGCTATTTGTAGAAACCTTATAGATACGTTTTTTATCCTTTTTAAATATACGATATTCCTTTTTGAAATATTCATACTTTTTACAATAATAGTATTGAACTTTTCCGATTCAAGATAACTTATTTCGATTATATGATTCTCTTGATTTTCTTTTATAACCATCTTTACAATCATCTTTTCCACCGCGATTATTCCGTTTTCCTTTATTTAAAGATTCTATAGCAAATGCAATAATCTTAGTTAGCTTTTCGATTATTTAAAAAAGTATTATAACTTCTTCCAATGTTTTTTCAAATATATGAACATGAATAAAAATCGCCGTTTACATACTATACATTGATATACATGTCAAAAATGTATTTGTTATCATTTTATTTGTTATTAGTGTTTTTGCATTAACAAATGTTTATTGATATAATCTTAATCTTGTAAAAAAGGTTTGAATAGTTTCGTTTTTGTAATTAAACTCTTTCTTCAAAAACGATCTTATTGTATTTGCCATATAAATAATATCAAAAGTTCGATTGTAAATCGACAACTTCTTCCAAACGCTAGCAGGATCCATGCTAATATAGCCCTTTTTTATTATATTGCAATAAAGAAATATAAATCCTAAAGATATAATAATTATAGCGATACTCCTCCTTTTTATAAAAGAAGTTAATTTCTTTTCAAATTCTGCCTTCAAAACGATTGTTTTTTACAATACTATATTTACAATCCTTTAACAACCTTTTGTAACAAATCCATTCGTTACAAGCTTCTTTGGAAACTCGAAAATAAATTGTTTTTCTTTGCTAAATACAATATTGTAGCAATTTGCGTTTGTAAATGTTATTAAACAAAAGTTGTAGTAATCCGTATAATTGTTTTCTATAAAGATAATGATAAGACCCTATTTAATTGTAACTATATTTAACATAATAGCGTTAAAGAGATATTGATAAAAAATGAGGTTTTTGATGAAAATTTCGATGATAAAAATGATGAAAAATAATAAAAATGTAATTTTTCCGGCGGAAAAAGGTAGAAAAGCGATCGTTTTCTTCGAAAAAGATGTATATTATCGTTTTAATCAATAAGATAATAATCAAGTTGCTTCAATGAATATACAATATAGGGTTATAACCTATTATAATAATAGAGTATATATATTGTCTAATATACTAGAAATGGCATATGTGTTCTATTGAGTATATGAGGTGGAGATACCTAACTAGGTATAGCGCTACACATAATTACAACAATTTTATTTGCTATATTCATTGATCGTTCTCATTTACTCATCATATAGACATTGATTATTCTTTGGGTATTTTTAGAGTTTAAGAAATTTCTTCATTGATTTTTGTGCTTGTATTGGCGATTTTATTTTCATTGGTTAAGATCTTGGTTTTTTTTATCAGGGACTCATATTTTTGAATGCGGAGATCAATAGTTTAGATAATGAGTCTGTAAGGTGTTCTTCTGCGAATATAACAATTTCAGGAAAGCTTTTGCTTCGTCAAACCTTGATCTTAACCATCACCTGTTGTTTCGTTTTATAGAATTGTAGTCTGGGCAAGGAGAGCTTTCTTTTTTGTCCACTCTCCTGATTTTCAGAGATGATGCCGCTAACTCTCAAAAGTCTCGAGGGCCGTCGAATCCTTCAAACCAGTAGTGATGGTACAACTGGATTTGAATTCGAGATCATCCAGGAATTTAGGATCATGGTAATTTCTTATCTTTTTTCAGCTTTGGACAGCGTGATGGTTTTTGAAATTCTGCTAAGATTGGAATTATTGCTCGTTTCAACTTTGTATAATTGGCAGGAGCGTTGCGAGTAACATGACGGCCACCTATTGATCTCTAACTCTAGCTCGCACTTTCCCTTATAGTACTGGTTTGCCATGAAGATTTAAAACGCAGAGATGCCTTCTCACCGATGCTCCCCGCTCAATGTTCTTCTAGCAAATAATAATTATGCAGCGATTCCTCTCGTTTTAGTAAGAATAGAATTATTGTATCATCTTTATCATCATTCCTTTTGCCGCCAGTGACCGAAGACATTCCGAGGCGATGAATCATTACAGCAGCGATGATTGTGACTTTGAGTTTGTATGTATTCCTGCATATCTACGTGAATTGGACTTTCATTGATGCAAAACTAGGAGGAGTTCATCGGTCCTTTCGCTTATACACAGGAACAAACACAATTTACTCATATTCCCCCCGCTAAGGCAGATGAAGAGGTTCCTACAGTCCTCGAACACCTTTGTCAATATCCAGAGATCATATCGATGCCGAAAATAGCCTATGGAGAGTCACAGCCTATTCACAAGACAAATCCGGAGATCATCGAAACCCCTGGAGATAAAGTAGCCATGAGACGAATCTCCAATCGAGCCGCCGCAAAAAAGTGTCGAAGAAAGAACAAGGAAGTTCTCGCCAGGTTGCAACTCGGATCCGAAGATTCAAACGGGAGTCATCAGACAAACCCCGATGTCACCATCACCCCAGAAAGCGCAAAAGAGAAGAAACGCGCTTCTAATGCATATAGCGCTCGCAAGTGGAGACAAAATGAAAAGCAAAAGTCCTTTCTGCTTCATGATGAAATACAACGATTAACCGTAGAGAGAGACTTCTGGAAAGAGAAGGCGTTTGCCTCGAAAATATTGCCGATGGCACGGCCAGCTTCAAATGAGTTGGTGAAACCACCCACTGCAATCCCTCCCATTGTCAACATGCAGGCTCATGCCACGAGGGCTTATCAAACTCTCATGATCATGCCCAACTCTAGCACCAACAAACTATCCAACTTTAGCCATGAAACTGAGGGAAGAAATTTCACCACTCTCTCATATCCTCACACGACGATCAACCCAGTACCAAGAGATCAAAGCATCACCGAAACCACCTATGAAATCCCAGAAGCACATACATCCCTTCCAACCCCACCTCACCCTCCACAACAATCACCCTTACCCCCAAAGCTCATGGTCGAAATATTCAACGCCGAGAAAAACACGCGAGAGCTGTTCCCCAACGAGCATTTGGCCGCGCAAAACTTGGGGATTCCGGTGGGAGATGTTTTGAGAGCGATTGGGGAAGGGAGGGCGGTCGGGAAGTATAGTTGGGGGTATTCTGTGGATATGTGTTATGTCTCGTATGTATTGGTTGCGTATGTGGATGGGGTGGCAAATAATCGGAGAGGATATGGAAATTGGGGTTTGCCGCGTGTGTTGTCGTGAGGGTTGGGTGCGCTTTTGGCTGTGTGTTTGGGATGGTGGGGGAAGGGGGAGATGGTATGAGGGGGGTTGGAGGTTTAGTGTCTAGTGTATTGCGTTAGAAGGCGTGGTTTTTACCTGGGTAGGTAGGTAAACTTTAGGCCATCGACTGGTAAGGTTAAGGTAGTGGATGAAATATATTTTTTTCTTCTACGAGGAATTGATAAATGCTCGCTTCGAACCTTGAGACCGTGGCGATATTTTAGAGTGAGAGTTCACATGGTGAGGATATAGAGGAAGTTCATCATACTAGTTCATCTCATCCAGCCCATCAACAAAACCTCCCTAACCCACCTCCACAAAAGTACCCTCAAAAAAAACGCATCATTCGAAAAAGAGCCTCCTCCTTCATCCTCCCTTCCCCACCCGCACCAGCTAGCTAGCTAGCTAACATCAACACGCTGACTAAGTATAGCACTAACCTTACATAATCACAAGCTGAACCTTACATGATCGCCCAACTACTCGAGTAATTAACCAAAAGGCTATTTCAACAACATATCGATTTCAGCGCGATCACAACCTCAACTTTAATTTTAATTCTCATTTTAAACACCGTAAGATACATTCCGGTTTTCTGTTTTCTGTTTGTTTTGAGTGGGGGGTATATATATCACTATTCGTAAGTATAAGGACTCGTACCCCAGGGAGGAAAAGCAAGAAAAGGCGAAAAGCAAGAAAAAGCAAGACAAAGCAGCAAAAACCATATTACAACATGTGAAGATTTCTTATTTGCCTAACTAAATGTTTGACTAACGGATTGAAAGTCAAATTCGTTACTCTCGCTATCGCTATCGCTGATGCCAATTGACTGAGGAACGGAAATCAAGGCATCACCATCATCATCATACCGCTACCTGATCCGTCATCCCGATATCTCAGTATTTGGTACCCGCAAATCCTGCATCTCACCGCTGTTATTCATCGCGATCGTTTGTTTTCCACGCATTTTCTTTCGATCTCGTCGTTGCATTTCTCTGGTTGTTTATCCATAATCACTCCCTCAGGCTCGCTATTGCAACTGCAATGGAAATGGAAATTGAAATTGAAATAGGAATCAAAACTCGTTGATGTCTACCACTCGTGCGACCTAAAGCATCTCCCATTCTTCGGCTTCATCATCAGCCATGACCCAGTCTTCGTCGAACTTTCCACCAGCACCGGTGCTCTGTATTTCCTTTGGTGCGTGGACTCCTGAAGTATGTGTTGTGTTTTTGAGAGGGGTCGTGGGAAACTTTTTCTCGGTGAGCGGGATGTTGTCATGTGTCTTCGTGGTGGTCTTGGCAGATTTCTGGACCTCGGAATCTCTCTGAATGAGTTCAGTGATGGCTAGAGAGTCTTGAACGATCGATTTGTCTGTGGTGTTGATCTCCGTATTAGTAACTTTGATATTAGTATCATCATTGTTGACGACCTCGGTGTTGGCAGGTTTGCTGAGTTTTTGGTCGCTCTCCGGATGTGGTTTTTGACTTGCGACAGTTGCAGAGATAATAGTGGATGGTGTAGATTTTTCAGTTATCGGAGTGACGGGCTTAGAATAACCCCATCTCTCTAAACGCTGAACGGCAATGCTGTCGAATTTCTCTGCTTGAGTATGAGTAACAGTTTTCGGCTTAGAGATCCGTCGACGTCTTGGGCGACATGAAAGCGCGTGTCCCATTGGCTTAGAATTGTTTGGCTTCCAGATGACTGGGTTTGCACGAATATCTTGAACGGCGCGTTGAAATTCGGTAGGTGTAGGATTGCTGGGAAGACCAGGTTTATTCTCTTGTCTCTGCTCACCACTTGCTACAAGCAAATCTCCGGGATTTAATGCATTTACAAAAGCCTCTCCTGTCGTAAGCCTATTGCGAATAGCTATCTTTCTTGCTTGTGTAGGTTCTTGAGCAATCATGAGATCTTCATGAGAGTTGGTCTTGGTCTGCGGCTCATGTTCATGGCTGTTTGCAACTAAAATTCTGGCTGAAAGGGCCTTTTGACGAGCCTCATCCATCATACTCCGAGCTTCTTCGCTTAAAACAGCAGATTGTTCCTTGGGCGCCTTGGGGAATTGAAATAATTTGGTGTTTAGGTCGTTCCAGGTAGGGAACTGTCGTATATCGGTTTCATGATCATTCCAATCATGAGGAGAGGTCAAAAGCTCTTGCCCTTTCTGATTCGGATTTTGCTTAATTTCCATAGCTTCTGAAACCCCGGTGGGCTCGATATGCTTGTGCGTACTCCAATCAACTCGTAGCTGAATTGGCTTGTCATCCTTGCCTTTGACGTCAACCCACTCGTATGGTTCTCCATTGATCATAAATTTGGGAAGTTCACATTCGGTACCCACACATAGCACACCATAGCGGAATGGAGTCAAAGGAATAGGATCATCCTTTCGTTGAGTACTCTCCATGACCAACTTGCATATCATCTCGGTCGACAAGCCATAACATAATAAACGCTTATGCATAAGACTTGGTCGGGAACTAGTTCGTTTGTAGAATTTTCCCTCGAGTTTTCGGCACCATGGAGCATATGGGAAGTTTTCGTTGGCTTTGATCAAAGCAGCAAGACCAACTTCTCCCCCTATTCTCTCTTCTAGATTTTGATTGACATGTGCGGCCGGTTTACCAGTCTTCAACTCAGTAGTGCTCGGCTCCTTGTGCGAAATGGCCTCGTTTGTTGGATTAATGCACTTGACTTCGAGTTCAGCCTTGCCATTGTCGTCATTAGTCCGAAGTTTATCCTGAATAAAATTCTCGCAGTTTCTGAAGGTAGTATTGATTCTGATGCCTTGGGCCTTTTTGGCTTCAGACTCTCGGGTGTTTACCTGAACATCCCTACGAGGAGGTACACCTGTACTCTTGGTCAAGCCAGCTTGATAAGTGCCTTTGTTAGTAAGCTCTTGCATGAATCCTGGCGATAATTCAAGACCCCAAAGCTTCCTTGGCTCTTGCGATACCTTGGCTGTAGCATCCAACCAAGGAAGAACGTTTCGAGGTACCTCTTTTTGGCAAATTGTGCTTGGTTGAATGTTGAGAGCAAGCTCGGAGCCTTCAGAAGTTTCCTGCAGGGTGCTACTAGCTGGAGTAGGTGTAAGCTCTGCTTCGGATTCAATGCACCATTTGTGTCCTCGAGTGTGTTTGACCTTGCTGAACGGAAGCAAGTCATTGGTGGTGCTAGATACGCTCTCGGGCATCGGCCCTTGTTCCTTGCCGATTTTAATGAATTGAAGTTCCATTCTCTTGCATTCATCGAGTGGTAGGGTTCTGGAGGGAGCTGCTTCATTAAAAATGGCGAGTAAGTCTACACTCTCACTTGAGTTCTCAACTTCTCGTAGTTTCTTGATGACGACAAAAATTCGAGCAGCAAACTTTTGTATCTCATGCCAGTGACCATCGGGATGTGGACCTAAGGAACGAGTACGGACACGAACGGCTCTGTCGTATGCAGCCTTCTGCTCAGCATTCAAGCCATTCCATACCTTTCCGAGGTTTGAAGAGATAGCGATATCCAGCCAAGTAGCCTTGAGCAATCTCAAGTCTGTGCGTTCTTGTTCCAATTCGTCCCTCGATATTTGCAACTGAGACTGACTAAGAGGAGTTTGTTTGGTCTCATGAATTTCTCGATTGCCATCAATCTTACTGGTAGGATTAATTGCGGCATCAGACACAAAAAGATTGCTATTGCGTCGAATCTCTGGGAAGCGATCGGAATAGACAGGTCTCGCAGGTCGCTTGCCATCAATGAATTTCTCAATCTTCAAGGGGGACTTTTTGTCAATTTTCACGTCTCCAGATAAAGAAGCCAATTTGAGAAGGTTCTCGTCGCCTTTGATAGGATTTTGTGCGAGCTTTTGATCGATCTCGCTCATTCTTTTCATGATTTGCGACAGTCGTTTCTTGAAGTCCTGATGAAGCATCTGCGTGTTTCCATCTTCGTTGGAAGAAGGTACCGTGATAGCAACGTCTTCATCGATCTCGAGAGTAGACTTGTCGTCCATGTTGGCAAAAGGGGGGCCCAAGGTAAGATGGTGATTGTTAATTTCAACAGCTTTTCGCTTTAGCTCCATGAAACGGGAAACATGGGCTTGGTTGGTGAGCTTATATTTGTCGATATGTCGTTGCATTCTTTCTGCACACTCTATGTTGGCGAGACTCTGAGATTGGATGCTAGAAATCCGTTCCTTGACTGTGGGATGGGGTAGATCAAGATCCATATTGTTGGAAGGAGGATTGAGGGTAAGAGGATGCTTGTTAATCTCGCGAGAGAGTTGTTTGGTTTCCCTATCAGCTATTAGGTTCTTTTCTTTATTGCATTGCTCTGGGAGGCATCGAGGTACGGACTCTGTCTGGAGTAAAGAGTGGTGGTTTTTTGCCACCAAGGTAGAAGGTGGTGGCATCTCCATGATTTATTGTTGTACTCTAAATTGGATCAACAAAATCTTGCTAGATAAAACGTTGCTGTTGTTGTTGATGTTGCTGATGTTGTTGTTGAGAGGAAGAGGATATAAGATTCAAGATGTGGGGGATGTTGGAGTCTTTCAAGAGATCCAATCTTACGCTAGTATTGAGAGATAATCATTTGAAATTGCGGGGAAATGTTATTGACTGTACGAGAGTGAATTCGTTACCGTACGAAACGTATATGACGACGACGACGGCATGAAAGATGGGATGAGATAGATTCTAATCGTCTCTTTCAGACCTTTGCTTGGGAAAACCAAGGATGTAGCCAAGTGGCTGCTGCGTCGATTCACTTTCGATTGTGTTACTGGCGAATTTGACTTCTTTGCAACCTATTGCCTGCATCAATTCTCACAACAACAACAACAACAAGTTTCTATACTACATCAAACAAATCAGAAGTCATGGACCAAGTCTTCTTGACCGCCGGTGCTGCGAAGCGCATCGCTTTTGAGGACAGAATTGTGAATCGCGAGGTTTTGCTGCAGCAAATCGTTGGCCAGGTCGTTACAAGTCGAGACGCCACCCAAACTACGGTCTCCAAATTCCTGGACCTCTACCATAGATTCAAGTCTCTGTTGCTCCTAACACCAGCGCCAGCTTTGATCTATCGCTACGGTCAGAGTGGTGGTCAAATAATCTTCGATTCATTGCAAAGAGTAGGAGTGAGCCGAAACGGTGGATGTATCAATATAACTCACCTATGGGGGGGACCTAGCGGGTTCATCCAGGTTGGTGATAGTATCACATTTGACAAGTCTTCCACGATCTTTCATCATGATGTCAACCGGACTCCACTCATTCAGCGACGCACACGCTTCTTAGACTATGAGAAGAAGCAAGTCTATACTCAACCGATGGTATACGACATCATAGTCCGAAGTGACAAAATCATGATGGCGTACTCACCCTCGGGATTACCGGATACCTGTTGCTTCTATATCGAAGGAAAGGGTCTCATTGAAATTTCTGTTGCAGGAGCAGAATTGCTTGTTCCTGAAGAGCCACAAGGCCACGGTAATGCCATTCTTGAGGCTAATCGCAACGATCATCCATCGGCTCTCGCCCGTCAGATTGAATTGTGAGTAACATACCTCTATTTTTTCCAAGAGCATTATATGCCAGGGGGTTGGCTGTGAGAACTAAGGGATGTCTGTGCTATTTTCGTATTCTTGAACGTGCATAATTGTCTCCTTTATACATTCTGTTGAGTAGTTCATCCGAGGATGCTAACGATAAAAATTAGATCTGATGATGGTTCGGAATCCTCAGTCAATTCTTGTGTCAGAGACACTCCGGCTACAACAACAAGTGCACGCTCTAGCGGCCACACAAGTCTTGCGGATGAGCATATGTACCACAATTATGATGATTATTATGATGAATATGGCAACTACCACTACGGCGACCTCAATCAATAATCCTATCGACACGAGCAGGCTCTGCAAGAAATGGAGTATGCAGCTGAGCGTCGCGAGTTAGCTTTGCAAAGATATTGATGGATACAAATCCAGCAATCACTCTGGTTCCTTCCTTGACCACTCGCTCTAGTTCTGTTGCCGCCCGTGAGCGAGCGGTCCAACACCGAGAAGAGGCCTTGGTAACCCGTGCTGGGGCTGTTGAGAGACGCGAGGTCGAAGTTGGCACTCAATTGGCGGCTCGTGAGCGCGCAATCAGCTATTATGAGAGAGGTCTTGGTCCCATGCCAGAGATGCCACATGAGCCAGATGCCAACTATATAAGTAAAATCCCCGTGTAGTTATTGCTTAGAATATTCCTTGGCAACGACTAACACCCATGCTTCAAATGCGCCCAATTTCGAGTCTGGCCATGGTCTGAAATCCTCGAAATGGAAGTCCAAGATGACAAAGCAGTTGACAATTTATCATTTTGAGAGAGTTATCATGGTCTTTGTCACACAGTGAAGAAATCGGCAAAGTTGTATAAGCCTCCGTCAGGAACCATGGGATAAGGCATATTCACGTTCTTTCAGCTTCTATGAATGTATCAAGGGAATAGGATTAGGTTTCTTCAAAGCCAGGAATTCACCAATTCAAGATGTATTCAATCATGCTGGTGAAAATAGATGTTCTAATGTTCGTCTATACACCTGATTCCAATTATGTGATATAAAACTATAAGACCAATGCAAATACTTGTGAACTCCAAGTAGAAGAAGTGAAAGAAATCCTCCCATATTAGATGAAAAGGATTTCTTATTTGTTATACACCAAAGTCTTTGTGATTATCCTCTTCTCATTACATATTGCTAGAAATGTATTAGTTAGTTGATTAGGCCTTTAGAAATCCTGAATTTGTCTATTATACGTCTCTATTATCACAGATGGAAGTCTCAGATATAGAAGAACTTCACAAAAGAGATTATAGCAAAGCCAATCAAAGAAATATTCACTTTGATAATGCCTCTGTGAAAATTTGATCGGGTGTTGCAGAACTAGTGTCCCTGCGCCAACCTCACTCCCGACACTCGAACCTTTCAAAATACATTCTCGCTACCCACAACTTCTCGACTCATCACCTGCAAGTTCTCAACGCGGTGGATATCTCCAAAGTCGGAAAGATGGTCAGTGACCAGATTGTCATTCGGCCTGACGATGCCGGTGATTTCGAGAAAGCAGTAGCTGAAGTATTTGATGTTATCAAACAGTACCCAGGCTACGCTCCCAGCAGCTATTCCTCGTACTTGGACCAATTCAGATGCATCTTATTGCTCTCACCGGCACCCTCATTTGCATACCATTTGCAGTATGAGAGCAAATACTTCTATTTTCTTCAACACCACAAGACGAGAATAGACAGTGCGGCAAAGAGATTCGCAGTAGAGCATATTTGGAAGATGCCAGGCGGATACGCTCTTGTCAAGGACTTCATCTGGTTCATCGCAGCGGGAGATTCTGAAATATCTCATCGTTCAGGCACGTCGGATAACTATCGTGTTATCACCTTGATGGACATGAACCTCAAAGATTCTGGTTATGATAGGCTGGTGTGTGACTTGGTCATGCAGGAGGATATGAACGTGATGATGCTTCGCCATAGACTTACAAGACAGATTGTAAAACAAAGAAACCCAGCTCCGTGAGTCTACAATCATCAAGAAACTCCAATTTGCAAAATCATCGATGAATGGAACTGACATTGAGTAGCCAAGATGAAGTCAAAAGAACAGATTCTGAGTATCTGATGATTACAAACACATCAACAAATGGACAGAGCAAGCCGGATACACGCATTGATGTCGATTCAGAACCTTCGAACTGGCTGATTGATTGCGATGACTCGCCACTCGATATACCTGCACTTGAAGCCCAGAGCCCCCACAAAGTCGATACTAAAACACCATCCGCGATCAAGGTAGAAAAGTCGGAGAAGGCAACGCAACACCGAAAGGTCTTGCTACAAATTCTTGAAGCGAAGCTGAAACAATGCGAAAACGATATCGTCATCCGCGAGGCATCCATCAAAGAAAAAGAATCTACCATTGATATTCGTGAGCGCAATGTACAAAGTAGCTGGACTCGCTACGGCTCATTCAATTTCGCTACGCAGAAACTTGAAGTGGATCTCAAGGAAAAGGCATCGGCCATGGATCAACGAGAACGTGACATCGAAAGTCGTGAATTGGATCTCAAGGAAAAAGCATCGGCCATGGATCACCGAGAAAGTGATATCAAAAATCGCGAAGATTGGATCATGGGACAGGAGAAGAAGGTGAGCATGCAGTTTGCAAATGTGAAGGAACGAGTCGATGCTGCCGAATCACTCGAAGAGTCTGCCACCCTCCGCAACAAATTATCGCTAGAGCGTCAGAACCGGCTTGACGAGCGAGAACAACTCGCGATCCTGGACCATAACGGATTGAAAGCGGGAGTTGAGAATGTCACGCGCCGCGAGGATCAGGCCAACAAGCGAGAGGTTGATATCAAGGGCGCGGAGGGTGTCATGAAAGCTAGGGAAGCGACCATTGAGGCTTATTTAGTGACCATCGTTGCCCGTGAGACTCTCCTGCAAGCTAGGGAAGCGACTGTCAAGGAAGATCTTGAAAAACTCCATCAAGCTACGAAGCATCTCCGGATGGAGAAAGAAAGTGCAGATGCAGCATTGACGGATCGCGAGCTCCTAGTCCTGGAACGCGAGCAACGCACCCAGGCTCTCGAAACGACTTTGAAACTAGAGCGGGAGATGATCCAGACGCGTTTCCGAGATGGAGAGGAGATCAAGATGGAGAGGAAATGAAATGAAATGAAATGAAGGAGCTTTCTATTTCCAAGAAGAGATAAGTAGCAGTATGTACGACCTTACAATCGTTATCTGACGATCCTCCTCTCTACTTTGGAAGTATACTGATGAAGTTCTCACTACTTGACAGACAGACAGACAAACAGACGCTCATTCAATGATCCATACCATTCATCCATGCGCAATGGCCGAAACCACCATGTAAAATTACAAACCTCACACTCTGTACTTTCAAGCCGAGAACCCGCGAGTCACATCACATCCATCCATACATCTTCGACATCCACATCCACATTCACGAAGCGCAATGTAAGATTCCATAAGTTTTCAAGATCACAGGTCCAGAACACTGAAAGAAGAAGAAAAAGGGGAAGAAGAAGTAGAAGTAGAAGAAGAAACAGAAGAAGAAGAAAATATCAAACACGATACCCCCAAGTTCCCGACTCCATATCCGCCATCAAGCAACAGGAATGGTGAAATGGATTACTCTACAAAGCCCTAAGAACCGCAATAATCGAGAATAAAAACTTGGATATCACTTCTCGTGCACCCCCAAAAAACCATATTGATTCAGTATTCATGTTTGTGAAAGTTGAACTACTGTACCGAGTATTAGACGTAGGAAAGAAGGGAAGATAATCAACGTGGGTTTCCCCTTCATCGCTCTCGGTCATCAAAACCCATTCTGCTGCTTCCCTTGAAATATATC
The DNA here is from genome assembly GCA_002162555.1 of Monilinia aucupariae. Lineage (NCBI taxonomy): Eukaryota > Fungi > Ascomycota > Leotiomycetes > Helotiales > Sclerotiniaceae > Monilinia > Monilinia aucupariae. The sequence continues at coordinate 833,583 of NGKF01000011.1, forward strand.
TTCATTTTTGTCACTCTGGAGATGTGAACGCCTTGTCTTGTAGCATAAGCATCATCATAATCATACACTCAAACACTCAAACACTAAAAGACCAGAAAATATATTCAATCACTAAATCCCTCACCTCCATACTGTACATATAATACAAAATACCAAAAAACAGCCATCGCAGATCAAATCTCGAGTGAGATCTTCAAATTCTGCAAGATTCTTGAGTGCATGAGCTTCCGTTCTCTTTCTTTGATATCTTTAGCAGACTCCAGGGCATATACTCGAGTACTCTATATACATACACATAGAGTAGACCTAAAATTAAGCGAGGAGCATCATCTGTCCTTCATCTCCTTTTTTGTTCTTCATATCTTCATATATCTTATTCATGCCTCCAAGCAAGTCTTCCCTCTCTCTTCCAATTCCCTGCGCGCCCCTTCTCCTTCTCCCCTCCTCCCATTCCCTCCCCTTCTCCCCTCAAACTCGACACTCAGCCAGATTTGCAATCCAAACCCAAACCCAAACCCTCAGCACTAGATGTAACCCAACCCAGTATCCACGACATCAACATAACCAAACCGCCAGATCGAGACTGTATACTCTCATATCGCACGGATACATATAGCGAAAAAACGTTGATTGTTGTATTTACTGATGATTTAAAGATGCCATATACATCCAATCCAATCCAATCCACTAATCCAGCATTCAAATTATCTTCTCTTTATCCCCCCTGTACATAAACCTTTCTTTCCTTCGTTTTTCCATAAACACGCGTCTAATTCTTTCTTTATTGTTTATCTAGTTCTTTTTAAGCACTTATCCAACTTTGTCTTTTTTCTTCATATCTATTTCGGTGATCTTTTCTGTTCAAACTACTCTGGAGTATACGAGTACATACCTTCATTTTCATTTTCATTTTCATTCTTTACATTTACTCTTGCATCTATTTTTCTTTCTAACTTCTTCATATTGAACTCCTTCTCTTCCCCATTTTTTCTTTCCCCCAAAAAAAGAGAGATCAATTTAATTCTTCTTTCTTCCCTGAATATATATCAAATTCAATGCCTTTACTTTCCCCATTCTCCCACCCTCGCCATCCTCCCCATCTTCCCCATCCATATCCTACCAATCCATACCCACCTCATCAAACTCTCAAGCAAATATCCATTTACCTAACCACTCACAAACTGACAAACTCACAAACTGACAAACTCACAAACACACAAACTCACATACAAACTCACATACAAACTCACCCATCTACCACTCACTCACATATACACCCACACACCCACCCACTCACTCACATATACACACAAACACAATCCCAATCCCAATCCCACTCTCAGTCCCAATCCCAAACTAAATCCAAATCAACAAACCTCCAAATCAACAAACCACACCAATGAATTTTCTCCTTCCCTCCTCTAAACCTCTGGAATTCATCAGATCAAACCATCATCATTGCCAAACCATCATATACTGATCATGCATAATGTGAACAAGAAAGGAGATCGATGGTTAATCAAAGTATTGAAACGCGAAAGCAAATAGAATCCTCATTGAATTTCATGATCGATTCCCCTCCCCTCCCTGCGCCGCACCCCCACCCCCCCAAAAACAACTAACGCCTTCTAATAACCAATATATCACCTGTTCTTCATTCTCTTTCATTTCCTTTCCTCTCCACTCTCAATTCTTA
>NGKF01000011.1:835401-875151 GCA_002162555.1 Monilinia aucupariae
CCCCACCACTCAAATAGTTTCCCACCCCCCATTATTAATATCCATCTCCAACTTCCTACTAATAACACTAGGGACACCATGACCCAACCAAACCGTCCGTAACAAAGCATCATACCTCTTCTGATTCAAGAAGAGCTGACGACTATGTCTCAATCCCGGATCGACTTCTCCATATTTATCGATATAGGGGGCGACCATCCAGGAACCACTCGTGCGGTAGAGGTAGAAGATGCAGCATTTGCGGATATTGAGGAATAGAGCCGTGTTCTTTTGACATCTGTTCGAATGAGAATCAGTAAAGAAAGGGGGAGGGGGAGGAGGAGATATTACTTAAGCATATGTTGTTGACCACCACCAATCTTATCTCTTGGTCCACCACCAGGTTTCTCCGGACCATCCCTTGAACAACAAATACTCTGTCCACAGAGAATCTCACCACAGAAAAGACATAACATTGGATCTTGTATATCTCTCTTGCTGGTAGGACAGCGTCTCTTCATCGTTTCCTCCATAAGAGTATCGTAATTCTTGGGGAGACCGATGAGTTCAAAGATGGTGGGATGATTGAGACACAGGCCCTTGTTGAAACCATTAATTTTAGCCTTGATGGCCAAACCCATTGGATCACCATCAGTGATATTCGGGAAAAACATCTTGATGAAACCTGCCTGGAGACTCTCATCATTGCTAAAAGTTTTGGAGAGTTCGGTAGTACTCAAGATTATGCGATTGTTGACATCGTTCGCATGCTGAATCCAGCTGGAAACCAAGGATGGGATTGTTCCTTGCTTACTAAAGTGAGAAAACATCTCACTAAAAGTCGGCAAAATGAGTGCCTGAGTTAGGCGATCGAGTTCATCCATGTCAGGATTAGACGAAGCGTGGCTCGGGAAAGCGATACCATAGCGAACATTCAGGAGAATTATAACCTTTCTGAGATATACTAGTGCATAATTCCGGGCAAATGAGCGACACTCCTGTAGGGTTCCGAACACATTCAGACTCGTAGAATTCGAAGACGAAGCATTTTCATTGTCCGATAGTCGGACGTGAAGACAAAAATCTCCAAAATTATCCAGCCCCTCTTGCCGATAATGTTCGATCATCTCAAACCATTTGGATTTCTCGATATGTCGTCCTAATTGAAGAACAACCTTGGTCATCTCCGCCAGATAGCAAAGGCGAACAACATGTATAATATCAAGATCATCAACAGGCACGAGGCACAGGGAGGCCCCGGCCAAGAATATGAATGTATCCTGAAAAAGCAAGGGATTGGAGCCTAAATATGGGTCGGTGGGCGTGGAATAAACGGATTTCTGAAATAGTCGATAATACTGGTGCTCATAGTCTGTACTGAATTCTCTAGCGACTCTGTTGTCTCCAGCAAGTTTTAGTCCTCCAACCGTTACGTAAGACAATGCAGTTTCGGATAATATCCGAAGATGGGTGAGAGCTTGTTGCGGAAGACTTTCCAAAAAGGTTTGTCCGGGTACTGTTGCAACACCACGCTGCTGAATCTCAACGGCAGATATCGAAAATCCCAGAGCCTTAGCTAGGATATCACTGGAACAAAAGTCTCTCTCTTCGGACTGCGTGAGCTTATCCTTATGGTGGGTGGTCAATTCATTTTTGGTCATGGTGTCTCGAAGCCTTCGATAAATCTCGGTCAATTCTCGCACGGGTGATGTTGCAATAGACGTTCTATCTGCTGAAACAGGAAACGAATTTTCCGACCAGATGGCGTTCGCAATATCTGGTGGAAGAGCAGCTCGTGTATTACCCGGCGTGAACGGTGACCAGTGAGTCGGTGATGGTGGATCCCAGACATCCATTAATAGCTCAGGCATCTTGGATGCCAAAGGACTAGCCATGGTGTCGTCATTATGTTTTTTGAAGAGTTGCATAGTCCGGCGGCTTGCAGGAAAGTCAGCTTTGTGATCGTAGTTATGAGCGCTGCCGACTTTGTTAATCCTCTCGGCCCGAGGCTTTTGGGAGGCACCAGCAAACTTTTCGATCCAATCATCGAAAGAATCTGCCGAGTTGAGAGGTCCAAGATGAATTTCTTCCTTTGGTGACCAAATGATTGGCAAGAATGAGTTACCCAAAGCTTTACAGAGAGGGCAGACAAACTCGTTCAACTCAAGCTTCTCGGGATGATGTCGAGCAATTTGGTGCTGATGGCGTCGATTTGAAGCTTCATAGTAGACTTCGAAGCACTTGTAATGCATGATGTGCCCACACCCAACAGAAACCGGGCCGGGTCGTGTAAATTCAGATGGAAATCCTTTTCCAATGAAGGAACGTTCTGTGACAATTTCCACACCACTAGAAGTGACCTTGTGAACTTGTTCTCTGTTCTCACCCGAAACTCCAAATGGCCGTATATCTTCTGCAGATTGATCTAAATTCGAAGGAACATTTGCAGCTTCTCGAACAAAGTCTGGGTCCGACATGTCTGTTTGGCGCAGGACCGAGCTTGTAGTCATCAGTGCAAATGTTCCGTAAAGACGGCCATCTTTGGTTTCTTCTTGGCAAAGAATACAAGTTCCCGAGGGGTATTGATAATAAGTCTTCGAACTCTCACCTTCAGATTCCATGTCTGAATCACTGAGATCATCTTCGCCCCAATCAATATCTCCTTGGTTGTCAAGGAAGTTCTTCTGCTGCTGCTGAAATTGTGCCATAACTCTCTTTTGACGCTCCAGTGCAGCTTGCTTCTTCTTTTCCCTATCTTCGAGAGCATTGTTGTTTGCAGGAGAGGCTGTGGATATTCTATCAACTGGAACACCCAATCGTGAGAAAGCGGTCTCAAAATTTCTAGGTCTCTTTTGTTTCATCCTCTTGAGTACCAGATCAATCTTTGGGTGGCACGTCTTAAATTCCTCTTTTCGTGACAATATCTCCAAGATGGCGACAATTGTTTTCGATGCCGGAGAGCTTGATGAGAAGTTGCTTCGTGCATTGCTTGTTAGCGCAATGTAAACAAATGAATCAAGAGATTCTTCAGACATCTCATCTTCGTCCGTCCTGTCTTCCGATATAGCGATAAGCACTAAATGCAAAACCACATGCAAGAATGCCTCCACTCGCGTGACAGGTACAGCTGGAGTAAGCTTCTCTGCCATTAACGGATACAAGAGAGCATAATAGACAATCTGAGCAAATATACCCGTTCGTGTGAAAGCAGCAAGGTCAGAAAATACACCCGACTCAATACGCCGTAATTTGGGCTCAAAGACGATTTCAGCAATTGGTCTTCCTGTTTTCTTTGCAACCCATGCTTTGTACGCAAGTTCAGACTCTTCTCTTTGATTCTTGCTATAGTGAGCAATATAAGGATCGATGGATTCCAAATATTGCTCCTTAAGCTCAAAAGTGCCAACGTCAGAGAGTCCCTCGGGAGGCTTGAAATGTGTCATCTCATCGAGAATATCTTGACACTCTTCCTGGTCTTGAAACTTATCAGGTAGTTTGTTACAAATTTCTGTGAATGACAGGGGCTTAAAACAAAGAACGTGAGTAATATCTCGTCGCATGGCCATTATGTGAGATCCAGGATCATCGTCGTTCGAAACCAGTGATGTTCGGTCACTAATCAAGACGATTAGAAGATGGATTAAATCCTCTGCGATATCAAGAATCTGTCCATCATCGACCCCATCTGACTTTGCTTCATACAGTCCCTTCATCCACTGCTCAAGACCAAATCGATCGATGATGGAGACCAGCATACGAGCAGGTGAGCATACAACCATTGCAGTCTGAAGAAGGAAGATGTCTCGGTGATGGGATACATCGCGCAAGGTAACTCCACGATAAGTACCCTGCTGATGGCGAAGACTCATACCATTTCGAACCCACATGTTAGCTTTCATTTGGGCCAACCACGCACATACTCGCAAAGGGTAATCAAAAGCAGCCACCAGATGATCTTCTGGAGTGTATTCTTGACTTGGCATAGTTCGCTGTCCCATAGATTTAGGTTTGGCAAGGAGTTCTTGAGTAGTGAAGCTAAGCAGCGAAATAAGTTCTTCCCGGGGCATACTTTTACCGCACTCAATGAGCCAAGACAGAGTATAGTGGAGGGCATGGTGGAAACTAATAGGCTGCGACTCTACCACAAACTTGACAACCAAATGCTGAACAACACTGTTGGACTGTTCTGTAGTATCGAACTCGTAATCACCCACTTTCTTGAATTTGACTTCGTCCTTGATTTCGGCTTGGGTGAAACGCTTTCTCTCGGTACCCAGAGAGTTGAGAATAACCGCCTTCGCGGCAGTTCGAATCGCCCTGCAAACAGGCTCCGTTGCCTCACCAGGAGTCCATTTGAAAGACTCTGAGAATTGCCGACACAAACGATTGATTTCTCGGGTAATCAAAGACGCGCTGATCCAAGCATCCGTTTCATATTCCACATGCTCGCCAACCGCCCTGACATTAGGACAAATACCTTGATGGAGTTTTACCAAGTCCAAAAACTGCAGCATGTATCTCTCATCCGTACGAAGCTTTTCCTGAACGTGTTCCGAACCGAACAAATATTTAAGATCCATAAAGAAGTGGTACATTCGTCGGTTGGTGACAGATCCCGAGTCAAAGGCCAAGATGGCATTTGGGAAAATCTCATAAGGGTGTCCAACCTGTCGTGTAGTTAGGAAGGTGTATAGAATTGCCATCAGGTTAGTGAGGAAGTTTCCTCTTTCAACAATCTCCGCTGTTATCGACGGGGTAGTCAGCATCTGCAAAGAAATATTGATAATCGAGTGATCCGGCTCTCTGTCAGCGATGAGGTAAAGTTGCGCAAGAGTCGTGTAAAGACCTGCAAAGCGCAGACCAAGCACACGCTTAAACTCTGGTATGGATACCACTGTCGAGATATAGAGCTCACGAAGGTCAACTCGAACCTTCTTCCACATTCTCAAGTCGAACAAAATAAGCCAGTCCAATCGTAGTTTATGCCACAGATCCTCATGTAATGGAACCGACTCCCTATCGGTATAACCAGGAGGACTTTCAAGCCAATACCTAGCTGGTTTTCCTAGCTCTTTCTTCACTAGATTCTTGGGGGTCTTTGGAATATCCATCTTAGCTTTCGCGTAGAGATTATCTGATATAAGAGGCTGCATCTCAGCAGTATCAGAATCAGACGGTGTAAGGTCACGGTCTCTAGTAACTCTCTGGGGGGCAGGAGGTGGTGGCGGTGGTGGTGGAGGTGGATATCCTGCCATGGTGGCTTCTTGTACCTCTAGAGCCTCATCATCCGCTCCAACCATATCGACATCCCCATCATTATCGGTTTCGGGTTCCGCTCGAGGTGTAGCCATTATCTGTTGTAATCTCGCCGTCTGTCGAATACCCAGCTCCATGGGATCAAATTGAACCAAGTCTAGTTCCTCCTCACTCGAACCATCTTCGTCATCATCATCATCATCCCCCATGTGAACTATGAGTCGATTGGCTCCATCAAGCTCATCATCATCACCGTTGTCAGTGTCATCGGAATCCGATTCGGTAGCAGCAACGGCGGCCATTACCACCATGGCTTGAGTCTGGCGCTCTCTCATAAGACGCCTGATAACCCGACTTTCAGCATCGGCCCACAGAGAATCCTCCCTTTCGTGATCATCAATTCCATTCAAGCCTATGTCGGCATTGCTAGCCTCACTGCCCTGGCTCCACGGCTTGAGCATCTCTTCACAAACGACCTGGCGCAGGATGTTATGATCTGGACCGACACTACAACCAGAAATATCACTGAGCCATTCAATGATGGTTCCACACATCTGCTCCCTGAAGGTATCCCGAGCAGAGCGGATAGTGACTGTGACCTTGATCTGCTCAACAACGCGCGACACCCGCAATAGTTTGTCAATGTTAGTACTGTATTTGATGATACTTCGACCGATATCATCCGTCTCATGCGCTCGCTGCATACCCTCCGCATTTGTCACCTTGCAAGCTCTTGCCACTTGATCTCGAACCTCATTGACAGTATGCTTTTCGTCGTTCCAGAGAAGAAGTGCATATTCGCATGGATCCTCGATTATATCACCATTATAGTACGAAGACGTCAGCCGTGAGCTCCTCTCATCCAGCTGTATCGACTCTTTCGATTTAGGTAATCGCAACTGTTCCGGTGAACATGATATAACATCACAAATATAATCAAAAGCCCTTCCAATGGTCATTCGTATGCTCTCCACCAATTCCTCTGGTAGACCGGGTGCTTTTCCCTTGTCTTCGCCCTCCGAACCGGGGCCATATGCGGTATGTATCGAGCAGTGCACTGGTAAACGCCATGCCTCTGGATCTCCACAGTCGCAACATCCGCTATTGCCTGGTGACACACTCACATACACCATATGTCCCGTATGATCTGAAGAGTCGTAACACCTACTGCATAGTACACACGTATCATCGGAACTGCAAGTTTTGCATCGATATGTAGCTTCTCCGTTCTTGAATATATGTCCGCAAACCTTCCCTCTGGCCGCCTCCGTAAATTCGTCGCCATCAGATCCTCCTTGCGCCTTCCTCAGCTTCCAAAGTTCCGTAGCTGATGGTCTTGAATTCTCTGGGAAGAAGAGATTCAAGTGTTCTGTCTGTCCACCGGCGAGCGACCAGAAGAGACTCTGGAGTAGATCGCGTTCCGCCTGCTCTGTATATCGGTTCTTGTGGACGCGGGGTAATGTTTTAAGGAATTCGCACAGCTGCCGCGAGGGCATAGATTCTTCTGTCATACTTTATTGGAACTGTGCAGATGCAGAAGTTCCAGTCTCCTGCATAGATTGAGATGTCTTTATTATATGACGGTTGAAGTATGAGGTATGGTGGTTCGTTGATAAAGAATCGTTATCGGTGTGGTATGGTATGGTATGGTATCGTATCGTATGGTATCGTATCGTACGTAGTTGCCGCAAGGGGGGGAGTGAGACAAAGTGAGTGTTGTAGAGTAAATGTACAGGAAAGTCAAAATTGACAGGTTCGAGTGGTATGAGAGGTCAATAAGGAAGTCTGTCTGTTGCACCATAGAGACAACTCCTGTACACTTACTCGAGTACGTATGTGGGTAAGTAAGTATATAGAGTACTCGAGTAGAGAGAGGTATACTCATGGAAGGGTTTGGTGATTTGTGAAGGATGGATACTCTATTACTCACGCAGTAGACCACCCCCAAGCTTGGATCACACAATCCAATCAGATCAGATGATGAATCTATCGACTTCAATGAAATGGAATTTATATACTGATGTGAGAATACATCAGATCACCTGGTTGGCCTGGACTTTGGAATTGAAGTTCAATCCTGGGTGCAATATGACACCTTCAACCGTCGAATCTGGTTTTGATATTGAGTGAATGCTCAAATATGAAGCTTCTGGGGAAATCATAGATCAACAGCCCTCATACCAACTCCATTGACCAAGTAAGCTTGTTCACATCTGCAAGCCTTCTCATTCCCACCAAATCTACGAAGAATGCGAGAGTAGAATATCACCAGAAGTAATGTCAACGTAGAACCACATTTTGAAATCATGCTTTTGGGCCCGTAAGGTGCTCTGATCTCGATTTGTCTTTTATACGCATCCAATGAGAGCTCCCTGCCAAATTCTATGATACCTTGGTTCTTTCTTCTAACATCCTCCCTCCTATCCTGCCTTGTCAAGCCTCTATTCGTCATCCGCAGCCTCAACGTATCTCGATCGGATGTCTTTCCATTGGCGCTATCCATCCTCATCAGCGCAAGTTCCCCATCTTATTCCCCCATGCGGAGCAACTTACGCCCTTGTTTATAGAATCCCAAACTCTATCTGTGATTGAATCATATGCCCTGTGGTGTATCTGCATTAGTCGACAGTTCCTTTCCCTCGAATGCCGGTGGTGCTGGGAAACATACATCTCGAATCCGAAGGCAGCTCCGAAAACTGCACCGAGGAACACGTAGTTCTTTCGGAAAAGGAAGCTAAATTCCAATGAACCATTAGCTCTTCGGTTTCCTCAAGTCTTTTGGCCCCTCATCTTCCTGCTGTGGGGGGCGCATCGAGGCAAGGCAACTGACTTGTAAAGAGGGCGGCTGACGGAAGACTGCGATTGTGTATGTTAGCAAAGTCCTAGAAGCCCCAAGAGCAGCGCATCGTGTGAACATACCATGGCGAAGTAATCAAGTCTTTTCGCAGATCAATAGAGACAGCTTATCGAGTGAAGTGAAGTGATTCCGTGAAGTGAAGTTGTGCTGAGTCGAGCAATCAGATGAATTTTGGCTTTCCGGCAAAACAACGCCAAACGCCGATGGTCATATCAACTTGAATTTGATTGGTCAGCGAATCTGGTAGGACAGCCTCATTGAGAGCTGTGACATTATTAAATACTTATTTGCGAGTATCGTACTCCCTCAGTTCGAAATTCTACATTGCCTTATAACAATTACCAATCATTGTGAATTCACTCAATCCTACATCTATATCTCTCGGCTGGGGCGATATATTAATCCTCATTTCATTTTGGAACATCCATCAAGGGCTACGTGCCTCAATTCATAAGATGCCCTCAGTGCCCACGCCCTCCAAAGCTGGCATCGTCGAAACCCACACGGGCGATCGTCACATCCCATCATCCACCCGCGCCGACGGTACCAAAAGAAAGGAAATCAAGATCCGACCTGGCTACAAACCACCCGAGGACGTCGAGGTGTACAAGAATCGAACCGCGGAGACGTGGAAGAATCGTGGTAGTAGGGGTCCACCGGGTGCCGAGAGCCTCAAGGACGACACGAGCTCAGCAGGAACCAGCGCGGCGAGCAACAAAAATGCGAAGAGGAGGGAGGCGAGAAAAAAGGCCGCCGAGAGCTCCAAAGAAGCAAATGGTGAGGTGAAAGGAAGCCAGTCCGACAATTGGAGAGAGGGGAAGGAGGAGCTTGAGGTGGAAAAGAAGGAAGAGGTTGATCCGGTGGCCGAGAGGGAGAAGAAGGCGAGGAATTTGAAGAAGAAGTTGAAGCAGGCCAAGGATCTGAAGGAGAAGAGTCAGCAAGATGGGGCGAAGTTACTCCCGGAACAGTTCGCCAAAGTCATCAAGATCAACGAGTTGATTAGAGAATTGGACCAACTTGGATTCGACGCCGAAGGAGAGCCAAAGGCCAAGGATGGTGCAGAGGATGCGATCAAGGAAGTGACGACATCTACAGAGGATAAGAAGCAGTGATCTCGATATCTCGACCTCACCTCTCCACAAGATTACTCAACGAACGGCGTTATTTCTGGACGGGGGCTTGGGCAATGGTAGCATTTTTGGCGCAAAATAGCATCCGGGGTGTTTCATAAGTCACGAATAGGCAGATCGTATGGTTACGACATAAACTTTTGTGAATATAGATCTTCTAAGATTATCTCATACAATCACACAATTCCGTTCGCCTTATTTGCTGCGTCGGCTCTCGACAGACAATCTTCTATGACGGCCCAGAACCTCTTGATGTCCAAGCCCCGCGGAATCTTAACGCCGCCTTCTCCCTCGGGAAGCAACTTGACAATCGTTCTACCAGTGTCCGATCCCTTCAGAGCATCATCATGGCTTCCTTCCGTGACTACCTTAACCTCAAACCTCTCCCTTTTACCCCCATCCTTGAAATCATAGAACGGAATCTCCGCACCCAAAACCCCATCCATGATAACAGCCACGGCCAGCGGATCATGCAATGGCGGCCCATCACTGATGCCAAAAACCCTGTCATAAGTAGCCGCAAAAAATGTGAGCAACTCCACCAGCATCGTCCTTAGCGTACTCTTATCCTTGCCCTCCCTTCCACTCCTCAACATTTCCTGCACCTCCTTCGTAGCCAAAACCTGATGCGTAATATCCAAAGGAATGAGCACAGCTTTCGTCCTCAAGACCTCATGCTCCAGGATGAAAGCCGCAGCCTCCGGATCCACCAAAATATTGAACTCGGCCCAGACACTCCAATTCCCAATCCTCTCCTGGTCATCCACCCTCCCCAACACAGCATTCGTGAATCCGTTTCCAACCGCCCCACCCATAATACTAACCCCCTTGACATGTCGAGCCAGCCCCTCGTACTTCTGAAAACACTGTGCAACATTCGTCAAGGCCCCCGTCGCAACCACCCACGCTGAGCCCTGGGGCGTAGCAAGCAACGCTCTCGCCATGGCGTCAATCGCCGGCTCATCCACCGGCCCTTGAGCGGGAATCGGCAAGAGCTCTGTTCCCTCCAAGCCCGATTCTCCGTGGATCGCAGGAGCGTGAACGCCCGGACGCACGAGTCCAGCGCCGGAACCACGGTACACGGAGATGTGGGTTGCGGACATGGAGGTCAAGAGCGAGGTGGCATTGTACGTCGTGTGGTTGATGGAGGAGTTCCCGTGAACGGTGGAGATCCCAAGGAGGTTCAGGGCCGGGTGGTAGGCGGCGAGGAGAATGGCAAAGGCATCCTGTTGATCTGTTTTCAGCCAATGCCCATCTTCACTCGTCTCACCCTTCCAAATCGCCATCAACGTGTTGTGTGTGCCGAAAGAGTAACATCATGTGACTATACATGACTCTTCCCATTGATTTGCCCGACTGCCATGCCAGATGGTGCACCGGTGCTTACGGCTCAACAGAAGCCATTTGAGACACAACCAATAGGGACAATTCCAAAGAGTAAAAAAACACACGTCGCGGCTGCAGATACGAAAGGATATGAAAACTTACATCATGACCTATTATCCCCAAAAGGAAAACCAAAATGTAAGCAGGTCGATAGCTCCGATGTCGCCGATTTTATTGATGTTGCCAAAGATTGCACATGGCACACATACCTGGATCACAATCCAACCAAACATGAACTTTCTGCGGCTCAGATCCCATACTGCCCATACTGCCCATACTGCCTCTATTCACACTTTTCCTTGTAATAATACTTGGTACGACGAAGACGATATGTGGGAAATTGAAAATCGTGCTATTGAATGATGGATGATATTGTTATTGTTCCTCTAGGAATTGCTGTCGTGGAGTTGAAGGTTTGGGAAAAAGTGGAACTGGAGGTGAGCTTTACGGTGCGACAAAGACTCCTCAAAGGATGTACTGATGACTGTACTCCGTACTTACTCTGTACACGCCAAGCGAACTGACGGCCCTGGTGTCGAGTGTCTGGACTTCAGCATTTCGGATTTCGTTCATTGATCGCCGACATTGATCGGATTCGGATTCAGATAAGAGTCATTCTTTCCTATCAACAACGTTAGCAATGAACTCCACCGTCTCTAAGCTCGCTGTCGTTGTTCTATAACGCTAATGTTTATCATGAGGTTGTTCCACACGCAGTTGACATCGGAGCCTCATAAGGTTACAGATCTATCTCATGTAAGATTGCAAGTACCAATCACCACCAGAGGTCCTCCTGAATCCCGAATTCCGCTGCTTTCACAAGTGTAAGCTGCAAATATCACTGGCTGATTTATTGGGCGGCCTGCGACCCCATTTTTGGGGGGATGTCAAATAATAGTCCGTATACTCGTAGTCCGTTCATAAGGTTTGGAGCTCCAAGGCGAGCTTTGAAAATCTTCCCGCTTTCGTAAGTGGCCATACGAAATTGTCGGTAACTTGCTTGGGCCACGGTGTTTCGGAATATTCGGTTTGGAAATAGGGTTATTGAAGATGTGTTCTGTATGAGGTGTAAGGGCTCTGGCTTTACAGAGTGTTTGATGAGCCTCTCGCCGTCATGAAGAGAATGAAATTAGTTACGAATACCATGTCGAGGGGAGTGGAGATTTGTCTGCAGTAATATGAGGATAACCATGGATCTGATATGGCTCAAGACTTGATGAGAATTAGCTTCTGTGCGTATACCTTCCGCTGGGATTGGGCGCAAAAGAGCTGATTTAGGCTTTTAGGACAGACAATCTCCTTTTCGTGTACTTCGTAGAGGTACTGATCACATTTATCACTCGAGAATACTACGCCACAAGTCTTACCCTACGGGATACCCTAGGACCAAGGCCCCGTTCGGAGCTTCACTGCATCGTTCCGAGCTAAGTTTCTGCAACAGTCTTTCATGGATATTTTTGTTGAGTCGGCTCAAGCTTTGGAGTCCCGTAATGTTTGTGGAATGCAGCTCCTTGCTTAATAATAATATCGAGACTTTACGAGTATTCCTTTGGACCAATAGGTACCTGTGCTTTCAGTCTCCACTGTGTAATCGCATCCGTTGTTAGAGTGGAGATAACAAAGTGGCCAGAATAGTGGACGTCAAGGTCCAGTGGCCTACACGCAGTGCATATTTCCCTTGGATTCAGCAAAGGCTGGTCCTATTCAGACATCTTTCTTCGCAAACGCCGTGATCCAAAGCTGGGTCGCAATGCTGATGAGGAAATTGGATTCAACAAAGGCAAACTATATCCTCTACGGAGTACTCGTGCTGCCAAAAAGTCCGCAACTTGGGAGCAAGCGAAGTTGGGCATCCATCTTGTAGTTAACCATTCTATTAGTGCGTGCCAGCTTACCCGAGCTGCAAACTTGCGTGGCGGCACGACAAGATAGTGCTTGTTGAGGGTTCTAAACGGGAGCTAGTACTAGTTTATCACGAAGCACTTACCGGAATGACAATACAGTCGAACTTGTTTAGACTGGACTGAAAAATCCAGTCAATTCAATCTGGCATATCCAAGTTTCTGGTCTAACAAGGTTAGGCATCAAATTGGCTGCAGATTTCATTCGGATTTTGCTTAGTCTTATACCAATTCTACTTGACTTTTTCCAAAATATGTGTGTAATTAAAGCTTCATAAGCTTATTCGGCCATTAATATCACACAACTTATGCTGGATCTTGAAGGAAAACCGTTCGGTATTCGGACATAGACTCAAAATCCGATATCATCATATAACAACGAATGAAGCCGGAAATTTTATATGGTATAATCAAGCATCGGGTAACATAGCTGGTAGAAACAAATTTATCTGTACGCAAAGAGTATTAACTACAACCTCTTTTTGATAAAACTCAGAAAGTCTAGAACATTATTATCCACAGCAACAAGTCCCATTTAAGAAAATACCTAGAATCATATAAGGCTATTTTAGAGCTGATCAGAAATCCGCATATCATTTTCGAAGGGACATAGTCTTTTTCCGGTAAACTAGTATTAATTCCTCCTCTGGCTTCCCACTAATCATCAAACATCCTTTGCTTAGCATAATATCGAGTTTTGGGTTCCATGATCGGGTTTACAACTATTTGCGTAACTTGCAACAATATCTACTTGCATATAATATCATGGGCAATCCTTCAAGCGGATTAGAATTCACCTTTTCTGTGTTTTGTATCATGGTTTGATGTCGTTCATTGCCTAATTCTACGATCTCTTTACTTTATTCTTTGTCTAAAAGTAACCCTTTACGACGTCTGACGCCAACGAGACCAGGAAGCTTCCAGACGCTATTCTATTGGTTCTTCCCCGTCGTTAAACTTTTATTCCCCTAGTGGATCTGCTGCACGGTATATGTGTTAACCCATCACACACTCCAAGTCCAGCTCTCGAATTCACATTGGCCCCCCTTCGCCCCTACTCTTTGGCAAAGGTTAATATGTGCATCCGTCACATCTACTCCTTTTCGTCCCCACACTGCCAATCTCGATTTATACCCCTCCAACCTTGTCATCCTCCAAAACACGTCCTGGTCAAGGAAATCATCTTTTGTCCGGGTTATAACGAAGCGAATTATCTGACGTGTGCGTGGCCGGAGGAAGTCGTGTGGGAAAACTGGGTGGGCAATGCTGCTTGTGGGGAGTGTGAGGGTGAGGGTGAGAGGGAGTTGGAGTTGAAGTTGAAGTTGGAAGGGTTGGGGGAGGGTGTGGGGAAACTGAAATGAGCGTGATTGTGTGATGATTGGGGGTTCTTGAGAGGGAGGAAGATACTGCGAGGGAGAATGAGGGGGATACTATGGTGTATGGGTTCTCTTTTGGGGGGGGGTTTGGGGATACTTTTGATACAGGCGAGGCTGATTGAAGGTATGTTTGTTTGAACGGGAAATCTGGGGTTTGGGCTAACTGTCACGCTAATCTAGCTTCTCGCCTCATGGCTTACTCAAGTCACGCGAGATCCCCTATATCTCCCCACATCCTGTGGATTCCGCCGGAGACATCGATGTGTTACGAGCACCCTCGCGAATTCTGATTTGTACGAGAATATCCTACAAAGACAGTAGTAGAAGCTTCCATTGTTATTTTCACATTGAGATGCATTAGGAGAAAAAGGTTGAGGCTTGACTGTGAATCTCGTCACATCTTGATCGAATCTTTAGCGATGTTGCTTATATGTTCTTTGTTACCTCTACATCGTTTATACCGACAACAAGTTTAAAGTTATTCAACTGGACTTCTGAGCTAGTAGTACCCAAAGTAGACAAAACGGGAACGCAAAATTGATTTTTTACCCAACTACTCTATACCATAGCCGAGATACATATTTCGTGACACCTATGCCTACAGAATTAAACGACCTCAATGCTTTATTACTGCCAGCATCATTCCTAAATTGTCATTCATATTACGAGAATGAGAGCTGTAGAATACAAAATTCTCACAAGGCTTCATACGCCGATCAAGACGTGAGTTTTATTCCCAGCATTCGAGTTGATCTCAACACCCATTGCGAAATCGAACCCCTTGGAAAATACAAATTCCGCGGATGTGCTCTCTAGATGGCTGGTTATCTTTTGGTTCTCCATCAGACGGGCTCATGCGTTTCGAGAAAGATATCCATACGCTAGCTACTCTCCACAGAAGCGAATATCGAAGGGCCTTAAGAGGGCGCAGGGAGTTAGTTTGGGGTTGAAATTGTGCGAGGCCTGGGTTTTCTTATACTTGGATCTTGAGATTGAATGGTTATTCGCGATGGTGCAAATTCACTACGGGCAAACTTTTTCTTCTCGCAGAACCGGTTGTTAGGTATGTGATTCTGTTGATGGGTGGCGGGTGGTACTTGCGCTGGCATTTATTGTCACTGTACGGGTACGGAGTTTGGACCCTGTGTTTGAGGTGGTGAGTTGTGAGGAGGTCTGCGAGGGCTTGCTTAGTTACCGAGTACTTGATGGGTGTGTGGAATATTTTCTGGGCGTCGGGCGCTATACTCACTACTTGTGGTATTTTTGGTGTGAGTTGAGGGTTTGCTGGAAAGTTGTTCGTCAGGTCTGGTGGGTGTTGCTTCATTGTATAGCGTAGAATCGAGTAAATGGAGCGGGTATGTTTCTATGTACTCTAGATCGATTCCGTTCAATATCGAACAAGCGTTTGGATTCAAGCAGGAGATGGGGATTGCACCGCTTAGATGTTGAAAATACCGGCTTCATGCAAGGCGAGAAATATCTACTCACCTGCTTATGTATAAACTCAGACGCGTTCGGATATGTTAAAGTCTTATTCAATAATATCTCTTGGCCTGTTGGACTCTAGTCTTTTACTATATCTTCTTGTTTCTTGACTGGGGCTTACATGAGCGCCCCTTATATCATGCAATGTTCTCCAACGCAGGGCTTCCATCTGTAGTTTTGTACGAGTATTAGGCAAATAGATCTTGGATTAACTCAATTCTAATATACGTTGTATAGTAATCCGCTCGGATCGACCAAAAACTCCAACGTCTTCGATTTGAGAACGCCATACCTACGCTTTCTGCGGGTACATCGAAGTCCAAATGCAATCTTCATGGCCCAGAAAATTAAAGACTTACAGTATTGAACTTGAAGAAGGTTAGGGGTAGGAGGAAAGCATGGTGAATAAGAAGAGAATCTTGGGACTGTAGGGAACAGATCATGTCAGGGTCAAATGAATAGTACTTATTGAGGCCATTAATACTATACTTAACAGTGTGATTAAGAGTCCAAAGCCTTTCCCCCAATATTGGGAGGATATTGCAGTTACTTTCCTCCGTAGAATGGTGGCGATGAAGGAACGTCGTTATAATTAGCTACGGTCATGATTATGTAACGCATCATCAACAACACACGTGACGTCGCGCTCCGATTTGACGCGAACGCGACATTTCGCCACCAATACTCGAGTACTAGCTTCCAAACTCTCACCATCCCTTCAAAGTTCATATAATGTAATCGCACCGCAAAGACGTCTGGAAAATGGCCAAACTACAAGCTGCGACAGTATCAAACAGGATAGTTCGGAGACGCAAGCGGGGAGACGCTGAAGATGCAGATTTACATGATACCTCGAGCGCATCCTTCCAACCTACAATTCGGCCAGGTCAAGAAATCAGCGAGGCGCCTGATAGTGCAATTGTTAAAACCAAGGTAAATGATGGTGGGAAGAAGCCGCGGCGAGTACAGAAAGACAAAGGGCCCCCTGCGCTTTCTCGAGATTCGTCCTCTTTCACCAATCCGGTCACCAGTACCATTCCATGGCCCCCCTCCTTCCAGACCCTCGAAAAGATACATCGAGCATTGAACCTAGTATACACCTTCTGCTCCACACGAAAGCATCTAGCAACAACATTCGACAATCTAAAGTCTGCTGTGGAAGGGCATATAAAACGGGAGTTGAGGGTTGAGGATGTCACGCAGATAGTGGCGTTGCGTCCTGGTGGAATGAATTTCGTCTATGTCGATGAAGCAATGTTACAATTAGATGTTAGGGGTGCGGAGAGAGATGAGACATTCAAGGGTGGGCGAGCGAAGAATTGGCATGCTGCGGGGCCGGCTCCGGATGCTTCGGTGGGAGGCCTCACGGGTGGCGAGGGATTGGGATTTGAAGAGGAGGAAGGGAAGGAAGTTTTGCTTTTTGAGTTTATAGATGGGGATTTGAAGAGGCAAGTTCAAAGTAAGAAGACAGGTGAAGCAGTGAAAGCTACCAGGAAGCTAAAGGATGAGGAGTTGAAAATGCCGGTGTTCAGTCAGAAACAGATGATGAATTTAATCGAAAAAAGGAATTCAAAGTTTGTTAGTGCAATCAATGCATTCTTAAATCGTTGCGAAGCGGATGGAACTGATGCAGAAGAAACCCTATCAAAGGAGGCCGAGCCACTAATTCCTATACCTTCGATTTCGAGAAGTCACACGCCGAAGCCAGATTATAGTGTTTTACCAAAGAGCATACCCACGGAACGAGCAAGTATTTCCGATATTATTGCAGAAATAAAGGAAAGCGAATGGTACACTGGGCAAATCGTACCTGATGGCCATCGAGTATTTGATCCGCAGGAAGCAATATATGGAGATTTAAATTTCCTTCTCAGCCAAAATATGGTCAATGCTTTGTATAATACCAAGAACATTACGCAGTTCTATGCTCACCAAGCCGAAGCTATCAATCACCTTCATGATGGGCATAATGTAATTGTGGCGACATCAACAAGTTCAGGGAAATCTTTGATCTATCAGATACCTGTCCTGCATGAACTGGAGAGAGATCCTAATTCTAGAGCAATGTACATATTTCCCACCAAAGCTCTAGCACAAGATCAGAGAAGAAGTCTGAAGGAGATGATGAGGTTTATGACGGGTCTTGAAGAAGCTATTGTTGAGACCTTCGACGGTGATACGGATATGAAAGATCGGAACGTGATACGCGATGAGGGAAGAATTATATTCACCAATCCCGATATGTTGCATATCACGATTCTTCCACAAGAAGACAAGTGGCGAACCTTTTTGAAGAACCTAAAGTATGTTGTGGTGGATGAAATTCATGTCTATAATGGGCTGTTCGGTTCTCACGTCGCATTCATCATGAGACGACTGAGAAGAATCTGTGCGGCGTTAGGCAATCGTCACATCAAATTCATATCTTGCTCTGCCACGGTAGCAAATCCGCTGGAGCACTTCAAGACTATCTTCGGGATTGACAATGTACGAATGACGGACTTTGATGGCTCTCCTTCGGGCAGGAAAGAATTTCTATGCTGGAATACACCTTTCAAGGACCCTGTGGATCCGGCCAGCGGACGTGGTGATACGAGGGCTGAAGCTGCAAGATTGTTTTGTCAGCTTATCCTGCGGGGAGTTCGAGTCATAGCTTTTTGTCGCGTTCGGAGGCAGTGTGAGGCTTTGGTTGGCGCAGTGAAGGAGGAACTGGCCGCTTTGGGACGTGCGGAATGCATGGCTCGTGTCATGGGCTATCGTGGTGGATATACACCACAAGATAGGCGAAGAATCGAAAGCGAAATGTTCGAGGGCAAGTTGATGGGTATTATCGCCACGACTGCCTTGGAACTCGGTGTCGATATTGGGTCTTTAGATGCAGTCCTGACTGTGGGCTTCCCATATACGATTGCCAATCTGCGGCAACAAAGTGGTCGAGCCGGTCGAAGGAACAAGGACTCATTGTCAGTATTGATCGGGGACTGCTTCCCTAGTGATCAGTATTACATGAACAACCCGGACGAAATATTTACCAAATCCAATTGCGAGCTGCAAGTCGATTTGCAGAATATGCTAGTGCTTGAGGGCCATGTTCAATGCGCAGCTTACGAGATGCCTATCCGTCCAGATGAAGATGCGGTTTATTTTCCCAAAAACCTTGCCGAGGTCGCAGAAGAGCGTTTGGTAAAGGACGAGCTTGGATTTTACCATTGCAGCGAGCGATATAGGCCCACCCCGTCGAAATTGGTCGCAATTCGAGATACTGAAGAAGAGCATTTCGCCATCATCGATATCAGCCACGGCAAGAACATCGTGTTAGAAGAGCTGGAAGCCTCTCGAGCATTCTTCACCCTCTATGACGGCGGCATCTTCCTTCACCAGGGAAACACATATCTGGTCAAGGAGTTTCTACCCGAACGCAAAATCGCAAAGGTCGAACTGGTTCGCGTCGACTGGACCACACAACAGCGCGACTACACCGACGTTGATCCCATTGAGACCGAAGCCATTCGCCGCATCCCAAATTCCCTTTCTCGTGCATTCTTTGGTGCGATCAAGATCCAACAAAACGTCTTCGGATTTTTCAAGCTCGATAAGAAACGACGTATCCTCGATGCTATTCAAGTCGACAATCCGCCAATCATCCTCTATAGTAAGGGGATGTGGCTGGATGTTCCTAAAATGGCTCTAGAGATCCTTGTAGAACGACGTCTCAATATTGCGGGTGCTATCCATGCCGCTGAACACGCAGTCTTGTCACTCATGCCTAATTTTGTGATCAGTATGCCTGGCGATGTCCGCACCGAATGCAAGATCGGCATCAAAGAATTCGCACAAAGGGAAACGACTCGAAAGCGTCCGGCTCGTCTCACGTTCTACGATGCTAAAGGCGGCGCTTCTGGGTCTGGTATTAGTACTAAAGCGTTTGACTTCATTGACTTGCTGTTGAAGCAGGCGCTGAGGAGGGTAGAGGGTTGCCAATGCTACGAAGGTTGTGTAGAGTGTGTTGCGAGCGAAACTTGTAAGCATGCTAATGAAGTAATGAGTAAGGCGGGGAGCGAGGTTATTCTGAAGAGTCTCTTGGGCTTGGAGATTGATGTTGATGCGTTACCGATGGGGCCGGAGGATGAGCGGGATCGGGGGATTGAGACGGTGGTTTTGGCGGAGACGGTTGCTGGAAAGGGGAGGGTGAGGGATTTTCGAGATCCAAATTTGGAGGTTGCTATTAAGGATGAGCCTGAAGATTGAGGCGGTGGGAAATAAGGATATCCTCATGATTGCATGATCCTTGGGGTCGCTGGTTCGGCCGGTCGGTGTGTATTGATATATGAGTATAATGTATAACTCCTTATGCGCGATGACTGCGAGTTTGTAAAAAGTAGGTTCGAACAAGAATACCAAGCAAGATATACTAGCTCATCTCAATAGCAGCTGACCTCATTAGCAATAAGCTATGCCAACAGGATCCTCACTATGAAGTATTCGACATTGAAGTTCCGCAATCGCCACTTGAACAAATCATCAACGCCATCTTTCAGCCGCAATCAACCCAACAGAAGCGCGGTCCGCCAGAGCAGACTCCTCTGTTTGTTTTCCATAAGCAAATATCGCCGGTTTTACTCAGCTGAGCCAATCTTGGGGGGTTTTTTTCGATGTAGCTTTGTGCTGGTTTACGCGGTTTGAGATGGAGGGCACTCGGGTTTCTGATGATCCGATTCATTCGATTGCCAGTTCTAGGCAAATGACTGTCCAGCATCGCAATTGAGAGTTCTGTTATTGTGGTGAGGGACTATATGTATGTTAGTATCACCCTTGGGGGCGAGACGCAAACATCCGGGTTGATGTATGGGGTATTATTCTCCCTGTTATTTTCGCATGTGAGAGATTTGATTAAGAGCTCGATGCCACAAGCATAGTTACCAGTGGTCACCCGTGTTATTCACCCCGCTCCAAACCATATCTAGAGATATATCCGTACAGCTTTCCACACTTGGCAGAGTTTGAAATTTCAATCTACTTGCTCATTGAGCTCCTAGCTTTACTTCTTTCGTGCTCCGGCTTCCTCGCACTCTCCTGACTGCATTCATGTTCTCGTCGTCAAAGTCGCAGTAGTGATTGTCATTTTTATTACTATGATGATTTTGCCAACTATCCGTATCTGCGAGAAGAAAATTTTGATATTTTGATTTCGTCGAATGTGTTACGTTGACATTTCATCTATGAATGATGCCAAGTGATGGGAAAAAATTGAAGAGAAGGTGTAAAAGGAGTTCGGTTGCGGGGCTAGACCCCTGATTGGAGCTTAGTCATATACCCTGCCCACCTTGAGCGTTAGAGCTGCTGTAGGAAAACGCGGGGAATAAAATCAATGCATCGGGGATCTGGAGGCGCGCCTGGAAGAGTTAGTCTTGCTTCTTCCACACCGTTTTCTTACGGTCTTGTTTCTAAATCAACCTTGCAGGTTCTACTACGGCAGTGAAAGCTCACATTATATGGGAAGGGCGTAGAGTGCAACCTCGCTTGCTAGCTGGAGGATTACCCTCATTCGCGAGTCTCGAGTCTTGAAACTATCTGAGCTTGTAGACTGGATGATGAACAAGGCTAGTTTGGAGCTCGAGATTCCAAGTTTTATTCAAAAACTGGATTTTTTCAGTGGGCTTAAACTATTTTTCCTTCGCAATATCTTACAATAAGGCCTAATCACCTAGGTCATAGACCCAGATTTATATTGGTTCCTCATATGTTGTGCATCTCATCCCTCTTGTCCAAGATGAATGCTTTTCGTGGGAAAGATCCAGCATCTCTGGCCTTTCAAAGAGAACTCGAACAATTAGTACCTTCTTATATTCAAAGAGACCTTCGCAGCGATAAGCACCCTTTGATGGACACACTTATGAACGAAACAAGTTCCGCTCATCAGCGAGATGGTGCATTTGAGGGCACATATTTAGAAGACACTCTGGATCAATCTAGTATGCTTTCCATATATCTTTCAGCTCTTTAGGGTTTGTATACTAATAAGTTGACCTGTAGAATTGCGGCCACTACTGGATACTAACCTAATGCCTAATCTGCAGTGCGCAACTAGAGAGTCATTCGAATTGACATCTGACAGATGGCGCTCCCTACATGCAATGACACACCCACCCTTTGGAACCTTCAAGTTTGTCTACTCACCATATGGGATGATCGACTACGATTCTTGTTTCTATATCAAAGAAAATGTGAATGAAAACATATCAAACGTTGTAAATTATCCTCGTCCCAGTTCATCATGGTTAAATGTGGTGCCAGGCATCTCAACAAAGGCTGGAAGCGAAAGCGAGACCAGCGAAAATACTGATGAGCCTACCTTCCAACCGGATACCAATTCTTTGACGGAAGACTTCGAAACGACAAGCATTCGATCAAACTCTACATCTATCATGAAACTCGCTAGTTCAAATACTCCTTATATGAAGACATTCTATATTCCACCCCACAAGAGAGTTGACCCCATTGTGGCACGCCCTAGAACACACTCCGAGTCATCTGTGCCTACAAACAAAATTAACATCTCGGGTAGAGAGAAAAAGAAATATCAGTCCCTCGACTTTACACTTCGGCTGCAAAATCCAACTGCTCTAAGACGAGTATTTACTGGCAGCGCCTATATACCACATTCAGATCGCCAGCCCAGATCAGACCTCGCTACCAACAATAGAGAATCAACTACACATAATCCTCAAGTTGAACTCAGATTTTCAGATCA
Organism: Monilinia aucupariae; assembly: GCA_002162555.1. Lineage (NCBI taxonomy): Eukaryota > Fungi > Ascomycota > Leotiomycetes > Helotiales > Sclerotiniaceae > Monilinia > Monilinia aucupariae. The sequence goes on from NGKF01000011.1 coordinate 857,523, forward strand.
AACAAATTACAAGGCAACAGGTCAAGGTACTAAGGCTATAAGGAATCTCGAGGACCATCTTAATTGCTCAGTGTTTGTTAAAAACCTCCCAGCAGACGTTAACCACCACGAGATATTTGCCATCATCACAAGTGGCTCCGTTATATCTCTTCACATAATGGATCCCATCCCCGAGCATCCTTTCTCCGCTGCAAAGATTGTGTTCAAATACCCCGAAGGTGCTGCTAGATTTATCGCGGCAACGAATGGTCGAGAGGTAATTCATGTGAGAAATCATCCTCTCATTGCAGTGTACAGTGATTACGGTATGGTTAGACACGCCGCGGAACATCAAAGTCGTGTTCTCTATATCGAAGGACCAAACAGCAAGATGACCAAAGCTTTCTGGGAAAGCTACTTCAACAATGTTACCAATTATCATCTGGAATATGCGGCTTATTTGCCCACTGACCAGGCTATGGATGGGAGACGAGTGATGGAGTTCCGTTTTGCGAGAGTTGAGGCTCAGGCTCAGACCATCTTGATCGCAATCCTCAATGATCCTCAATTTTATGGCATAGCGTCCGGGAGATATGGTATAGTGTCCGCGAAATATGGCGATGATCCTTGTGGTCGTGGATGGGATAATCTACATAGACTTTGAGAATACTGTAGACTTTGAGAATACTGTAGACTTTGATCAGGATGTAGGAAAATCAAGTGTCTGGCAGTTGGGATTGGGATGGCTAAAATGGGGCTGCGTATACATTCACCGTTCTGGGCATCAGTTATGATAGTATAAAACATATTCTTTCTGTATACATAAATACCACATATTGAATCTTATTGGGTTTGAACAGTCTAAAAGAGTCAAACTAATGAAAGGTTTCACTCACAAGAGTGTAAATACTACAGAAGAGTTTTCAATCTTTCAGTCTAAGCTACGTCTAAGCCAACCTGTTGTTAAACGTTCTGTCTCTGACTTCAAATATCGTTTCTTTTCGAGCTGTAATTTATATTGTAACACTGATCAAATGAAAACAGGTTATTTGATTAAATAGACTTTTCAATAATAAGGTGATGACAAGATTCACTGAACCTTGTGGCTGTAAGAAGCCTGTGTTAGCTTCAAACTAATCAAAGAAAGCAACCTGATATATAGCCTATAAATTTAATACAATAGTACGCTTTCTCTGTCATTATTCATTGGATAACTAATGAGCCTATTTCTCTATTCCAAAAACGTATGGTTGATGATAAATTAGTTTTAGGTTTCAAGTTTCAAGTTTTGAATTGAATCGAATTTGTCTAATTCCTGAAATGTGCTCAAATCACAACAACACTTTAACACAAGCTCAATGACATTGAATGGAAGAATTATAAAGGATATTTCGGTTCATGGTTTGGAGTCTATCTGGTTGTAAAAACATATCTCAAGTCAATTGTTAACCCCCAGTGCTTGAGTATAATGATGCTGAAACTATTATTCTAAAACTAACTTGGATATTTGTCAACAAACAAACCTTTGTATCTTAAGTCAGGAATTCAAGAAATATACTAGTTTTGATAGCTCTGTTCATCAAATAAGAACCGTCTTGTAGAGGATAGATGGGATTTAACTTCTAACCGATGAATTAGACGGAGTGAACACAAGCTGATTACCAACAACCCCAACAGCATTTGCTTCAAGAAAGACTAAAACTCCATAAACAATACCAACACCAAACGTAATAATCACACTGTAGATTGTCATAAAGTGTATATATATGATTTGGTAGTGAAGGTTATCATTTCAGAGATCAGTGAAGTCCTGTAATCCTAACTCCTAATGAGAATTTAGTTGTTATACAGAGTTTTCAAGTTCAAGGACATATGATTAATGCAATTTCGATCAACAGCTCAAAAGATAATACCAAGAGCTTACTCTGAACAATCAACTCTATGAATTTCCAAATTGTGCTACTTATTACCTTGTATGCTAATCATTCGAAATGATTTTGTCTATGCATCCCCCTCTACTACATGACTTTATTCCCACGTTTAAAATGATTCGCTTAGATTCCCAGCTCCGTCTGATATATAGATGTAGACTGGGCAGAAAAAAAACACTTCATTCCCCTCTATTCTTTGCCGAGCTTTGCCAGGAAATAGGTCTCTTTGAGAGTATTGCTATTCACTATGTATTTATCAGTCGAATTTAATATTACTTGGTTACAGCAAGGTATAGCTCAAGGGGATTTGAGTTAGTATCGCGCCACAACCTATTTTGAGAATTGTACTGTTTACCGTTCACCGGTTACCGGTTACTGTCTATATCCCTTTCATCCACCTGCTCTTCCATCCTGTTTCTTTTCCTTTTCACATCGTTTCTCAGTTGTCCTTCCTGTCCATAGCATCACCTTCTTTCTCTCTGGTTAGAAATCTGTCAGTACTTGTTTCCATCACCTCAAGAGAAACAATCCTCCCCTTGCTGTCTTTATTCCCTACAAGCATTTTCTCTTCCGAATCCTTTTTGTTCTTTTGTCTCCCGAAACCAATCAGCCATTGCAAGATTTTTAGATAATTTAAGATGGATTTCATCGTCGGAAAACCGTGGTACGATGATCTCAAGCATCCCGTTTCTGCTACAGCCTCTTCTACAAAGCGCAGATCCAAGGGCAAAGAAGTTGTTGGCGCGCAATTGGGTACATCTTCTTTGACTAATGGTATTATTTCAAATTCTTATGATTCCCAACTCGTATGATGTTGTGACTAACATAAAGCCAGTTGAATCGAAAATGACAACCGAGAATCCTGCTCCTGCTAGATTCCGACCAACTCATGTTCAACATCTCGAATCCATCGCAAGCTATACAGAACAAGACCAGAATGATTTGAATGTCAATTCTGAACACGCTAGTTCCAACTCAATGGCGCCTGTCCAACGATCAAACAGTGGAGATCAGAAGTTGCACAAAATCTTTCCAATGCAGATTACCTTTGAAGAGGCGATGAAGGGTTATTCTCCCCCAACAAAGCGCTCCCGATGGGCGGATATGTTTGAGTCTCGACGATTTGATCGTAGCGGAACACCACCCAGCTTCTTTTCAAACTCTTCGATAAAGGCATCTCCCCGTAGCCCTTTAGCCAACAACCTTCGAAGACTATCACCAGCAAGAAGTCCTGATGCCATGATCAGCTCTGACATTGTCACAAAGTCGAAGTCTCCCCCAAAAAGAGAATATGCTTCAAAAGATTCAAAGAGATTTCACGCGTTCCTAGCTCGAAACGATGGTGCGACTGCTGCAACCTCCTTGTTCATGTCACCTACCGGCACCCATCAACAATTCTTCCCTACTGCCCCATCTAATCGTCGCGGCCCTTCCGTCATCCCTCGGGGTTCGAGCCATCCTCGTCCACCAAACACATCCCATTCTTTGCTTCATTCTCGTTCCTGCCACAACTTTTCCCTTGCAAGAGGATCAATGAACAGCTCACGAGCTTCTCGATCGGCAAATACAAATATAGGTTCTAGTCGCACGTCAAGCATTGGAGGAACAATGTGGTCACACGTGGACGGAAGCTCTGAATCTATCTCTCAGCTCACAGATCACACGCAAATGAGCTCAAATCTCGCTAATATCCCATATCATCCCGCCATTCCCGAGCACAAGCAGACCCTTCATGATAATTCTATGACTGGTCCAGAGCTGGCACAGATGAACTTGAACCAGACAATCCCAGATGTACTCTTGTCATCTGAGAACCCCCTCAACCACGATATGATGGCTCTGACAATGAATTCACCTTCACCACCCGTACCTATGGCTATGGCACCCTCACTCATGGTAACGGCACCTGTACCCATGGTTATGGCACCTGTACCTATGGTAATGGCACCTGTACCCATAGTGATGAACAGCATGATGAGTCCCCTGCCCGATCTTTCTCATTTGGTAAATCAGTTTCGCCCCACAAACATGCTTCTCCGCGAGCGAGGTATGATACCAGATAACTCTCGTCACGATACAAACTACGAGGGAGACGATAACCACCCCGATCTTCTCGGCCTCCCTGATTCCATCAACTGCTGCATGTGGATCATCAACATTCCACCAGAAGTTGAGCACGGTGATTTCATGCGTATTCTCGACTGTGGTGCTGTGGCTGCGCTTTCAATGGTCGAACCTCAAGGAAATCACAAGACACAGGCCGCCAAGGCCACATTCAAGAAAGTTGCGGGCGGCGCCGAGCTTTTCCGTCGTGCTCGTCGCGGCCAGGGTCTCCGCATAGGCCGCAACAAGATCAAGGTTTGGTACAACGATTATGGTGCTTACGAATGGAGAGGCCCGGAGACGCGTTTCCTGGAGATTGAAGCTCCAGCCGTGCTGGATGAGAACTTCTGGCAGGCGTATTTCAGCAGCTGGTGCAAATACATCGTCATTTCAATCTCGTCGCTCCCTTGCAGCAGATACGGTTTCGCGCTCACAAGGTTCGAATTTGTGCGCATTGCAGGGCAGGCGCAGACTTGCTACCAGGCTATCCAAAAGGAAAAGGCGTTCTTGGGACAGGTAAAGGTTCAGTATGGCCTGGATCCATTTGAAACCTGATGCCGCAATCTCGCCAAAACACACTGGGGTATTCTATGCAGGACATTCAAATCATAGAGTAAGGGCTGCTGGCTTACTTTATCTCTGAGAGACGGTGGGGTTTTTGGGTAGCTGGGGGAGCGTTTTCAGGGAGTTAGTGGTGTGAGATACTATGGGTACTAATGTTCTGGATGAGCAAAAATGAAAATTGATGGTAATTAGTTCTGAAAGCGATGACGGGAGTACAGGATGTACTTAAAACGTCTACAGTTGAGAAAAAAAGGGTCGCTTGTTATTTGGGAGAAGTGATTGAAAAGGAAGTATGGAAATTTATACGAATCACATCGTACCAGGTAGCCATAGTTCTAGAACTGGATTGTTTATGGGGAAAAGAAAGTCAATAGTAGATAATTTTACAAATCCCTCTCTTTATTGTTGTTTTCGTTGCATCTTGAATCTCTTCTCAATCTAGCGAAATCAGGCTCTGTCTCACAAAATCTCTCTTGTATTGAGGTCACCACTTCCATTCCTCTCTTCACATTTCCTTCTCCATGAAAAGTAGTCTCCAACCCCGGTTGGACGCACCCTTTACAGCGCAGGAGGTCCTATAAAATAAATGCATGCTTCCTTTTCTTCCCCTGTACATCAGAAGCCATCAGCAGATTTACCCAGTGCCAAAACAAAAATGCCAACTTTGAGAAAGATAGAGGCTACTGGAAACTTCTAATTTGAGATTAGATGCATTCCAGTAACACCTAGCAGCTCTTGATGAAAGAAGCCAGCCGAGAAACAACAACAGAAGCAGGAATCCAGCCCAATTCTTTCTCAACGACACAGATGGTCAAATCTTCTTCTTCTCAGACAAACCAGAAAAGATTCATCACCACCAAGTCATTTATAGATTCTGATCGCAAGAAAGCACTCTATAAAGAACATTCCAAATCCATTTTCCTTTCCAACACTGCAAGGCTCAAAGGTTTCCAATAAGCCCGTACAGCTAACCAAGCACGTCCATAACCCTACAGCAACAGAACAAATCTAAGCATCTCACAAAAGAGGTCCAGTGAATGATATTATCATGGAGTATGCTTAACCAATGTTAATTGACTATGGTACTATGAATCCCATCACGTGATTTACCTCCTCTCTCAAAACCATCCGACGCTAATTCCTTAGCGCTAGACTCTTGGGTACTCTTGCGACCATACCTAGCAGTATACCAGGAGTACTACAGTCACTCATGTTCCTTATCCTACTTCAACTAATATGTATTTCTTGTAAAAGTCTACCTGATAACCTCCATTTCAAGTTTCAACAAGGAACTTTCATTCTAATCCACTTCTCCATCTCTGTTCACAATATCTTCTTCCTCGCCTTTCACGAAACCAATATAACGGACTCAGAAGCCCAATTTCATGACATCGAACAAGAGTACTTCTCTCGCACAATGGCCTATACTCGCAGCCCTTCTCCACACGATGCGCATGGTAACCTACGGAATGTATTTCTACTCGATGGTAAGCCCCATGATATTTGCTGAATACCAGTTGAGATATAATCTACTTTTAACACTCGAATCTATCGACCCCATTTGTAAAAGCCTACCACCCTAGCAAAAGAGCCACAGAGTTACCAATCGATTAACCTACACACGGCCGCAGGCTAGTCAGAGTATCACGCGCTGACCACTTTCTTACCTAGGATTGACGCCAGCATCCATACGGGAGAGACTAGACGAAGTGCTAAAAGACAGCCAACGACGACATGAGGCACAGTATGGAACCCAGCAGCGCCAAGCCTTTACATGGCGTTCTAACCCGCTGGATCCTAGGCGATGTCATGAAGATACCATGGCGCAACCGCATGTGCAACGTGAGGGTACTCAATCCTTGGGACCCGAGAGAGATGAACATATCAACAGTCCCAATCGATTGCCAGTGCCGCAGTCACTCCTGCATGAATCCCACACGGCTAGACCTCCAGTTCCTGTTGGAAAAGCCACCGAATACACGCCGATGCCTGCCCAATTCGTGGACCGGGAAGTTGCCAAGACATATCCATTTGTAGGTCCACCGTTTGCGCATGAGCAGAGACATATCGGAGGTCAAATGTGGAAGCAAAATGTCCCTGTCGCTATGAGACCATATATTTATGAAGAACCACAACAGGTTGATTTTCTGGCGAATCACTTCACGCGGTTAGTCACAATTGCTAAGTCCTATTCCCGCACTCCTGCGAACGATCTCCCCAACAATGCAATGCACCATCGCAACTCACGTGAGATGCACATACCCAGTCAACACAACACCATGGATCAACTTCGACAAGAGTCTGACATGCACTACAACTATGCCCCCCAGACTATGACTGAGATGAACGAGCTGCTCAACCTGCCGAAACAAGCCGTGCCATACGCAGATCAATTTGTGATGCCGCCATCCAGAAAGCTACTTCGCCGACAAGGTTCACTAGCACCAGACGATAGTGTATTTCAAAAATCCTGCAGTGCTTACAAAGGACACCCGGCTTCTGGAATCCGAAATCTTGCACATCACCTGAACTGCGCCCTCTGGTTGACCAACCTCCATCCTAACATCCAGCCGCACGAGATTTTCGAGGAGATTCATACCGGCGCCGTATCTGCATTCGAAATCACTCGTCCTACGGGCATCTACGTCATGTCTGCCGCGAAGCTGGTATTTAAACATCCAGAGGCAGCGGCGAGATTCATCATCCTATGCGAACGTGGAATGATCTGGATCCGAGGGCGTAAGCTCAAGGCTCGCTATAATATATTTGGTCAACTCCGATACAGAGATAGCGAGAAGACGCGCGTGTTATCCGTTGAGGGGCCGGCAAAATATGTAGACTACGAAGGCCTGAAGCTTTATTTCGAGAGTTTCTGCGAGCACGAGCTGTCAAATTGGGAAACTCGTCCGTCTCGCGTCCTGGGTCATCGAAAGTTGGTCTGGGAATTTGTACGCATCAATGGCCAGGCGACGCGCTGTTTCGAAGGTCTAAAGATCCATCCGGTTTATGGGAAGGTTTTGACGGTCGATTATGCTGCGGATCCATGCGGTAGCATCTATCCATAGATGACAGATACTCAGAATGATGAAGGGTAATGCGCAATGTAAAGTTCGATTGATGGGATCCAAGTCATATTTTTTTTGCTTCGAGGTAGCCAGGTGTTTATAACAGAGGAAGCTGATCGGTGGTATCCATATTTCTTTGTATATAAATTGTTCTGCTCATAAGCGTGGAGCCAATTGCTCGGCTGAAATATGGAATTTCAGCAGAAAACTAGTAGCCGAAAGGGGCGCTTCTCAACTCTTTGGCTTCATCTAATATTGCTTAGCCTTTTGTGACTTTGTGTGAGCAAGTCGTGATATATATAATCTTCTTCAAAAATGTGAAGAACTCAACAAAATCGAGGTGACGGTCCAATTGGACTCTTCTATTATTATCCCAGCTCTCTCTAGTATTAGTCTAAACTTCGGACTCAATTTAGAAAACTGGCCTGATTCGCCGTAATGAGGGGTTGTTGTAGCGAAAAGCGTATAGGTCCCTTTATCTTTCTTTAGAAACCTGGATTTTGGCTTATTAATATATCAAGTGATAAAACAGTATTCGTTGCAATACATTTCTTTGATATAGTTATCTTTGGAGCTAATTAGACAATAAACAGTAGTCAACAGTACTTTTTCGCTTAAAAGGGTTAGCCTTTTTCGAAAAACGTTTCATATTTATAACATAGAGATTATTGGAGAACTTCCCAGTATCTCGCCCAAATCATTCAAACCTTCAACAACAATCTTTCGGCATCTCATCCTCGTAACTTAAGCAAAAGATCATCACTATCCTGATCTCAGTTACTATCCGTTTGATTTCACCTTCGGCTATCATCTCCTGGATCAAAAGCAAAGGAAAGCTCTTGTTTTAGAACCTTTATATCCGATATGTCTGCCTCTAACCCAAGCTTGGGCATTCACGAGGCTGGAGACGGTCAGCGTGGAAACTCTGGTAGGTTCGCTGTATCAAGAACCTGAACATCTCGCCAGCTAATAATAAAGTTTGATACCTCGACCACACTTGTGGCTTCCAAATCCGATAGATCACGAGTCCCATCAGCTTCAAATAATAAGTGCTTTGCACTCTCATGAGCAAACAAACATCGGCTAATGCCTAGCTCAATAGTTACTCATATTTTGCCTCTCCCGAAGCACCCAGAACTTCTTGTTAATACAGTTCCTGACGTTGCTACGATCCTCAGCTGGCGAATATGAATGCCCTCGTGATGCATACAGCCTCGCAGCAGTAAGAAAGAATGCCACTACCACGTGACGTTATACCTATCGGTTGCAAGCGCGGTTTGACGTGTTCACAGCTAGCTCAGTTGGATAGTTCCAAGTCAGACATACAGCGCAAACTCAAGCAGCAACCGCAGGCATCGATCTATCGGCATGGTAAAAGGCAATTCCACAACTCAGCACGACATGAGGCCGGGCTTTATGAGTGTGTACATCAATGAGGCAGGCTAGAACGTCCTTATCATGCAGCGAAGGTACTCTTTAAGCACCCTGTGCACGCTGCTCAACCCTGCTATATTGCGGATACGCATGGCATTCAGATTGATGGCGAACCTATACGCGTCATATATATAGATAAGATTACCGCGAATATTCAACGAAGCTGCATGTTCCAAGCCTTATTATCGTTGTCAAAGGCATCAATAACCCAAGCTTGAAGTAGAATACGGGCCAACTTTGTAACAGAAGTATGTGTTACCGGTGTCTAAGAGACCAGCCACCATCCTGATAGCACTCCTGATCGTATAGTCATGAAATTTCGCTTTGCAGGGATCTCTTGTCGGTCACAGGTGTGGTTACAGGGCATCAGCTCACCCTCAGAATTTCAAGATACCGTGTCGGCTCGATATATCCCAGGCGTTGCCTGTCGTCCGCCTCATAACTATATATAGCTCGGAGAATTGTAATGTGAGATAGGTGTTATGGATGATGGAGAGCTTTGAACAATTGACGATGTGCTAGTCAGTTAGCCGCCCATGTTGGCTGACATCTTCAATCGGGAGATGGAGATGGAGATGGAGATGGAGGCTAGGGCTATCTAAGGACGTTAACTTCATTTTGAGCAGACTGACTCTTACAATCACAACATTCTATAATAACTCTGAACAAAATGAAGAGGCCAAACGTTGAGTGGGTGAGAGTGAGTGAGATGTGCAGAATCCACATGAGGTCCATTTATACTTCAACCCTAGGTCATGTAGACCAATCACGTGGGAGTGTGTGACACTAGAGTACTCAACCTTAACATTACATAATCCCGCCCTTTTGTACTTTTTGGACTCCACAATGTCAACATTAACGCAGCCAGTTTTCTACGCTTCGAAAGGATAAAGAGCTGTGATAATACATGGATACTTCCCAGCACAATATGTAATACGTTTCTTATATCTCTAGGTTAGCTATCCAAACCACAGCACATGATGCACAATGGTAACTAACATCATGTCCCAAAGAAGACATCGTGGACAATTTGTCTACCGGCCAGCCACATACATAACGAGCCTTCGAATGATGAAGCTGTGGAAGCGCACTTGAAGAACAAAGGCAGAGAGGATGCGTAGATCCACCACACCAGATACTCCTGTTAGAACTTTTATCCCATCCCATCCCATTCCATCCCAAGCCAAGCCAAGCCAAGCCATTCATGATATGCGCCTCAATTCAAATCCCACATATGCCAACTCCTGGTCTATCTATCATACCCAAATTACACCTCAGTCTCCCTCCCTTCTCACATAATTAATCTGCTATCCGTGCCATCAACTCATCTCGCGTCATTGCGAACACGCACATCGTCTCTCCTCAACCCACGCTTTCGGTTTCTTCCCTTCATCATCAGGCCATTGAGATCATCTAGCACCAATGGAAATATACAGTCAATATCCTCTATCTGTTGTGCTTGTTCCTTCATAACCTGTTCAAGCGTAAATAGGCGCTCTAGAGTCTGCTCCTCAAGTAGTCCCATCTCTACCCGGTGTATTCCAATCAACTCTTCAACACTCGCTTCGAGCTTTTGCAAAAAGGCTGACTCTCGTTCTTCGGCGAGACTGAGAAAGAGGGACTTGAGCTCGTCTTCTGATTTGGCAGCTGGATTCTTATTTTCCTTGTCCGCCGATAGGATATCATCCTTGAAACCACCAAGTAACTTCTTGATGCGAGCTTCATACTCATTCCTCAGTACCTTTTGTTGATCCGTCAAAAAGCTTGCAATCAAGGGTTTGAATCTTTCCTCGTACTTCATTTCGAGCTCTTTCTCTCGCTCCAACATGCGAGATTGGAAAGATGCTCCGATGTTCTCATCGTATTCCTTTCTTAATGCTTGATCCTTTTCTGTTAAGTAGTTCAAGATCATTGGCTTGAATTTCTCTTCATACTTCACCTCGAGTTCGCGATCTCGTTGAGATACAAAATCCCGAATAAGAGACTCTGTCTGGGCTTTGATACGTTGATCTTCACCTTCGAATTTTTCTTGCATCTTTAGCTCCATGAGGGTTGCGGTACGTCTCTGAATCGCTTGAGATTTCTGTGCTAAATCCGCACATGTTTTCCCTTGTGTTCGCAACTTTTCATCAATCTTATTCAACATAGTATCTGATTGCTTCTGCTGCAGTTCCAGCGCAGACTGGTGATGCTTTACCTGTGTTTCTTGCAAAGAACAAATCTTTTCTGTCAATGATGCATCCGATGACTTTAACTTCTCGTGAAGTTCAATGATAGAAGTTTTTCCCAGCTCTTCCAAGCGTCTCTCTATTTGCTGAATGGTTTTTGGGGTACTCTCCAAGAACGCCGTGTGTTCAGTTTGCAATTTGTCCATGGAAGAAGAATTTTTCATGACCTCGGTATCCAGGCTGCGGAGCTCTTCTTCGCGCTCTTCTTGCCATATCTTCCAACTAGATGACAATGACTCTATGTAGTTTCTCTGAGTATTAACATTCGATACAAACTTTGACACATTTTCTTCATTGGCTATAAGTCGGGTCTGCGATGCAGTGAGTTCGTTCTTGATGGTTGTAATCATTCTCTCCGCCGCTGCTAGTCTATGCTCTACGACGGCTCCTACGGCGCCATCCCTGTCAGCTCTTTGATTTTTGAGATCATCAATTAGACTCATGAGGTTCGCTTTAACAGTGAGAAGCTCTTGGCTTATTCTGGAATTTAACTCTGCAAGCTTAGAATCGTGCTTTTTGTCGGTTGTGTCAATCCACTCGGCAGTCCTGTGATCCAAGGAGGTAAATTGTGCAGAGTCTTCGGTCATCTTTTTCTCTATAGCCTTAATTCTGGTAGATAATTGTCTGAATTGAGTCTGTGATTCCGAGGTACGCTGCGACCTCGGTGTATCAAACTTGCCTTGATCATGCGGGTGACCCTGTGAAACTTTGCTCCTAAGTTCTTCAAGGTCACCATGTCGCGAAGCTACTGCAGTTTGCAGAAGATTAACACGGTCATTGAGCTTCTGACGCTCTTCTTCCATTTGAGCCATCATCCTTCTACGAAGGCCTTCTTCCAGTTTACGGTGACGTGAAAGGTCTCGAGCCACCGCCTCATATTGTTGACCAAGGACCAAAAGTCTATTGCCTTGATCTGCAATTGCACATTCAATACTTGGAATTGGTGCCTGGCAAGAATCGTCAGCATAAGTCAAACGAATTTTCACTTTCCCGTAGTATTAGAACTAATAAATAGCCCTTGTTAGCATTATAGGTGCTTACCTGCCTGAGCGCTTTTATATTATCTTGAGCCTCCTTAAGCTGTGCTGCATGACTACTTCTTGTGGCTTGCAACGACTCGTTGACTTGCTCTAAAAATCTAAGACGCCTAGAAAGCCCTGTTTGCTCCCTAGACACAGCTTCCGCGGCGAGGACTCTAGCGCTCATTGCTTCTGCGGATAATTTACACTCCTCCAATTGCGAATATAAGTTACGACTTCGATTTTCTGATTCATCTAGTTGCTTAGCCATATCCTCCAGTTTCTGTTTGTGAACACTTTCCGACAATAGTAGCCGACTTTCCAAATTTCGTACATGCGCGGTTAGGGGCCCGGTGCTTTGTTGTACAGCAGTGGCTATCATGCTTTCTAGAAGACCCCCATTCGTATTTGAGTTATCTGGTAACCCTACCATCTGCGGCGCGGTTGGAAGAGGTAACGGTAGTGGAGGTGGTAGCATGGCTGGAAATGTGGAGAGCGCAGAAGCAGGCCGAGACGCCGTTGTATTGTCAAGTTTGAATTTGACGTTTTCGAGATGGCTCTTTGACTTAAGGTGATTCTCAAAATTGCCTGTCTTTTTGTATTTTGCGACTTTATGTTCGGTGTCACAGTCCATGCATTTAATGTCGTAGCCGTCTGTCGCTTTGAACAGGGAATCTGGATATTTCCGACGAAGTTCACTTAGACCTCTCTGGAGCCAAATGGGTAGGGACAACTAAATGATCAGATTACAGATCTACCAAATTCCGAAGGAGCTTACCAAATTTTCATCCTTGGTTACTGAATCGGGGAAGAAATCCATGTGCTGGTAGGACTCGGACTGGACTGATGGGCTATAAAACTGCTCCGGGGCAGAAATTCTTCTATTTCCATCCAAGGATGCGAGTGCAGGTCTTGCTAATCTCTGCGGACTAGAATTTCTGCTGCCCATGCGCGAAGGACTTAAAGAAGGGGTATCATTTCCAGACGCATCACTTTCATCCACCTGCGCTATTCTTCTTTTTTTAAATTTGGGCGCCAATCCTTTTGGGTCAATGCCCTCCCTTAGACTCCGATCGATGCTCTTATGCGACCCTTCGGCTTGGACGCTTGGAACTGAGACCTGCTTGGCATGCCCGTTGGAATGGTTCTCTTTGTTGGACGAAGAATCAATATCTCGAGGCCTGACGAAGTCGTAAAGTCGTAGGACAGTTTTTCCCTCACTATTATCGAACAAATCTACCGTTTTGCCCTGCGAAAGAGTCAGCACAATGGAAAACATGGCAATGACTTTGCGTATTCGGTACCTCACAAACCATGCGTCGCAGAACAGCCTTGAATATTTTCTTCTGATTTTTGACAAAGTCTGCATTCTCGGCGAGGACGCAGTCAATTTGATCAATGTAAGGTTGCTGTATTACATTACCGGAAATACCTTCACCGTCAGCAAGATGGTAGTCATAAAGGAAACGCACTATGAAGTCACTAATACGGGCATGATCCGCATCAGAAACCTCGACGTCGGCCATGATTGCATTCAATGCGATGCGATGCAATGCGATGCGGTGGATCGTTGGAAGATCAAAATGAGGGGACCACCGTGGACTGGTGGACGGAAGGATGTCAGGTGTATTCGTGATATTTTCGTGATTTCGTGATTTCGTGACTTCGTGATTTCGTGTTTTGGCTGACATCGGTATGTTACGTAAGCATGACTAAGGCTATGTATGGGTGCACGGACTCTTCACTAATGCTGATGGAGCGCTCTGCACTTTGCTACGCGGGGAAATCTCAGGGGGTTGAACATGAACATAGACATGGACATGAATCTACCAAGGAAGTACCAGTGTACCACCTACAGATCCTTAGGTGAGCTTCTTATATCTTCACTTCAAATCATTCCTGTCTGATGGATGCCCTGGACTATGTTACGTACATGGACATAGTCTTACTGTGGATCTCTTCGCGGATACCTAGGTGATTCAGGCAAGTTCGCGCCGGAGCCAAAAGCCACATGAAGGAAGAGGAAAAAGCAATAAAATGACGAAGAAGAGGATGTTGATTGGGTGCTTGGGTGCTTGGGTGCTTGCGATTTGAACCAACTAAAATATTATGCTGCTTCCATTCCTGTGATCTCTACTCTACAGAGTTCGCCTCTACTTCCCTCGGGTGGTATACCAAATCACGAACGTCCGGCAATCATCTCAAGTTGATATGGCTCCTGCCAAGAGACAAAGTTTCGCCGAGGCAACCTACAGGCCTTCTCATTCTAAACCTACGGACCTTCGAACGAGTTGTGTGCTGCCCTATCCCAAACACTCTTTTAATATCATCATGCTAACCTCACATAGCAAACCGTCGCACCTCACGACGGAGCATTGTATCGAAACCAGTACTTGCCGTCAGCGATAGTGACAATGGAGATATCAACGAATCACCCCGTGAATGTGATCAACCCATTGCAACTCTCGAGTTGGCAGCAGAATCCGTCACGGTCAGGGATTTACGAGGGACGTTAGATGAGCAAGCGCGACTCATTCGAGCCATGAGATCAACAGTTGATGCCCAAGAATTACGGATTCAAAAGCTCTGCCGAAAGATTGCGAGACGTGACAAAAAGGTTGATAAGTTGAGCAGGCGAATGCAGCGCGCAGATATCGCACTTTCGAGAGTAGATTGGTCTGAGCCCAAAGCAATGATGAAGGCGGATACCAAGTATATCCAGAGGATGAAAGTCTCGAGGGACAATCCTCTCCCTTTATCAAACGGGTTGTGTACCAAATGCGGGAAGAATTGTATTCATTTGGTGCATGAGAATCAACGACTGAAAGACAGGTTATACGAGGTCGATGGGTTATGTATCAGGCTCAGAACTGAGTGTGACAAGCTGGAGAATAACATCATGAAGCTCAAACCGAAAAGGGATAAATTGAAAGAATATTAGCAACAGTATTCTACAATTGGTTACGTGTTAGATGTTGGAATCGTTTGGATATTGAAGCTTTATCGACAAATCGTGTGACTTCTACACATGGGAAATCCGCATATATGGCAGTAGTTTGAAGATTGAAACTCCCACGGATCAATCGTGTTCATTAGCCAATATATGTATATATGTTAATTCACTCCCGTCCACTTGTTATATTCAATAAAGTCACCTTGGTGTTTCCGTTTGACGATTCCTCATTCCATATATGAGGTATTCATAATCTTACGCGATATCAGCAAAGCATGCAAGATTCCATTCACTATCAGCCTCAATTTTCCTTTCCTTTTCTCTCCTATCGTCCTTTTGCCTTTCATTCGCTAAGAAGATCCTTATCGCGCATCGTTCCCTGCTTCTTCCTCCTACGTATTTTCTTTTTCCTAGACCAGAATCTGATATGTAACTATATGCAGCTTCTTCTCGCTTTGACAGGCAAAGCTTGACATACCAGATTTCTTTCACGATATATTACCAACACTCTTGTTCACCGTCGAGATAGTTAAATAAAACTCCTCTCTGGAACCGAGAGTACGAAGAACTCTATCCAGGATTCCATTCACTTTCATCCCAGATTCACAGGTCATCGTCGCGGCAGTTCCATCCGTAGCTATATTTTGGTTCCACGATCACTTCATTCATCAAGATCAACCGGAAGACTTCGCAACCATGACGTCCAACAAGAAAAGAAAGCCCAATTCACGCAAGACGTCTCAGCACCCGTCCCCTCAAAAGGCTCAGAAGTCTCAAAAGGCTCCAAAGTCTAACGAGTCATCTGAAGAGGATGCCATGCCATCAAGAGCTCCAAGTTCCCAAAATAACGCTGGAGCTGCTCGTCCAATCTTGCCTCCCACCAGAAGATTGTTGTTCCCGCCCAACTCCCATGCGGGTAACAGTACGTACTATCTTCCTGCCACACATGGTAGGTGCAGGAATTAATGATGGATCAGAAAACCAACACCTTTCTTCGCCAATCAAGAAGAAAAAACAGCTCAATCAGAGAAACGGTATGTAGAAATTGTCTTTCTTCACTCTTCATCTTCTGATACTCACCGATCTCCAGAACAGCTGCAATCTTTCTCCTCGCCAGCCACCAAGAAAGATAAACATCATTTGGGTGAGTGATTGAAATCCGTATACAAATATTGTTCAGTCACTTACGATTATAGGGAAGAAAGTCGTATCCCCTCAAGCTGGCAAAGTTTCAGATGATCGACCATCCAAGCGACAATGTATTTCATCCGCCGTGAAGCCAGCCGAGACTGTTACGCCAATCTTACACGCTGCCAATAAACAACCAAGGATGGAAATGGAAAGTGATGATCAGGATGGATACAGCACCCCAAGTCCAAAGAATCGCAAGCGGAAGGCAAATAGCCATAAGTCTGCGTCAAAAAACACCGGAAAGGTGCCTTTGTCCATCGCTCCTCCACCAGATTCTAACATATCTGTTGTTCCAATGAACAAAATTCCCTCCGCACCATTCTCCACTACCCCACCCAACTCTACCGCCATTTCTCAGGTCAACATAGCCGTGCTACGACTCGAGAAAGAAAAGCTGCAACAAAAATTAGACGCTTCGGTAAAAGAAGCACAAGCCGCCAAGCAAAGCGCAGAAAAGTGGTCAACGAAATACAAAGCATCAGCATCAGCCCACAACCAGCTCAAAAGCCAACTCGGTCCCAGCCCGCAAAGAAAGCCCCACAGCAACAACCTCCTAGCGCAAGAGCGTCAGCACTCCCAAACCCAGCTCGCCTCGCTCCAACACGAGCTCTCGACGCTCAAAGCGCAAAACTCGGAGCTCAGCAAGCAGAAGCAAGAGCACACCGCACACGTCGAAGAAACCAACAAGCTCCTCGCCATCCACATCGCGCAGCTCCAAACCGAAGCGCAAACGCACGTCCAGCAACAGGCGCAGCACGCGCACGAGATCTCGGACCTGAAGAGCGACCTCGCAGCGCGCAACTCCGCCGCGCTTCAGCTTCCGCTCCTGCCGCAAACGCAAGACGGCGAGGAGCGCATCGCGCGGCTTCGCGACGATCTGGATTTTAAGGATGAGCTGGCGGCGCAGGCGCACCGTACGCATGCGCTCGAGACGTCGAGCTTGGGCTTGCAAATTGCGCATTTGCGCGATCAGTTGGAGGAGCAGCGCGTGGGTGTTCGGGATGCGATGGCTGTCGTGAGCGAGAAGAGTGAGAGGATGGATGAGATGATTGCGGAACATGCGATGGAGGTTGCTCGCTTGCAAGATGAGGTGGTGGCTTTGCGGGATGTGGGGCGTGGGAAGGATGAGCGGTTGAGACGCATGGGTGTGTTGGTGGCGGGG
>NGKF01000011.1:886319-906430 GCA_002162555.1 Monilinia aucupariae
GGGATGGGGATGAGGATGTGTTTGAGTTGGAGTTGAAGTTAGAGGAAGAGCCACGTTCGGGAGGTTGTGATGGTGAGGTTTGATGTTGAGATCCATCCCAGTGACATAGCATTGGTTTTAGATATGCTAATTGTTTTCCCTGAGCTGGTGTTAAGGTTTTGGTATGGATTGCGTTGCCTGATGCGTAGCCATTGAGACTTCTGCGTACTTCGTCGGCTGTTGGGAAGATGATTTTGAATTTTGGATTAGATGTTGTTGGGGATTTGGATGTATTGAGAGCTTTGAGAAATGTTTGATTTAACCATTTATCTGTTTGACCCAAGGATGCGATGGACGATACTTGGAGGACGATCTCTGATTGGGTTTTACTGCAAGGCACAGATTTCAGTACCTCTGTCAGACCTGCCCAGCCCCATGCTGTTTTTGATGAGTCTCGCTCGATGTCATGCTTTCCTGGAGCACTTGCCACAAGAGCGGCCCGGATTTCGGAGAAGTCATGCTTTAACAGTTGATCGATTAATGGTTTGCAAATGATTCTCTTTGTGTCGTAAGCTCGTAGGTAATTAAGAAAATCCAATTTGAACTTTCCTCCTGATCCTATTTCAGTTGACTCTGTTGAGTCTGCATTCTCTGGATCGAGAAGAGGTAGAAGAGGAGATTTCCACACAGCTTGGGTCATGTTAGTCCAGTCGAATGGGATCATATTCGCCGTATGAATGATTACTTGTGCAGTAGAATCATGTCGGAGAAGAATGAGCATCTATGAGTGTCAGTGACGAATTTTTAATGGCATGAAAGATTTTTCCTACTTTTGAATGGTGAGTTCCGAACATCTCGGGCATGTAAGCTGTAAGAAGCTTGAGATTAGGATATTTCCAAGCTTGCTCCTAAATGTTTATCAGCATGATTCCACTGGAAAGTTGAAAATCTGATCAAGTGGCTCATTTCATGGTAGGGTCATCATAGATCGTGAATTATCCCTTGAAAACACACATTTGATATAACAATAAAACAGAAGCATAGAAGTGGTGAACAAAAAACAACACGTTATACAGCTCATCAACCTACCATCAGGTTGAGAAGAGACTGATCTTGCCGTTGCCAAAACCCATGAACGACGTTCACTTTGATCAGATGCCGTACATCTCTATCAAACTGCTCCATCAGAAAGTCAAGATTATGAAGATAGTTAAACTCCCAACACTCCGATATGAGAGGATCACCTAGGATATCCGTCAATGATACCGCATCGACATTTGATGAAGCTGGGAGATCTCGAATATATGTAAGCTGAAATGGCGACTTCACCACTTTTTGCTTAAGACCTTCCACATTCGTCTCCTTATAGTCTGCCTCAGTTCGATCTGGACTTTCCACCTGTTCTCGACCTTTCATCTCTTCCATGGCCCCTTGTCTGGGAATTGCCATTCTACTTCTTCGTAGTGGAGGTGGTGATATCGATTTCTCCATCCCTCTGCGAAAGCTTCTGGGGTTAGTGTTGTCATTGTTAGTATCATGGTGAGTCGTATCTTCGAACTTGTGCCTCTTTGGAGCAGGTTCATCTGATTCTTTGCGGTGATCGTGGTCCATGGTTGTTGGTGGTTGGCCTATATGAGGCTTCTTTTCTTGCTTGATTCACCGTATCATGATTCGGGTCAAGATGGTCAAGATTGAAGTTGATAGAAGAGGGGGAGTAAGGATCCAAAAGCATCGTCACGTGCAACCTTCACTCGTCTAAAAATAGAAATTCCTAGGATCTCTTAGCGAACAACGCAAATGGTGCAACTGTGTTTCCGAGTACTCGGACTCTATCTACTCCAGAACTTCTTCTTTACGACTTCATCCTTTTTCCCCCATCAACGATAAACCTCGATTTCTCCAGGCGATTCTTGGGTTTACCATCCTCATGAAATATAATCGAGTAGCGACCATCATATTCCCAAGTAATTGAGGACAACAACAAGTTCTCCCTCTTTACATTCGTTCGCGGATTCGCCCGACCCGCATTGGTTCGATTCTCAGGGTGCCGATAGCCCCTAAACTCCCTTTCAATATGCGTCTTCTTCCCATCTCCATACTATCCACTGTCTTCGCCTCTGTAGTATTGGCACAATCCGGCGAACAGAAATTGGATAACAGATCACCAGATTCCGCCGATGATGCTTCGGATGATGCCTCAGATGTACCACAGCCAACAATATTCAATGGAGTTGAAGTCCCTCCACTTCCTGAGATACATGGGGAATCATTTAGCAAGACAATCGCAGATGGGTATTGGTTTGTTAAACATCACTCGTGAGTACTTATTCATCCGAGCTCTGTGGGAATTCATTATGCTCATGATAATTTGAGACCCTATTGCCCGCACTGCATACATATTGCGCCAACATGGCAAACACTATACGAATTCTATTATACTTCGAAACCAGTCAAGACATCAACCGATGATAGCAAATCGACTTCGTTGAATGGCTTTACGGCTTATTACAATTATCATTTCGGCTCCCTTGATTGTATCGCTTTCGGAACTGCATGTTCAGATCACGGTGTTACTTCATTTCCAACATTTATATTATACAAGAATGGCGTGGAGGCAAAAAGATTCGTTGGTCAAAAGGATATGCAGAAATTGGGAGCTTTTGTCGAGGAAAATCTGGAATCAATAAGACCGGGGTCTAGACCAGTTGGTGGACCAGCTTTCCCAGAAGAACGCGCGACACAAAGTCCGGACTATAAGCCCGCAGCAAAGGAACCCGAGAAGTCAACCGAGAAGCCTGCCGAGAAATCTCCCGAGAAGACAACTGAAAAGGCAACTGAAAAGGCCCCCGAGAAGCCTGCCGAGAAATCTCCCGAGAAGACAACTGAAAAGGCAACTGAAAAGGCCCCCGAGAAGGCCCCCGAGAAAGCACCCGAGAAGCCTGCAGAAAAGCCTGCAGAGAAGGCACCCGAGAAGCCTGCAGAAAAGCCTGCAGAGAAGTCTCCCGAGAAGACCACTGAAAAGGCCCCTGAAAAGGTCCCCGAGAAAGCCGCAGATATTGTTGTGCCAGCAAAGGATGCCAGCAAGGAAACGAAACCTGAAGCCGCTAAGATTATAACCAAGCCTGCACCAAAAGCCGCACAGATCGAAAAGAAACCTTCGAAACCTGCTCAAAATGCAAACCCACATGGCACATCTGTATCCCTTACAGCAGAGAGCTTCCAACATTTAGTTACTATGTCCCAGGATCCTTGGTTTATCAAATTTTACGCTCCATGGTGTCATCATTGTCAAGCTATGGCTCCAAATTGGGCTCAATTGGCAAAGGAAATGAAAGGAAAGCTTAATGTTGGAGAAGTAAATTGTGAAGCAGAAGCTAGGTTATGTAAGGATGTTCATGTACAAGGATATCCAACCATTCATTTCTTCCGTGGTGGAGAACGTGTTGAGTATGAAGGACTTAGAGGGTTGGGCGATTTTGTTACCTTTGCCAACAAAGCCGTTGATATCGGGGATGGTGTTAAGGATATTGACGCAGCCGGATTCAAGGAATTGGAAGAGAAAGAGGATGTTATCTTTGTTTACTTTTACGATCACGCTACTACAAGCGAAGATTTTGCCGCATTGGAAAGATTGACTTTAAGTTTGATTGGACATGCCAAACTTGTCAAAACCAATAGCGCTGCTCTTGCGGATCGATTCAAGATTACAACATGGCCTCGTTTATTGGTATCTAGAGATGGAAGACCAACTTATTATACCGCACTCGCCCCTCAAGATATGAGGGATTTCAGACAAGTTCTTCGTTGGATGCAATCTGTTTGGCTTCCGGTTGTCCCAGAACTGACAGCTTCCAACTCTCGCGAAATCATGGATGGTAAAATTGTTGTCTTGGCGATTCTTTCTCGAGATCGTGCCGCTGATTTCGTCATGGCCAAGAAAGAATTGAAGCAAGCTGCATTGGAATGGATGGATAAACAAATCATCAACTTTCAACGTGAACGTCAAGAATTGAGAGATGCCAAACAACTCCGATTGGAAGAAGCCGAGGATCGAAATGATCAAAGAGCTTTAAGAGCTGCCAAGAGCATTCGAATCAACATGGATAAATCCGATCAAAAAGAGGTCGGATTTGCTTGGGTCGATGGAGTTTTTTGGGAAAGATGGATTAGGAGTACTTATGGTATTGAAGTTAAGAGTGATGGTGAAAAGGTTATTATCAATGATGAAGACGTAAGTATTCTCTCTCGCACGTCCCGTTTCTCATACATCCTCCCACTTCGTTTGCATCATCTCACCGCCACTTTCCCCCCCTTCCGTATTGTCAATATCGATACTAACTCATGCCCACACAGAATCGTCGCTATTGGGATACAACCATCACGGGAAACTACATCATCCCCTCACGCACGTCGATCCTCGAAACCATTCCCAAAGTGGTCTCGAACCCTCCCGTCATCAAACCTAAGAGTACCGTCGGCTCGTTGGAAAAAACGTTCTTTAACGTTCGAGGTGCCATCTCCGGACACCCGTTCCTGAGCTTTGGTCTGGCGCTCGGCATCGGTCTTGGGGTGACGATGTATGGAAGGGGGAAGATTGGGTCGAGGAGGGGTGGTTTCTTTAGGGTGGATGATGGGAAGGATGGTTTGTTGGGTGGAGTTAATGGGGGTGGGAAGGTTGATTAGGATCAGGATTGGGATTTGGGTTGGGATTGGGGATAGGATAGGGGCGAAGATGGGGAAGCGAGAGTTTAAGTTGAAGTAATCTTTTTTCTTTTTTTTTTCCTTTTTCTTTTCTCTTAAGAAAGAAATTATATTATCATGTCTTGAATGTTTCTATGGTTTTGCTTTGTTCGTTTCGTTCGGTCTAATTGGGTTGGGCTGATTTGGGTTGGATTGGTCTAGATTATGTTTCTGGTAGTGGATGTGGGTGTGGTTGTGAATATAAATGTGGATGTGGATATAGATGTGGATGTGGATGTGGAAATGTAACCTGATGAATTGATAGATGGGGTGAAGGGAAGGAAGGGAAGGGAGGGAAGCGAGAGAAGGAAAGAAGAAAAGCCAATGGAGGGAGGAAAGGGGGGATAAAAGGAAAAGCTAAAGGGAAAAGTAAAGGGAAGGCAAAAGAAGAAAAAGAGAAAAGAAAGGAAGGGAAGGGAAGGGAAGGGAAGGGGAGGGAAGCTAAGGGAAGAAAGGAAGGGAAGGGAATGAGAAAGATGGAAATTGTTAAATATTAATTTATTTGTATTTGAGGTAAATAGATAGATATGTACGAGTATATATATATATATATATATATATTCGAATCGTATTGTATACTCGAATGGTACTATCGTATTGTATATTTGTATATATATAATTGTATCAACTCAATTCAATTCAATTCAATGCTCTTTTATCGACTTGTCACATTTCATTCAACTCTTATCAACTCCCATCAACTCACATTTCAAATCCTCACACTTCACACTTCACATTCTCACTCATCAACTCACTCCACACATTTCACTTCACACCTCACACCTCACCATTACCATTACCATTACCATTTACCAATATCCATTCTAAATTCCCAAGAAGTAATAATTCATCCATCCTCCTTTAAACCCATAAACCCATAAACAGATTAACTATCACTGTAACTATAACTGTATCATGAGCAAAAACAGCGACGTCACCTCGACAAAGGGAAAGAAAGGTAGAGTCAAAAGGAAGAGGAAAAGTCAAAGAAAAAGGGAAGGGGAAAAAAAAGGGCAAAATGAAGCAAGCAAGCAAGCAAGCAAGCACCCCACCCACTACACCTCGCCTTCATTCATCCTGCGCTCAGCCCACATAGATCGTTCGTGCAAACACTCCATCCTCAAATCACCATCACCGCCCATCTTCCCACAAACGTCAAAAATTCCCCTTCCCCCTCCCACTTATGAAATGAAACACAGCGCCCCCAACATCAAATAGAAGACAAAGAGAGGAAAAACTGCCAACCCCACTCGATTCTTCACCACTCCGCTTCCACCTAGAATGCTAATGCCTGCGGCCATACTCCAGCCAACGAGGACGATGTAAATAGGGATTCGAGGGATGGGGTGAAGACCGAGGGCGCTGAGGAGGGCGGCGATGACGAGGGGAAAGAGCGTGTAGCCTATGATGCAGACGGATTGGGCGAAGGAACTATGGGGGGAGAAGGATTGAGTTAGTGGGATCGTGGGAGATAATAAGAGAAAAGGCAAAGAATCAAAAAGAACTTACATATTCCCCCCCAACAACTTAATCTGCACCGTAACAATCGCCTCCCCCAACCAAACCATGGCAAAAACCCCACTAAAAACCTTACTCATCTGATCTCCCCTCGCGCGAAAGCTCAACAGCAACGATAAGCCCAGACAAAACACCAGCGGACCCCATAAATCCCAATCTCGCAACCCCTCGCTCATCCCATTCCCCTGCACCAAGCCCTCCACATCCGTAACCCTCCCGATCATCCCCCGCAACTCTTCTCGCGCCCCCTGCATGCCATTCTCGCGAAATTGCGAGTACGCGCCGCGGAGACCGTGGGAGTCGAGCATGGATCCCCCGAAGAGGTATTTGGGGTAGAGGACCTCGCGCATCTTGGACCAGATGGCGCGGAGATCGCGAGAGAGGGTTTCCCAGACGCTTTCGTCGATGGTGTTGGTGGGGGCGCGACGGTCTTCGCCGGGGATGCGCGAGGTGAGGTAGTTTTGGTTGGATTGGGATGAGGTGGATTGGGTGCTCTGGATGTTTCCGGTGAGGGGCGTGCGGGATGTGGTGTCGGTCAGGGGATCATCTAGGTCGTCGAGAGTGGCTGGACGTATGTTAGTTATGAGGAATGAAAGAGCGGAGTTCTGCTGTGCATGAGGAGGGCATGGCATGAGCTGCGAAGGGTAAAGATGGGAGATGACAGGGAGCAGGAAGGCTAAACATACCATCATCAGGATCAATCAAATCATGATCCTCCACCCCCGGTTGATTATAATGCTGATAAGGATTTGAAGAAGAGGCAGCAGCAGCAGAAGAAGCCATGATTGCGACAGTGTGGTGTCCAGAGGTGCAAGCGGAGCTGTCTTTCTCTAATCAATCAATCGACCAGATCCCACTCAAACCGTCTGTCTACTCGTACTCTCTTCGTACCTCTCTTCACACCTTCCCTTCGCACCTTCACAACCCTATCGTCAATCGAACTTCACCCCAAGCCTTCAATTCGCGCCAAAGAAAATCCGACGGTATCGTATCGTATCGTATCGTACCGTAGCTACTCAAGTGGTTGTATGCCGATAAGATCAGTCTGAAGCTATCTACTCGTATAACCAAAGCTATCCCCAAAATTCCACCGTATCCTCAATCCTCACGCTAGTGCAGCTTGAGTCCCGGGCCGTATGGGCGCTAAACCATATCAAGTTAGGATACCGGCGTTGTGATAGGTGATATATGATATATGAAGGGTCTGGTGGTCTGAGCTTTTTATTTGTTTGTTTTTGTATGTTGATACGAATACGAATCATCAAGACTTAGCACTCGAGTGCATAAATACTCGTAAATAAGTAACAAGACATTATATGCCACACAATATACTCGGGTGTACAGTATTTATAATAATATCCAAATAAAAGAGTGTAATTTTGTATTTTTCTCATCCTTATATAATATACTAGTAGTATTTATCTACCTACGAGTAGTAATTAAAAATAAAGTAAACGGATCACCAGTAGAAGATACTAAATCATAAACAGATCTCTCTCTCATCCTCCTCCTCTTTACTTCCCTCTCTCCAAAAAAAGATAACAATAATAACTGCGCGGAATTTCGTCGTAGATTTTGCTTTTCCTCAATTTCTGAATCCGATACCTGTCGCTTCATCCCTTTATCTCTGTATCTCAAGTTCAATCTCAACTTCAAGATCCGGTTGGGTTGGTGCAGGTAGTGAGGTTAATGGGTGCCATTCCCGTTGTGACCGTTGCCATTCCCATTATGACCATTTCCGTTATAACCATTTCCATTATGACCATTCCCATTATCCTGATGAGCATAGCCAGTACGAGCAGACGGTTGATAACCCTGCGATGCATAACCATCCGGTCTCATGTCGCCCAGACCAGGAGCCCCAGCTGCCATCTTTCTCCTCTTCTCCCTCCTCTCATTTCGCTCCTCCCTAAAAACATGGCCAAGCGAATGACCCGTCTCCTTCCTCTTGCCCAATCTCCTAGCCCAATCCACCTCGGCCTGATTGACCGGCGGGTCGATCTCCGCGGGTCCGTAGGGAGAGTAGACAGGGAGAGCCTTGGGTTGGGATTTGGGACCGGGCTTGCCACGTCCGTAGGCTCCGATGTTTCCATTGATGCCGCAGAGGGCCCAGGCGAAGACGGCCACGTCGCGGATCGAGCGGATGGCATCTTCTTTGGACGCGCCGGGTTGGACGGCCGATGCATCGGGTCCGTGGACGAATTGGTCGTGGGCGCCTGGTCGGTGGATGTGGGGAGCAATGGGGTTGATTCCCCATGGGGCGATGGCACGATGCTCGACGGGTGATGCGGCGGGGGCTCTGCGCAGGATGACGACTAGGCCATCAGATGTGCAGGAGATGACGGCTTCTAGTTGGATGGGTTCGAAGACGGGGAGGACCTCACGGGTGGGGGGGTTGTCGCCGGATCGTTGACGGTTGTTTCGTCGGACGACTCCTCCTCTTGTTGGTTGAGAGGCGGATCGAGTTGTGGGTGTGGATGAGTCGGTAGTCCTACCGACGGACCCACCTTCACCCTCATCCTCGCTTCCACTCACATCGCTCACCTCGTCGAGAGCCTGGTTGAGCTCTTCAATCTCGTGAGGATGACGAGGATCGCGACACCAAAAGATGAGGTGCGCGATGGAATCGTTGCCCTTGGCGCTTTCGATCGCGGCGATGGATTCGGTCAAGCATTGTTGTTGGATGCATTCGTAGAAGCTCTTGCCCACCATGTAGTCCTTGCTGATACCAAGAACCTTCTCAATTGCATCAGTGCAATACATGATGGTCAAGCTTCGCGTGAAACGATTGAGGATGAGAGCGGCTCGTGGTTGACGTGTCGTACTATCCAAGTTGGGCTCACGGAACTTGAAGGAGAGGTTCTCCAACATGTGATATCTCAAATCCTTGGGAGGAACGGTGAAGCGTTTGACGAGACTCTTGGATGTTTCTTTCTCTAAATCATGGTCAGTGATTGGGATCATCAATGCAGGATGCAAGGAGGAAATTCATACTAAGTGCTCCACGAATCCTATCCATATAGTCTTCAGCGACTTCGGGATTATTGTAGACGCTCGTACAAGCGACCAAAACATCATGAACCACCGTGAAAACGCATTCACACGTGACATATTTGGGGTGCTCAGGTGTATGGTCCTTGTGTTGGATGTCGGCATGATAAATAACTGCCGCCTTCTCCAAATGCACCCCTTGACTCGTGACTTGACGAGCCAGAGGCGTATCATCATTGTCCTTGTCGAAATACTCGAACCAAGGTTTACCAACCACATCCTCAGGTTCATACCCGAGAATGTCAGAGATGGACTCCGAAGCGAACATGATGTTGGCTTCGGGAGTAAGATCTGATTGGACGGAAGAGATTAGCCATGAATTATTGGAAAGCCGCCCGCACCAACCGCGGAAACAGATCGATGGGAATGGACATTCCAGCATCACTCACTGTGAATGGTCATGAAAGTAGTCTCCATTTTGAAGAATCTGGCGTTTGTATCTCTAATAAGATGCTCAGTTCTTTTTGGGTGGGGGAGGGAAGGTCTTGAATTGACCCTTTGGTAGTAACTGAACAATGAGTCTTGAGGATGGAATGAATGAAGAAAGATAGATGTCAACGAAGGGAGGGGAGAGCGAAAGTTATATAGACAAAGTCGATGACGAAGTATGTGACTATTTTCGTATCAATACCGAACATGGCAACTTTGGGTGGATGAAGGAGATCGTCGATCAAAATGGTTCTACAGTACTTTCCAATCACCAAGACCCAGAGCTAGCACCAGGGTTTATGCTTGATGTTCTTGGAAAATGCCAGTTGGTAAGCCGTTGTATCTTGCGAAACTCATAAGGCATTGCGTGTTCTGGGGTATTCGAGGTATGTAAAGGTGTGTGTGTGTGTGTGTCTGCGTGCGTGCGTGTGCGATGAAGCCTTTTAAAACCCCGGCGAGGCCACCACTTGATCCAAGCATGTTACGTGATTAACCTTTTTTCCCGGAATGCAGTGGGACGGGGTAGGAATGCGTGAAGAGTCAAGAGTGCGTGAACCTTTGCAACGCTCAGCGATCATTGGACGACTGCGGGTGAGCAGGCGAAGGGCGAAGGGCGAAGGGCGAATGAGGGAGTCGAGGGGCCACAAACTTCCTTTTTCGGTCCTGTCGGGTGAGTTCCCCTGCCCGGGATCCCAATCTGATCGACCGGGTATGGGCAATGCAGGTGCGCTCGACTGGTTGAAGGGACTTACGACTAACCACTCCTGTGCTACGGCGAAGGCATTTACCGCCTCTCCGACGGTATCCCTATCCCTCTCCCTCTCCCTCTCCCTATCCCGTACCTGGTAGGGAGTGTCACCAGGGTGCAAGGCGGAGGCGTATTCGGGACTCGGAAGTGCTTCAACCTGAGTGACCCAAGGGCCCCAAAAGGCGCCCCCCGCCGTGGAAGAGTGGGGATGTGTGGTGTTCAGACTTCAGAGGCTTCAAACAAGACATTGTGAGGTTGCAGGAGCAGCTGGTAAAGGCGCCATGCAGGGCGTTTGGTGTAATGATAAGGGTATGGACGTGACACCCTGGATCTGAAATGATACGATTTGGAATGTTTTCTTGCTGTCTTTACCCTTTTCCCGCTGTCTTGGTCCCGACGCTCGGATGGAAGATAGATGTCAGATGGAAGAACTGTCGCGATATAGAACCCCGAGCGACGGGATGCAACGGTGCCGATCGGTAAGGTTACGAGGCACGTATTACAGGCCTCGAGTAGTATCGATATCGATATCAATATCATAAAGTTTTTTAATATCGTGTCAATTAATATAAGATAATTAAGGGATGGGAGGAAATAAAACCGAGATATGCGAGTACGGTGACTTGTGCGCGACGGTGACTTGTGCGCGACGGTGACTTGTGCTCGACGATGACTTGTACTCGTATCATCTATCATGTTGCTTTGATCGATGATTGCGAGGAAGGTTACTGTATCTATCTACTCGAGCACCACCAACCACATACATATTTCCATGTCACCCAAATCATTGGTGTCACGTGCACCACTATATTTTCCTACTTCAACCTACTCAAGTGCTTGGATCAATTCCTCCTTCGGAATACATTACATGCATGATATTGCATGCCATGATATCAATTTTGGCATCAGCCATCTCTATCGATCTTGCGGCCCGGGGTGACTCTGACAGCACATCACAACTTCAATAGCAAGTGCTGTCACATATCGAATCTCGGGATCCTCTCAGTTCAAGGGGTCGGTCCGTGTTTGAACCCGGCTCATTTCAACCCACGTACGACTGGATCGAGATCCATCATCTTCTCATTCTTCCTCTCTGTTTTGACTTCATCCCCCACCAGGTGCTCCCCGGATAATTCTGATCAACTTGGAGCCGACGACTCTTCTTCCGCCAACGAAGATCAATTCCTTCCTCTCCTCTCGTCTCGTCTCCTCTCCTCTCCTCTCCTCTCCTCTCCTCTCCTACTCTTTCCATCATCATGAGTTGGAAGCTGGGAAATGGTGAATGGGAGTTCCCTAAATTGAGAGAGGCTCATCAATTTTCGGTAGGTTTGTACATCCTGTATCCGGCGGTGCATCCATCGATCCATCCACGGGTGATATCGGCGTGTGGAATAAGTAAAGGATGATTGATGTCTAACGGATAGTCCTTCCTTTAGAATCTTCCTAGCCGTATGTGATAACCCGTCCCGATATTCCCTTGCTGTCTGACAAGTTTCAGCAAAGCATGCAATCAATGCTTCAGCGGCAAAGATGGATGATTTTTGGTCGGTCAAATTCTATCCATATACTAAGCCAGGTGTTGATCCGATATATGCCGTGGTAGGGGGGAAACATGTGAGTTTTTTTGTCGTCCTCTCGAATGTCTCAAATCGGGTCACTAAATCATACATAGATTTTGATATGTAGACCTCCTACCGAGGAAAACGGCATTGAGGTTATACAATTCATCGTGGATGGGGATGTAAGCTCTTTTGGATTCATCGTTACATTTGGTATCATGTACTGTATTGACACGAGATTCTAGCCAAGTGCAGATCATTACACATGTTGTTGGACCAAAGATTTAACGACCAAAAATCCTCTCCTTTGTGTAGCAGGAGCCGATGCAAAAATCAAGATTTTTGATGTGCTCTCAGGGAAACTCTTGAGGGTAAGTGATAATCATGATAGGCATAACGTTGAGTACCAAAACTAATGATCATACCTAGGTACTGGCTGGACATGGAGGAGTGAGATTACTTATTTGTTATGATGAAGAATTGGAAAACTAATCAATGATAGGAAATCGATGAATTGGCAATCTCTCCAATTAATCCTCACATTCTAGCTTCCTGTTCTACGGATTCTACAATTCGAATATGGAGTTTAGATCCAAAGCATGAGGATTTCCCCTGTGCGGCAATATTATCAGGAGGCCATAAGGATACTGTCACCACGATTGTGAGTTCATCCACCTTCTCCCTGGGAGTTGATATTACGGATCCCTAATCAATCTTAGGATTTTCATCACTCTGGAAGATATTTGATATCTGGTGGTATAGATCTTATGATATGTCTCGTAAGTATCTCGACTGATGTTGAGGGACTCAAGAGTGATGGTTAATAAGTGATTCAGTGGACATTACCCAACTTTCCAGATGAAAATACAGGAACCAAGATGGCGACACATATTCAATATCCACATTTTGCATCATCTGATATTCATACTCATGGTGCTGTAGATTGGTAATTTTCTTCTTCCTCGTTTCTATTCACATTCAGACATATCCAACAACATTTCAATATCACCATCACTATCTATCGCCTTCATGAAACTCACTAAGCTCTATACAATTTAACTTTTAAAATACATCTCGAACCCATGTTCAACCCAGTTGAATTGACTGACAATCTCCTCTTTTCTCCCATTCCCCAAACCCTATACTAACATCCTCACCTTCAGCGTACGTTTCTACCATGATTCAATCCTTTCTCGTGGCGCGAACGAAAACCTTATCGTACTATGGGAAATCACAGGATTTGATTCTGAAGGACCAATTCCAGATCAAGATAAAGCTCCTACACAACATGAGGCTACTAATGGAAGTTCGAGTTTGACTTGCTTTACGGATCCATCGAGGTTTGAAAGTTATGCGAGGATTATTGAGTAGGTTCTTTTCGCTTTGTTTTGTCTCTTCCATGGTTATGTTGTTTTAGATGAGGAAAAATGTCGTTTCGCCTTCATCTTGTCATCACCTGATATATTTCATGGTTCATTCATCCAATATCTCCTTTCCTTCATTTTCTCCATCATTCCCTTTCTTTAGTTTCTCACGGAAAATGAGTATGACCATTTTCCACCCTCAAATCCATCCATCCAAACTCAGAAAATAACCTATCTCCAGATTCTCCGCTCCAGAGACCGAAACTTTTTGGATGCGTTTCTCCCTATTCCAAGGTCTCCCCATCCCTCCCACACCCCCCAACACATACCAAAACCCTGCAACCCGCTCAATAGACCGCACCCACCCCATCCTCGCAATCGGATCCCACACGTCCAAAGTTTACTTCTGGGATCTCACACGCTTAACAAGCTATTACGATTACGTGCGCTCACTCCCACCATCCCTCACCTCCAAAGCTGAACCGAAGCCACCCCCTTCCTACTCAACCATCTTCGGTCTCCCATCCGGAGAACAAAGCCCCGCATCCGAAGAACCCCCACGCCGCCCTGCTTTCCTGAACCCTCGACGTTCTCGCGGTCGTGGCGGTTCCACTTATCGGGCCATCAAAAGTGCCACGAACCGACTCCGTGATGTTTCGCCCGCTAGCTCATCGACAACCACAACCTCGATTTCCAATCCTTCTTCGAACACCATCTCAAACTCAAACTCTAACGGTTCCGATCCTTCCCTCTCAAATACCCTCGCATCAACCCTGGCTCATAGCATCATGATGGAAAAAATCCCCACCACGAAACAGGATGTTGAGCGCTGGAATGCTAAATATAACATTGCGCAGCGCATACCGCTTGAAGCGTTGGTGCCGCATAGAGAGGAGGTTGTTAGGGGGTTGAGGTTTCTTGGGCGGGGGGTGGAGTGGAGTAGGGGAGGGGAATGGTGTGTGGTTGTTGGGGGAGAGAGGGTCGTAGGGGTTTTGGGTAGGTGGGGTGGATGAGGTTGAGGTTGAGATTGGTGCGAGGTTAGGTTAGGGGGTAAGGAGTGGATGGGAAAGAAATGTGAAAGTGAGAGAAAAGTAGAGAGAAAAGTAAAGAGAAAGCAAGCAAGCAAGTAAACGGAAGGAAAAGTTGTATATATTTTCCTTTGGAAAGATCTTCATCATGGAATCTTGGGATCCTTTCATATTCAAACCCACATCTCGATCTTTAACCCTCGCACCTCCCTCCCCCCTCAAAAAACTACATCCCTCTTCATTTCACCTTATCTTATCTTTCTCTCAAACCAACAATATGGTTTTACAGATTTAAAAAGACAATTATATAGATATTTTAAATGATTAGTTTTTGAAAATGAAGATATATATTTTATATAATAATAGAAAATGAGATTACTATTGTTATTATTATTATTATTATTATTATTATTACTATTGCTATTGTTATTGCTATTGTTATTGCTATTATTATTGCTATTGTTATTATTATTATTGTTATTATTATTGTTATTATTATTGTTATTATTATTATTATTATTATTGTTATTATTATTGTTATTATTATTATTATTATTATTACTCGTATTTGAATATACAGTTAGTTTATTTTCTATTCATCATTGAAATTACAAGAGATGAGTTGAGATTGCTCTACTCGAGTAGATTTCGAGTCTTCAGACCCTCGCCTATCGAACCTCACGTTGAGAAATGAATTCGTGAGTTGGAGTGGAGCTTACTCGAGTGCAAGTATGATCTATCCACTCGAGTGATATCATGAGAATTTCATATCATCTCGCGGCGTCTATCTCTCTACTTATGCATTCGCGACGGTATCGCTCACGTCTCAGGCACCCTTTGACGTCGATCCATGCTATGTGATCGTTTGGCGGAGACGATATCAAGTGCATTTCTAGATTTGATCTGACGAACACTCTTCTCGTTCGATGATCAGCGCGATGGGAATTATCATACGTGACTTCTTGGAAATGCTCTATAGTCCGCTCATTCAAGATGAGGAGAAGCTGATGTAGAAAGTTGGGCTGAATGATCGCCTTCACGTTAGGAAATATCCTCGCTATTTTTCCCAGATGGATGTCCCGCGTGCACTTGAAGCTTAGATTTATCATGGATGCGCCGAGAAGGATTCTTTCTGCTCGAGTAGTTCTTCCACGTGAAATTCACCCCTTGATGGATGTGCTAAAGTAAAGGTATGGGTATAAAGAGAATCAATCTAGAAGTTTGAGCATGCTTAGAAAGAATACTGCAAGATTTACAATATTCAAGTTCAGGAGTGAGAGCGAGGAGTTTGCATGTACGCTGAGTTGCTGCGGCACTTGAAAACGATCTTTTGGTGATCTGTAGATTTTAGGGGTTTGGTTGATGGTGATGGTGATGGTGTAGGAGAGAGTTTGTTTGCTTGTTATCGTTTTATTGCATTTGGTTTGATTATTGTTGTTAATAACTAGCAAGACTTTCATTCCTGCATGATGTATTATTTTCAAATCAGAAAGACTTCTCGTATGATTTACTGTGAGTCTAACAATCATAAATATTGTAAATTTACCTTAACCTCACCCGTCTGTCTTTCTGTCTTTGAGATTGTATAAAGAGTATTGACAATAAGATGCAGGAATTATATATTTATTTCTTACTCACTCACTCGCTTCCTCACTCACTTCCTCTCAATCCATATTTTTCCCTTGAGTTAATTAGCGAAATCCTTCGCTTAACTCTTTATATACTCTCATGACTCCGCTAACGTATACACCGAGTATACGTGAATATTCAACATAGCTACAGGTCATACGATCCATAACTCCATAAACCCATTGAAAGTTTCAAGAATTGCTTGGATTTCTCAACTTACTCCTATTCCCCATTTTATACCAACAGAGCCTATATATCGTAAGTTTATACGTGTAATTGGTGCTAATTATGTTGCCCTCCCCAATGTATAAATCTGGGATTTAGATGATTTTTGCACTGATGCTGTGAGAGACGTGGAGTATTGTTATTGAACTCTGTCCCTACTGTCATGAACCTAATGAAGACAGGTGGCATTTCCCAACGAAGTGCACAATCTAGCGGGTGAATTTCTCCTCGAGGAATGCCATTTTATCTCTAGCGTACATTGTTTGATGATCGATGTAATCAATCCATTGTCCCTCTCCAATTCGCATTGCATCTCTCCATTTGCAAAGGCAAATCGGAGGACCCAAAGCATTGGGATATTTCAAGTGAAAATCAAGGACAAGTTCGACGCTACTGGCGAATCTGAATCCTTTAAATGGCGACAATCCTTATACCATGCCCAATTGGCACAGTACCAGATGGTTCCATGGGAGGTCTTAGCATTCAATATCTCCAAAACTGGATACTGAATCGAGGGAACGTCTTAAGTAGGAGTATATTGTACAATATACGGTATATAACGGTAAAAGTCACGGGATTATATTTTTCGGAACCTGTGAATGAGCGGCATTCTGTCAGCGCTCTACGTTAAAAGATTTTTCATCCCTTTCGCTTATTTGGGCATTAGTCGTAGATTTAGACAACCAGTAGAGATATCTGATTTGTATGAATCTCAATCATATTCATACGAACAATATCGTGGAGTTTCTGGCTTCCAGTGAACCTATGGTTATCGCAATCTATACATCTATTAACTGGAACTCTGGGGAAAAATGGATTATCTGGAGTGAATGGTTTTTGGGTTATCAGTTCCTGTGAAGGTTTCATTCTGTCTAACTTTCCTTTACTGGTTCAACTCCCAACAGGTGAAGGATCTGGATTGAGAATATGTGAGTCGACGATTCAAGAAATGCTTGTTCGTTGAAAGATATAATATCAATTGCTTTTTCTAAAATTCACGCGATTAGAGTCTTATTAACAAAATCTTTTGCTGTTTGGCTAAATAAGCATACTGCTTGTCTGTACTGGTGCTTGAACTTCAATTTATTAGGATTTTTTTCGAGGTTACTAACTACCGCATTTTATAAGTTACTGGTTCCATTTTTCACTCCGGACCCTTCACAAGTCTTCACAAAACTGGACCTGAAAGAATCATATAACCCGACACGCATCCACGAGGGATGGGGACGAATGGCGATGTTCCGGATTTTTCCATGGGTGGTTGTTGCACCATATCAGAGAAAAAAGAGCGACAGCTGCAGGCAGAGATGTCTTCTTGAGAATCAGACCTAGAACTATAGATCTAGTTGCGATTTTTGGCATCAGTTCCCGGATATTGTTGATTCCATATTCACCTCAGAACCTGCTCACTGTTTCTACACTAACATGATGTACTCGTAGATACATATACCAATATGACAGGTCGGATAGATCTGGAGCAAACATAATTCACCAGTCTACCTCTTTGCTCTCCTTGCTCTCGAACAGTAGCGCGCTATAGTATCCTCCATTGGTTTCGAACAACCGCTGGTGAATACACACCAAGAACTAATGGTTTCCCCATACAAACATACGAGTAGGTTTAGGGCTCGTTTGGATGTACAATTTGCTCCATAATATGTTAAAAAAGTGACGGATCGAAATCTAACGGATTCCGCTAGATTTCAATCTATCGTTTTAATGGTATATTATAAAGCAAATTGTTGATTACATTAATAATCAATTTGCTTTAAAATCTGTTGCATAATCTTCGATTTTAAATTACTTTATATATTAACCTGGATATTCTTTATTAAAAACCATATGATTCTTTATTATTATTATAAAGTAAATTTTTTTGTTATAAATTAAAATTTTATTTTAAATTATTAATATATATAAAATTAAATATTTTCTTTTAATAATATAATAAATAATCTTTTCGTTCTTTTTCAAAATTTAAAACTATTTACAAATCCTTTATACAAATATCTAAAAAATCAATATATAATGGAAAACAATCTAAATCGTTTAACAAATCTATTAACAATCAAAAAGAAAATGAAATATCTTTTTTACCATTTTTTTAACAATCTATTCGATTTTTACAACACTAAACTAAATCTATTAACAAAATTATCGAAAGTTTTATCCAAATTCAATCTTCAAATCCTAATTCCCTCAATTTTAAACAAAGAAAAATAATCTTTTTGTTTAATTTGATTTATATCAATTAATAATCGCTATTAAATAAATTATAATAATTATTCGTAAAAAATCTATTTCCGAATCATTAAATAACAAAGAAAACGAAAGCGAAAACGAATTCCAAAACCCATTCTAAAATAATAATAACAATAATAACAATAATATTATTTTTATTTTTTTACAAAAATCCCAAAAAGATAATGAAATTAATAATATATTAATGAATAAAAAAATTGAAACTAAAACAGTTTTAAAAGAATTTACAAATCTTTTCCAATGGAAATATTATAAAGGCTTCTTTTTAAATAAAATGCAAGAGTTTATTAATATAATATTAGCAAAAACTAAAAGTTTTATAGATTGGAAATCTGTAGATTATAATAAATTTGCTACTTTGATTACAAAATAATATAAAGAAGATACTAATAATATCGAAAAATTCATTGAATTACAAATCAAAAAAAAGATTATTATTGTATATATTTTTTTTCTTTTTTATCAAATATATTAATAATATAATTTAATTAAAAAATCGTTATATTAAATATCGATTTTTATTTAATCAATTTGATTGGGATTGCAAAAAAGATAAAGTAAATAATATTATATTAGTTGTAGTTCCCAATAAAAAATAAAATAAAATATTTGTTAATCCTGCAAATCGTCGAAAATATTGTTAATATAAAAATAATAAGATTGAATATTGATCAACCTTTGTATAATTATTTGATAGTTGTATAACTATTAGTAAATACACATTTCATTTATCTTTGATATTTTAATTCTGTTCCGGAGATATAAAAGATACAAAAGATATAGAAAATATAGAAAATAAACCTTTTCAAATATTATGCAAAAAGATCAATTTATAAAATAAACATTTATTTGGAATTGAAAAAGTATAATATTATTTAATATATTATTATTATATTAACAAAATATATAGTTTGAAAATGAATATTTTAAACAATCAATTTGCGAAAGTTTTACTCTTTTTCTATTTAAAAAAGTTCAATCATCATTAATTAATTATATTGTAAATAGTTTATTATTTCTTAATAAAACATTTAAAGATTTTATACTATTTCAATTGAAAATAACGATAAAACAATTAAAAAAACCTTTACCATTATAGTATTAAACATATTATATAATAACAACTTGCTATCCTAAAGCATATAAATCTTTTGAACCAGATATAGCATTCAATCTTTTAAGTTTTCTTTAAATGAAAAGTTTATTATATAAAGAAGTTTTGATAATTAAAGAAAAAAAAGT
The DNA here is from genome assembly GCA_002162555.1 of Monilinia aucupariae. Lineage (NCBI taxonomy): Eukaryota > Fungi > Ascomycota > Leotiomycetes > Helotiales > Sclerotiniaceae > Monilinia > Monilinia aucupariae. Next base: position 906,094 of record NGKF01000011.1, read on the forward strand.
ATTTGAAAACAAATTTGTTATTAAGATTTATATAGATATAAAGATATATTATACTAAAAAAATGAAAAATTAATAAAAACAATTTTAAATTATAAATATATTTGTTTATTATTTGTTATAATTATTTGTTTATTATTTTGTTTATTTATTTGATTTCATTTTGTTTATTTATTTCTTTATTATTTCTTTTTGAAACTTTTTATTTAAACAAATAACATTTGTTTTATATTGCAAATAATATTATTATAGTTTAGTTTGATAATTTGATTATTTAGACTTCTAGTTTAACTTTAAAGAAAAAATCCAATAAGAAAAACTTGAAATCCAATAAGAAAAA
>NGKF01000011.1:912944-937456 GCA_002162555.1 Monilinia aucupariae
CCACCACGACCACCACCACCACCATCAACCAATAATTCCCCCACACCCCCATCACAAATGAGCCAAGTCCCGCTTCTCAGCTGTCGAATCGAATTTCACGCCATGCACGTATAGAACAGGCTGGGGACAAGAAGTGAAAAGCCTTGCAAAATATCCACATCCACACAGCACCAACTCACGATCCTGTTATGCACCAGCGAGCCCACCGAGCCCAAATAATATCTTCCAGAGGACATACACATGTACATATAACATACGCCAAACCTCCCATCCATACACATCTCCAAACAGTAAGAGAAGCAACTTGATGGCAAAAAGTCTAAGAATCTCCGCTATCGATTTTATATTCGCCATTATGATCATGGATCTCTTGCTCATTTTGGTCGTTACAATGAAATGGATTGATATCGTTACTTTGACAAGTACAAATCATAAAGGTGAATATGCTGTACCTACTTTTTTCTAGTATAGAGGGGAAATTTCATATAAAACACATTGGCGATAGGATTATATGAGCCAACTTGAGCAAATGTCACGAGTAGACGCTGGAGTGAAAACGCGGAAATCTGATATATAACATCTATTTTCATTGAAAGCACAGTCCACGACGTACAGTTTCCGAGGGGAAAAAAATCATCGATTCAAGTCAAAATATATGATAGATGAGAGGTGCAATGAAGGAATTTGGCGATAGTGATAGATCCAAATCTTAGAGCTAATTTCTTGTCTTATCATCTATAAATTTAGACCCCTTGAAGATTGTTCGCTAAACAATCCTCCAAGCTTGTAAATCCAGGACGTCCAAAATCTCTCCTAAGCAGTTCGGCAGCTCTCTCGTTAGCTACCTTTGATAGATCATTGATGCTATCATCATGGAAGTCATCCATAATTTTTGCATTTGGTCGGATTTTGCGGAAGGTCCTCAATAAGGTGTTATTATTGAATGGCTTGGCAAAAGCGAATATCCTTTCGTTCTGTACGTCCGTATCGATCATTGCCGAGACATGAAGGCGTGCTGTATCTTGCACATCTATGAAATACTGAGGTGGCAGATGTAAGAGCCCGGATTTATCTCCTTGATAAAGTTTTCGGACAAGGGCACCAGAAGAGCCACCTTGAGTTGGATCCAAAATCAGACCCATATTGGTATCTGGAAGGACAGCATTTGCTACAAAGCCTGGCTTCTTTTCCTTCACAAACTTCCATACAGCCTTTTCGGCTTCAGCCTTACTAGCCCCATAGACAGACCATGCTCTTGAGGGCTCGTATGGAGGTGGGGCATGCGCTGCTTCAATATCTTCTTCATTCCATGTGTTTTCATCGATATAGAATTCCTTATTGGGTTTCGGTTGGGTTGCAGCCGTAGAGGAAGATGTGATGACGAAACGTTTGACACTCGGTTCCGAGGCTGCAGACTTGAGAATGCCATTCACTCCCGCAAGACACTCTGGAATCACCTAGATGAGGACCCGAACGTAAGTAATTTATTGGCAATTGAATGAATATAGTCTTACCTCGTTTGGATTTGGCGAGAAGGATAGGTTTGATGCTACATGTGCAATTCCAGATACACCCTTCACTGCTTCATCGAAAGCTCCATCATCAGCCATATTCTGCACAACTATTGTCTCAACTCGGTCCTTTCCATACTGCTGCTCCCATTGTGCGACCAAATTCTCTACTTTAGAAGCATCTCTGGTGGTACCTCTGACGCGATACCCAGCTTTCAAAAGTTGATCAGCTACGTGAGATCCAATGTAGCCATTGACACCCGTAACTAGGACTATCGAATCTTTAGGAATGGCAGGAGACATATTGGTGAAAAGTAGTAGTCCGAATGGTGATAAACGGGTGAAAGTCGAACAGGGTATGAATATGTTTTTCAGGAGGCAATAGTTCAGGTTCAAAAGCGTATAATGTAAAAACCTAGAGGGGAGCTGATGCAATAAGTAGGATGGCTAGAGATCAGCACTTGATAAAAAAGCAATCATATATTTGGCAAATTACAAAGCATTCCAGCCGCAACCCTGCTGCCGTATGTGTCGTTTGGTGACTGTGCTCGTTCTGACTGAGCGTGCGTGATACTTAGGCCTATGTGTTTGTACTGTGCGAGTCCTCGTAGTAACCTCAAGTATCCTTCGCATGGCACAAGAGATCTGAGGCCCAGGATTCCCTTTGAGGCGCTGGTGCTTAGTAGGTTGTAGTCCGAGTAGTGGCTGCATCATCTTGTGTGTGTTGTTCACCAGTTCACCAGTTGTGATGGTTAGAAATTGGGGAAATCCGATGAGAGGTTTCCAAACGGGAAAATGTTTCTCCGAAGCGATGAGAGCCATTGGAACTTTGGACTTTGGTGATCCTCACATCTATCCGATCATAGTCACTCACCAATTAGTTGTCCATTGGAAACGTTCGTTTTGTTGAAATTCAGTTGAGATGGTGAGCAAGAGAATTACTCAATGATCTTACACTCCACTAAGCTTCTGCCACTCGCCGCTCGCCACTCACTGGTCGAATCTCTCTGTTATGATCTTCACAATGAGCACCATGAGATGGAAGTCGCGATGGTCACCTTTGCACGGTAGCAATGGCAGTTGCGATTGAAATGGTAGGAACAATACAGAATCTTTTCCATCGAGATACCTCCATCATGTTGATGTATACCTCCCTTTCAAGATCTCAAGAATCACAGCTCAACTGCAACAATGGCATCTTTGAATGTACCTGCATCGAAAGGCCCTAGGAAGTCCGTTAGTTTAAGACCGCCCCAAAAGCACGGAGAATCCTCAAATGCAATCGCGTCCACGGTTCCTAGGAAATCAGTTGGTTTGAGGCCGCCCTTGAAGCATGCCATCCAAGTCTCCTTCTCAAGATTACCTGATGAAGCAATACTTGCCAGGCAAAGAACCCATAGAGAGAGTGGATCTCCTACACACAGTAGTGAGGAAGATCAACTCATTCCCGCTTTCGAAGTCAACCATCTCGGCTTCAGGGTCACTACAGGTATTGCTCCAGATGGCGAGAGTGGCCGATCGGGCTTGAGTCCTATCAAGTGCATTCAAATATGCTGGAAATCGTCAAGTGCTGCCTCACAAGCCGTCAATTTTCTCTGGCCAATTGTTCCTATTGCGATCGTTGTTACATATGCCAGGGAAGAATGGCATACCGTTATCTTCATCCTCAACTATCTGTCAATGATTCCTTCCGCGAACCTCATTGGTTTTGCTGGCCAAGAATTATCTCGCAAATTAGACAAAGTATTTGGCATTCTTCTGGAGACTACCCTCGGGTCTGTTGTCGAAATTGTAATGTTCATGGTGCTTCTTTCGAGACAACAATTCCAGGTTATGCAAGCTGCCATCATGGGCTCTATATTGGCTACTCAGCTGTTATGTTTGGGGATGTGCTTTTTCGTGGGAGGATTGACACACGAGGAACAAGAATTTGATGAAGAAATCAGTGAGGTTGGAAGCGACTTACTTTTGCAAGCGTATGTAATGTACCATGCACTATCAAATGCATTTTCTAACCTACATCATCAGTGGACTTGGTCTCATTGTACCTGCAGCATTCAACATGGCTGTTAAGAACGCCAACTCCGAATACGATCCACTTGTACTCGCAGATTCTGTCCTACACATTTCACGAATGACCTCTATCCTCCTTATTATTTCGTATGCTCTATACGTATACTTTCAAATGCGTTCCCACCAGTCTATATACGATGCCATCTTTGAGGCCGATGAACAGAAACAGGAGGATTATGAAGAAGATCTTCTAAAAGAGAAGCTGTCATTTACTGAATGTGTGGTGGCATTGGCAGTTGCAATCAGCATGGTTACCTTTACTGCTATCAGACTTGTTGAAAGTATCGAGTTCATTGTTGACGAAGATGGAATTTCCGACAGCTTTGTGGGTTTGATTTTAGTTCCACTCGTGGAGAAATTTGCCGAGCATCTGACTGCTATTGATGAAGCTCACGACAATTCAATGAATCTTGCCCTCTCACACGTTTTAGGAGCTACCATTCAAACGGCTCTCTTCAACGCCCCTCTTGTTGTCATCATTGGCTGGGTTGTTGATATCCCCATGGATTTGAACTTTGACCTCTTCAATGTCGTCATTTTGATTCTGTCCATCTTGGTGGTAGGAAATTTCTTGAAAGATTGCAGATCCAATTATTTGGAAGGTGCCCTCTGTGTACTTGTGTACATCAATATTGCTGTGGCAGCTTTCTATTATCCGAATCCACCAAAGGTAATTCCGCCACCACATGCATGAAATCATTGAACAGAGATGAGCGGCACTTTGTATGGATATACAGTTTGTTAAAACTATTCTAAATTTGACATCTGTCTTTGGTGGAACGTGCCAGTTACCTTTGATGCTCGAGCTATGTCTTATATCACTTGCACCTTTCTTGAAACTATTATACGTATGTAAAGCTAGAGCTGGGCTCACATCTTATTATACTTGCAAATTGGCTCTTTCTTAGCTGTTTCGGTAGACATAGATAGATAGGAGAATACAAACCCTCTCAATAAGCCCGTGAGTGCGGTGCATGTTACACGACATGTAATCGTGAAATCTCTTTCGTGAGAAACGGGGAATCAATTAGTTCTGCTTATAGCTTACATGGGACGAGAGTGCAATCAATGTGAATAGTAGCATCTATCTACTCGTATGGTGAATCGATCCACCTGAGCTCACAAGATGGAGCAATAAAGATACCTCAGCATGTTGATTTGAGTTCGAAGGTACCACCAAACTGATCACTGAAGCCATGGCAAAATAATTATATTCCATTAATCATTCATATCCTTCATACGATCCCTTGTATCTACCTGAAGGCTCTACTCCTATTGCCTCGTTAGTCTCCACGGTATCCTCCACCCACGGGCAGAGTAGCTGCCAATATTCACCTCAATATTCAGAATTCGCAGACTCTTTTTGTTTCAAACTCCACTCATGTTAGCAACAGAAATATGCTTCATACCATACTCCCGGATTACAGAAGTGTCAATTGAATAACTTCCCAAAAGCCTTGAGCACCTCTCGGTCTGGCTCACTGCTAAAAATGATATAGCAAGGCCCTTGGTTGCGATACGACAAGCACGACCAACAGTACACCAGAACGAGAAAAGAACCCAGCGTGCCCAAACCAAGCGCCGCAAAAAAATGTCGAGATTAGGAAATCACGCTGCAAAAATTCCGGGTCAAAATATTTAAGATGGGAAGTTGCCGATTTCATCGCATGCGCATGCCTCGTTCGCCGATGAGAACATCTCCTTGAGCTTCGGGCCCCGATGCAATAAAATATAGCTCTTAGTATACTTGTGAGCTGCAATTTCAGCTGTCTCGGTGCTGCAGGGCCTGGAAGAACGTTGTCCTGCCCGGATCGGGCTTTAGCCGTGGAAAATTCGCTCATTGTAACACCTCGACGAAAATAGATCTACACCGTTCCGAATCATATAGGGCTCGTTGAAAATACACGCCGAATCTCCTTCATCTTCTCATAATTACCGTTATTCGAATTTTCCCCCTTTCCTTCCCTTTTCCCATATCCTCGCCTCGCCTGGGTACCCGAATTATCAAATTTGGTAAGACTAGTAATCTCACTGAAGAAACACCAATGATGTTTGGCACGGCAACTACGCCCGAAATTACTTTCGTCTCATGCATCAGCCTTTGCATGATGAAATTATCTTCAACTTCCATGCAATCGGGAGCTAATTCCAAAATTAGGCTTGAAGCATGGATCAGGAGCATACCAGATTAGATATCCAGCATTTGGCATGTTTTGATCGACATGAAGCTTGAAGCTCTTCATTGCCGACTCGCTCTGACTCCGTATGGACGAAAATGCCAATTCGACGATCTTTTTCCCATCCCACTGCATCCATTCTTTGCTGGTAATCAGATCGAATTCAAAATTCCTTTGGAAAAACTCTAGCAGTATCGACACCGAAAATTCATTGGCGGGTCCTTTGATTCTGACAACTCTCGACATTTTCTCATATCGACCTTCTGCTGGCAACACTTTGACCCTGTTCCATAGAGCTATGATTCTCTGACCGCGAATACAGAGGCCATTGCCGAACTTGGCATCGTGGATAAAATTCTCTGCTGCCTCTCGCGTAAAAAAGGCAAGGTCCGCAGCGGCGTGAGTGAAAACTCCTTTGATTGGATGGATGTAGTTGAATGAGAACACCTTGCCATGGGTCACGACAGCAAAGATCTCGGAGCGTTTCGCTTCTGGAGGGATGTTGTGGATCCTTACGGAACAGCTCTCATGGTCGAGACACATGGCATTTCGGAGGTTGAAGCTGGTGAGCTCGCCTTTGTAATTTGGGTTCAGGGCAATGCCGACTTCTGCAGCTTTACGGGCCGTGTGGGGATGGGGTAGACGGCTCTCGCCTTTGAGGATCGAGGATGGGATGAACTCTAGTGTCTGCTTGTTCATTTCCTCATGTTCCCAATATTTCTTCACGGCCAAATTGTCTCGTGACACCATCGGAAACGATTCCTGTTCACAAATAATGTTTGGCATACTGATAGGCTGTGTGGGTGATGTAGCTTCATCCCAGTTGAGTATGTCAAATTGGTCATGATCGACTACTGGCGTTTTAATACTAGTCGATGCGTTTGATGCGGTTGAGGATGATACACTAGGGCGTGAAGACGCAGAAAAGCTTGGGCTATGGCTTGTTGTGAATGGAGGAGTGACATGTTGATTTTGAATCTGCATATTGAAGCATTGCCTTCCAACCATTCTATCTCGAATCCCAGCATCGAGGCGTTTACGAGAGGTTGCAGCAGACACCTCCGTAGAGCTGGTGGTATCAATCGAAGTGAAAGAGGGCCGTGGAGCTTCGTGTATTTTGCCAACACTTTGCATGCCACGATTCGACACAGTGCAGGAATTGTATTGCTCGAGGCCGTTTCTTTGGGTTCGAAACGCCTTAGCAATACCAGACATGCCATATGGATAGAGGGGAGTTTTTTCCATATCTATTTATAGTCAGTAATGAGAATTGTGCATTTGGTGATAATACGCACGGCCAGTATTCTCCTTATAGTCAAGTTGCGCGCTGATGTTGGCTCCAGAGGTATTTCGTGTCGAGTTGGATATTTTGTTGAAAACACTGCTTTTTGGTTGGTTGGAACCGTGGTGCTGTTCGTGGTTTCGGAATTCTAGCTTCTCACGAGCGAAATAGAATTGGCAAGGACTTGATTGATAATCCATTTTTTTGGTTGGTTGGCGTCTAGAATTATTGGATTTTGGAAAGATGTTGAGAGTGGAAGGATAAAACCGAAAAAGTCTGTGTAAGATGGTTCGAAGTTATCGTCGAGGAAAGCTTTGCGTAGGCTAGTGAGGACCTATTATTGATCGATTTCCAAGCATTCAGGATTTGAATGTTTGAATGTTTGGAGATTCGAAGATTTGAAGATATAAGCAGCATGCCGGCTCAATATGCAGGTACCCTAGAGCCAACCGAATCGATCGACCAGTAGCCTCTCGAAGCAGGCAGCCTCTGCTGCATCAAACAAAAGAGCAGAAACAAACACTCTCCTTCCAAAGGAACCTTGTTTTGTTTGATTTCCTTCGGTGCGGATGTATGAAGAATCCAAGCCAGGACATGGCTTACCCGGTGGGTAGTGGCAGATTCGATGGGAAGAGATGTTTCTCCCCGGATAGCTTTTTTGATAGCTTCTGTTTGTCCCAAGGTAGCCTTTTGGGGGAGGCTGCCGTCTCATCCCATCTTTTTGAATATTTACTTTTGCGGGTTCACCGGTGATGTCGGGAGATATCTAGATTGAATTGGGGTATCTAGGTATGGACTTTGGCTTTACTGATGGGAGGTTTCTCGCAGATTAGAGCCTTGTTGAGCGGATTGTTCGGGATTCGAATACTTGACCATTCAAAGATTAACTTGGAACCGTTGATGCGAAGAAATTTGAATGCTGAATCTCATCAGTTCCATTTTCCATGGTCATATATAGAAGAAGTCCTGGGTCCATACGGCAAACTACAAAATTCAAGGTCTCAAGCATCTTTCTCGACTAAAAGAGTTTCTTCTAGGAGCAACTAGAAGTTCTTGTATACGTCGAATGCTTCTCTCTAACCCCTTTCCCGGGATATCCGAGGCGACACTCCAGTCTTAGGAACAGAAACATATCGAGGACCGTGAAAGATGTTCTGACCTGTCAAGTCGTCTCAATAGGAAGAAAATTATATGATGATAGTGGCGAGTAGTCGAGATACTAGTAGGAGCAATCTCGTAGTAGATGAGCTGACGTAGGGTTTCTATATTGGGGAAACCCTTCAACGAGATTGGAGAATCACATCACTTCAAGTCGGGACCAACAGCCATATAATAGAACCATCATGATGACATAACCAACGCAGAATAAATTCATGAAAGCTAAACTTTTATCCTGGAACCTACACAGGATTTCTTACTCCCTATCCTAAAATCAACTCCTCGAGCTTCTTGGGCACCTCAGCCATGCTAGAGTTTCTTGTGCTCAAGCTCACTATCTGCCCCGGGATCTCAGAATTTAAGCCAGGAAAAAGAAATCGCTGCGCTGGAACGAGTGGTGCTTGGTGGAACTCGGCGTGGATGTTATCTGTGAAATCTGAATATTTTTGGCACAGAAGTGCTACAACAGTGTAATCAAGCCATATGTTTTTCTTCGATGACGTCTAGAGGGCAGGAGTACCCCCTACAAGGTCTGGCGTCGTTTCTTGTCTGCAGCTGCTGAAGTTTGGGGGAACGGATAGAGCCGCCGATCACCACTTCACCACAGCGCTCTCATTCTGCCCGTCTCCAACTTGCTGCATCGGGGCCAATACCCTTTTTGTATTTTGGACCATCTTGGACCTCGGAACTTCCACTGCCACCTCGACTTTTACTCGGTCCTGCCACCGAGCCAGTGCGCCAGTCGGATGAGCGGATGCCCTTCAAGGTTCGAGGGGGCGGCGAGGTAGGTTTGGGATTTGGAGGGGTGCGTAATCGCGGCATAAACATGTCTCTTTCTTGTTCTGCCGTTGGATCACATGGATCCGGTGCAAATCGAATATCGAATTTATCACCCAGCCCCTGGGCGGCAACCTTCTGCTTGAAGCAGCGGAATGCCATTCGGGATTGGGCCTTGATGCCGCAAAAGGCCAGTTGGACCACCTTCTGATCTCGCTTGTGGTTCCATTCTTTTCGAGAGATCATATGCAGCTTCATGTCCTTGCCGAAGAAATCTTCGAGGTCTTGAGCTGAGAAGCCAAAGGTTCGTGGGCCTCGCAGTTGAAGGACGCGCGTTTGGTGATCCTCGTCTTTGGGGACGGGACACTTCTTGTTTCGGTTCCACTCGACGGTAACTCGCCGCCCGAGAACTCGGATCCCATCCCCCGTCTCGCTCTCCTTCAGATATTTCTCGGCGGCCTCGCGTGCGCAGAAGCAAAGGCGTGCAGCCGCATAGGCCCATTCGTTATTGGGAGCGTTCCAGGCGACCGAGTATACCTTGCCGTGGTGGATCGTGGGGAAGAGATCCTTCATATCTGCTTTGGGATGGATGCTGGTGATGTGGAGAGCGCAATTTTGATCCGCCGGGGTCAATAGGTCGTTGAGCACCTCGGCAGTGATCTCTCCCTCGTACTTGGGGTTGGGATGGATTCCAGCGGCATCCAGCATCGCTTGAATCTCGGGCGTAATGAGGGCTCTCTCGCCCCTCTTTAATCTTGCTGGTTGGAAGGGGATGAGGGGTTGCTCGCTCGGGAGTAAAGTTCTCTTTGGGGCATCGGTGTCCGGCGTTTGAACACTATGCTCGGTCCCGGAGGTCTCGGTTTCAGAATAATATTGAGCGTCTTTTGCACCGGTTAGATATTGCCTGGTATGAGGAAGAATGGAAGACCTACCGAATGACATCTCATCGCTGTCACTTACACTCTTACTCAATCGGGTCGCGTTTCTTGCGCTCTCCATGGTGGCTTTCATGATTTGTTCGGCTAGCCCTGGTGATTAAGATCGTTAGTGTGAAAGGTTCAAGATCGAATCTACGACATACCGCTGTTACTCGCACCCTGGGAGATATCGCCTCGACCAAAAGCTGCTGGAAATTTCGACATGGTGGGTCGATGATTGCAGCAGTTGAAAGATTTCAAAAAATCAATTGATCTTCCAAGAAGATCGATCGATGGAGAAGTATATGACGCTTTCAGTTCTCCCGATATCCGGCACTCAAAATAAGATGCCTCTATTGGGTGGTCGAGGTCGACATGGCAGTCTCGAAATCGGGCTCCGATCTTCCTTGGATAGGGCTTGGATTTGGTTGGGATTCTTGAACGTGAGTCTTGAAAAGGCCAAGGGACAGTTTTGATGGGTGCTTTTGAGGTCGCCCTGGAAGTGGCTGGCTCCACAACAGGGTCTCCGAGGAGCAGTTTTGGGCTTAATTCAACGGGAGTGCAAATTTTGCACCTTGATGCGGCTACTCTCTTTGCGAACGGCTTCACGCTCGTTTCTAAGATTCCAGCTCTTGGGTTTTGGGTGGATGGAAAAGCAAGAAGAACGTTTGAACTTTCTTTTGATACTTGATGTTTTGTCGTGCGATTCAGCAAATAAATTCTTGATCGAGTCGTTCTTGAAGTTGGGGAGAATTGGTGATGTGGGTGGTTGAGAGATGTGACTTCAGGATTCTAGAGAGATGGGGTTGATGGCAGGTAAACAATGAATACCGCTATTGTCTTGTTGACGACCTTTTAAGCGAGTTGTCTTGGTCAATCCATGGCTATTTGGTACAGCAGGTGCCTAGTTTGGTTAGTGTGCGTTTGATGTTTTCGAGGTGGAAATTGGGTCCTGAGCTTGTTTTTTTGTTTGGCTGGTGCTGATGGAAGATGGTGAAAGGGGGGGGGGATGATTTGGACGTATTGGGATGAGGTTCAATGCCGGTGCCTCGAGATGATCAAAAGGATTTGATACTTTGTCGTCTGACCTTTGTGTGAGTGAATTGAAAGATGCGGGTGGATGAACTTTTCATCAATCTAGTAGAGGACAACAAACAGCCGCTCGATTCTCAGCACTCAGTCACTCATCGCAATTCAAGGCGGGGAGTGAATGATGTTTCTTGGGGAGGATATGAAAGAGAAGAGTTCTGGATTTTGAACACCCCAATCAATCTATCACAATGTCCTTGCTTTGGAGGATTTGGAATGTATTCGATAACTGAGGTCTTGGTCGCAGAGATCCCAGGAAGGCAGTCGCCTACAGAAACGACCATGAGGGTATAACTTACACAGATACGCTTCTCTGACTGGCGAGGAGCTGCAGATCAGTGAGGATCAGAGGAGGGCTGAATATGAGTTGGGCCTTGATTTGATTGAAGCAAAGAGTATTTGTTTGTACATCTACTCTCAGTGGTGTACCTTTGGTTTTTGGGGGAATTCGGTTTCTACTCTATATAGAGTATAATAATCCATTATGACCCTTTCCTAATCCCCCTTGGGAGGTCTGATGGGATAGCCTAGGACGTTATCCCTTACTGCTATTGTCATCTGAAAAGGGCAGTTGGACAATTTATCAGTCTTGTTCTGAACAATGGCTCTTTATTCTTCTAAAATTTGGAATCAAAAGATACCCTTTTGACAGCTTAAGTTTGTTGTATTTTGCAGCGAGAATTGCCCTTTGAAATATAGTCTGACTAGCATTCAAACTGAAAGCAGTCGTGAAGCATGAAGTTACATGAAAATTCAAGAGATGTAATTTTGAAAACCTCTTCGCAGATCAATAACTAGATTGTGACTACTACTTCCTTCGCCAGCAAGTGCTGATCTGGCAGTTCAGAATGAATTTGAATTGCTTTGATGGGTGTGTGGGAGAGAGATATATGCTCAAGATGACAACTGGATAATATCTTGCATCTGAGGAGTTTGTTGGATTTGTACTCAGTATACTCGACTCGATTGATGTTGAATGGGGGTTTGAAAACCTTAACCTTTCTGAGATGATAATATAGGATCAGTATTCAAGCATTTCTTGAATTATACTCGATGCCGAAATATCTCTGAACTCTGAACTCTGTTGACTCAATGATGGAGATGCAATGCATGTCCGGGTGAACGCCGAGATATTCTGGAGCCTGTTGAACAAACTGCTACACAAATCAACAAAGGTTGATTTTTCCTGGATTGCTTGCTGGCAAAACATATCTTGCTGTGTTTCTATAAACATCCTGTCCATCGATGGCTCTCCTCATGAGAGCACTGGTATGCAGCTCGACTTTGGAAACTAGATTTATATCCTTCCATAAGTCTGCATATCTTGAGTCGCCAGCAGAAGCTGTAGTAGACATTTGTAAAAGGGTAAGTTGGGATTGTATCTGCATTGTCGTTGGGACTTTAGGAACAAGATATTGGCATATCCAGACCCAAACGCAGCATATGAGTGTCCAGGCGTTAAAGTTGATAGCAATGATTCTAAACCTGAGCTATCTAGCAACTGTGAGAGAAATCTCTGGAGGTGGCTTGAGAGTGTAGGTCTTAAGAGCATTACTGGAGTTTGGCTTTTTGGAATATCGGTTTGGAATATTGGTTCACCAGGTTTGATTGGGAGAGTGGAGGTGGGAGTGAGATTGGTTGATCTGGCAATCAATCGACAATGCTGATAGATAGCAATTAGCATAAGAAAATCAATTGGATTTCCTTGACATGTGCAGTTAATTAGCAGCGAATACGTGTGGTGATCAATGGAAGAATGTTATTACTCGAGTAGTTTGTCACGCCACGCCAACTCAAAGCGAGGAATACTTTTATCAATACAATTCGAAACGAAGAGAGTATACACACATACATACTCATCACAATAAGAAGCAATGAGGCAATCAACGAAGAGATGCAAACAGAACCCTCAAGCCTCGTAAATGGTATCCTGCCTTTTATAAAACATGTCCATCTCCTCTTGCCCCTCCAGGAATCCATACTTATGAGCAAGCCTCTCTCCATACCCCTACGTCCGGTTATACAAGGACGAAGTAAATGGCATTGCTCTGGAAGTAGAAGTAGAATTTGAGCAGCTGGCAATATATACACTCCTCTTAGAAAGTAGGATGTCAGTGTACGAGTAGATATCGGGATGCGGGTTCCATCTGCGTAGTATCTCATGGCTGTATATCGCACCTCGACTCCGTGTTGACAGCCTAGCGATCTGCGAGTTCACCGTATATTCAGACTCAAGTTGAGGATGCATGGGTGGTGTGTATTTTATCGCGTTCGAGTTTGGGTATTGGAAGGGAGGGGTTGAAGGGGGTTTGTGTATATAAGATGGTGGTATGGAGGGACCGAGTGGGAGTACGGTTTGTGATGGATGGATGGATGTGAAGATATCGAGGATCAGAATGGAGAGGAGGAGGAGCTTGATTGATGGTCTCGATGGTTTTGCGGATTTGCCTGGGTTGGTTTATGTCTTTATCGAGGGGTATGAACAGTAGGGTAGCATGGTATTTTGGTTTCCGGGAACTTTGGATGATGTGGCGTGGAAGTAATATTAGATAGAATACACGCTCTATTATATCAATTGCTTTGGCACTGAGAAGAGACATTGAAAACCCATGAGATGTGGTAGAAACTTGACTTTTCCTCTGGTGTTTACTATGGTGGTAATACTCTACAAGATGTAACTAAACCTGCTTGGAGGGTATAATGCACCTTTCCCGCTCATTTATTAGAACTCCTTAACAATCTTGATATGTACGAGTATGACAATCAAATCGACCGAACCCACCACATCATCCACGCTATTCAGACCCTCGCTTTAGCTCCTGAAGCAAGCACAGGCCGTAAAAAGAAGAAGAAGAAGAAAAAGTAAAAAGTAAAAAGTAGAAATCATAACATCCCATCCCATGCCATCCCATCTTTGAAAATCATCATCAAGCATCAGATCAGCTCCGGAACATCACAAGGATCGCGCATAAACTCAACCGCGCGCCGCGCAAACCGAGGATCCGACAGGATCTTCGCGTACACCACCTCGGCCTGGCCCGCAAAACTCCCAAACTCAAGCACCATCTCGCGGTGCGCACCTGCAGCGCTTTCCTGTCGGTGGATGATGTCCACCCAGCAGCATCGCTTGGCGTAGTTGATGAATCGGTTGAGAGTGTAGCTGCGCGTGGGCACCGTCAGCTTGATCACGCGCGAGACGTCTTTCTCTCTGCATGGCCCGATGCGGTTGGGGCTCCAGACTGCCATGACGCGCTGGTTGTGAATGAGGATCCCTTCGGGGTGTCGCGTCATGTCGATGTATCGCTGTGCACCTTCACGGTGCATGAAGACGAGCTCGATGAGTGACGTATGGTTGTCCGTGAGGACTTTCCGGAAAGAGTAGATGGCCCCTGTGTGGATGGTATCGAGAACCTCTTTGCTGGTGGCGTTCTTGTCGACTTTTAGCTGCAGGGCACAGTTCTTATGCTCGGGAACTCGAGAGATTGGACCGGCTGGAAGACTGGCATTGCTATCGCGATGAGTTGACCCCATGACAGTTTGTGTGTCCAACAACTTCTTCTCCCGTGAAAGTCGACGGAGCTTTTGAAGTCCAGAGTCGGTATGGCCCGATGTAGTCTGAGTGTGCTGGCTGGTTTCTGAGGTTGGATAGACGTTGCTGACGGGTTTGGGTTGAGGTAGCTCCGACACCGAGGGGGATGGAAAATCTGCGTACAAATTTGCCTGTATTTGTGTGCTGTAGTCTATACTGCCTCGATTGCTGGGGAAATTGCGGTGGATAGGAATTCCTTGAAACTGTTGGGGCGTAGCAGATACCTCTTGAAATGGAGCTACAGGACAGAAGCCATTCATATTATTAACATCTTCTGCTGGCGCAATCAGAACAGTCCATGGAAAATTAGCGATGAGGAACGCCTGTTCTCCGAAGTGGAGAGTGCGAGATCGAAACATGCTAGTAGCATCGACCGAGTCCGTTTCCGGATTGAATTTGGGATAATCTTTGTTATCGCGAGAACTAAACAGTGCATGCAGTTCGGGTCGATACTGGCGAACGGTCTGACAAGCGCCATGCAACCAGATTAACTCTACATAATGGAGCCAAGACACCTTTTCGTCATTGGCAACTGTGTTGATATCTATTCATGTCAGCTTCCCTTCAATCAACCTGCGTAAGCATCTCGGCTTACTGAAGGCATTTACACGATCCCGAAAGCATTCCAGATACTCGTCATACAACTGCTCTCCTATCTGTATGTTAGATCATCTTGATTGTTATTTCCAAGTGGAAATGATTGCCATACTTGATGTGGCTGGACTACAAGTGCCATCGTCGCAAATGACATAGTTGGCGATAGACCACCGCTCTGTCCAACGTTAGTATATCGTCCATGTTTGACTGTGAGGAGAGGTTCTTACTCTTTCTGCCATCTAGAAGCTGAACAGTTTTATTCTTCAAGCCAACGGCGAGGGGTAGCTCTGGATCTTGAGGGCCACGGGTGATTTTGAAGCAAGTCATGGTGCTTGAATTGCAATAGAAGTAACGCAGGAGGTGTACTGAAGTAATTCTCAAGGAACGAGATAGATCGATGTTGGTTTAGAAGAGGTGGTTTAAGGGGTAGTTGATTTATGGAAGATGCAGTTGTGGCGATGCACTCTATGAAAGACGAAAGCGTCGTTTATGAACGAGATTACAAGATAGAGATCCCGATGGAAGCGTTTGTACAGAATATCGTCATGTTGATACGGCGTGAGTTCTTGTACAGATTGAGCCATATGCCTGAAAAAGTCGAACTGTTCGCATATCAAGAAGCTCGCTCAGCGTGGTTGCCTAAGGGACGAAGGTGAATGAAACCGAACTGATTCTACAGCACAACCAGATGTATCTACCCTTTAGAGAACAATGGCAAAAATGTATAAAACGAAGGTTTGGATGGTAGTGAATCTTCATCATCTAGGCGGCAGAGTCATTGCCGTGGCAACTCTTGAAGCGTCTCATTTCGGCAGATGGGAGCCTTACTGATATGGAATATATGACTCATGGCATCTTGTAACTGGATGAGGACCGTAACATATACGACAGCATGAGTACTTGGTTGCAGTCATTTGAGGATGTCTGCTGGTAAACGTGGAGATTTCTTGTATAGCGATGTCACCAACGACTAACAACTACTTTAGACTGCAAGGTTGATCTGAAACGACAGATCTTAGACGACAATTGTCATTAAACTAATAGTGAAGTCACGCTCATAGCTGTTCAAGTGACCTTGCACAGAAGAAATCCAGTAATGTAAGGTTACAAACCACAGCTGAGAATGTATGAAAAGTACCCAACTCGACTCGAGCCGGAAGGAATAAGGTGTGCATAGAAAAGAGTCATGTATCAGGATATGTACGAGTATGCAGCAGTTTCACGGGTGGTGTCAGGAAATCCAAAATGCAAAAATATCATTAAATTCGTTAAACTTGCTCACAAATACTCCCTAATTCTCCAAGTTCTCCAAACATTCAGGGGCAAGATATTTCCGAAGAAATTCAAGCTCCAGCATACTGCGCCGACGCTTCAATAGTGCGCCGGATGACTTCCTATGCTTCAGTTTGAGCAGCAAGAACAACGGGATAATTGAGTTCCAGCGATGCTTTAGGATTATCCTTCAAAGGTACGAAATCGACCACAAGTGAATCTTTAACAGCAAAAACAGAGTCATTTTGCAGATATTCGTCTTTCGAGTCGAAGATTTGGGTTGTGAGAGGCTTGTATTTATCGTGTTGAACCTGTCAGTAAAATATCAGTCTGAGGTATAGGCCGAGTTTTGAGACGAACGCTGGCACTTACGATGAGATGAATGTGTGCAGGTCTGTAAGGATGTCTATCTAGCAGCTGTAAGATTTTGCCAGCAGGACCTGAAGGTATTTAGCTTGGTTTTCTCCACAATGACATTCAACATACCATCAAATGGGACAGGGTAAGGAGTGGGCTTCAAGCAATAGAAGCCATAGTGTCCGTTCTCATCCGTCTTGAACTTTCCTCTCAAGTTATGCTCTGCCTGCTGGTCATCCTGTTGCTCATACAATCCATTGGTGGATGCCTGCCATGCATCTACTGTAGCGCCCACTATAGGCTTCTTGGTCTTATAGTCGGTGACGGTGCCGTGCATGTAAACTACCTGTCCGTCGTCAGGCGCCGTCTGGATGATTGAAGATTCGTTCTCCAGCACTGGGGCATCGTGTCGGAAGAATGGTCCGAGAATCGCGCTTGCGGTCGGTGCATCCACTGCGTCGGCAGCTTTCTGGAATGTGATTTCATCTACGAGCCTACCGGCAGAAATGTTAGGGCTACGAACGATTGCATCCGCGGGAAGGAAAACCTACGATTCCAGACCGATGACATCGCAAACGAGCTGCCCCTCATTTCTCTTGTGGTCGCTCATCCTTCCTGCCTCGTTGATAAGCTCAACTCCTTGCATCCACTCATCCACCGTCAGTTCTACCTCTCGCGCAAAATCATGGACATGTCTGATCAGACATCCCATAACTTCTCTCATGCGAGGACTCGTCTTGGGGCCCATTGCCTCGATGACATTTTGTGTGAAGTTTGGATCGAATTTGTGCGAGGCAGCGCCATCGACACCTTCAGTCTTGTTCGACATATCGGATATGTGTGTAGGTTTTTGAGCGCGAAGAATGTTACGGTTCAGTTTGTCATATCAACAGCTGGACGACGCTGAATATATACAGTCTTCATCGGACGGGTGCTACACTTCCGTCGGATCAAGGCGGTCTAGGATAAACTCCCGGCAAGGGACACATCTTCCCAGTCCAGTCCATACAATTCGTAGCATTTCTAATACTCGAGTCGCCAGCAGTCTACCCTACGAGACAAGCAGTCAAAAATGTTAAAATAGTTGCTGTAAGTTTGGACCCGAAACATACACCCTACTCGAGTACAGTATCACCTGATCCCAGTGTCTACAAATAAGATATGGGTCGGCGACGCTCCTTAACTCCCCGATAGGCTTGAGCTACCCCGCGCTCATGTACTCACCGGCACGAGAGACATCACGATTCACCTCCATTCCGCATTGTTCGCCGTGGTCGTCAGGGATGATGCTGAATCAGCACATTGTGCATGCCACGGTGTACTTGGGCCAGGTCGGAGGTTGCAGTACACTTAGACCACCACAACTGATACTCGCCGTTCCATCACCTACTACGAAGTACTTGAGTATATGCCAATGCCATTGAGGTCCCAGGTCATACTGTCCTCCTATGCAAGTAGCAATACCTACTCGAGTAGTACATACTTAAGTACTCTCAGGAGATGGACATGTATCGCACATTGGCTTGATCACCTACAACCAACCCTCGAAGGAAACACAGCTATTCGTATAGCATGGGCGGCACAATATAGTCAGTGAAATGGAAAAGCCAAGATATGCGGATTGACACCCTTTTGCCGGCCAGTCATAACCGTCCTTTCAAAGTATGGTGGCGCCATGGCATTCTTGTGATATGGATCAGCGGAAAGCATTATGCTTTCAACGCCAACTCCGTTCTTCATGTGTGACCCCGCAGTATTGTCCTGTGCACATCTGAAAATGGCTCCACTTGAGTTGAAGGTTGTGTAAAGCCCAGAACAGGGGCTTCTCAACAGCCTATACACATTATACAAGCTTGACAATTTCCATACTGATTTCGAGCTTTTCGATCAACCCTCTGGAAACCAGAATCAACAGTAGGTCGTGCAAAGGTATGGGTTCAAATACCGTCTCTCATGTGGATGTGCTCATAATCGGAGCTGGCCCTGCTGGGCTGATGGCTGCAACATGGATGGCAAGATGTGGAATCAATGCGAGGATTGTCGACAAGAGGGGCACTAAGATCTTTAATGGGTATTGATTTTTGGATCCACTCAAGCTTTGGCGACCTCATAAACTAATATGAGCTCCCCTTAGCCAGGCAGATGGACTTCAGTGCCGGACTCTAGAAATCTTCGACTCTTTTGATTTCGCAGACAGAGTATGGAAGGAAAGCAATCATATGCTTGAGATATGTCTCTGGAATCCAGATTCAGAAGGAAGGCTAAGAAGGTCAGACAGGATACCGGATACTATTCCAGGTATTAGCCGTTTTCAACAGGTTGTTTTGCATCAAGGTGATTGTTGTCTTCTTGCTACAGAAAGATCAATTGAACTAATGCGGATGTCTATTCTCAGGTCGAATAGAACGTTTCTTCCTTGATTCTCTCAAAGAGCACAGCAATATTAGAGTTGAACGCGGGGTGCTACCAGAAAAAATCACCTTCGACGAAACGAAAGCTGAAGACCCGGAAGCATATCCTATTGAAGTCATTTTGCAGCATCTTCAGGATGAGCAAGCAAACCCCGAGCAGACCCAGGCTACGGCGGATGGCGCAGCTGCTTCGGACGGCCTCTTCCGGAGTAATATGGCGGCTGATGATACCGAGGAGCTTTTGAGCAAAGCACATAAAAATGGCTTAGCAGGAACCAGTGAGAAGGTCAAGGCAAAATACGTGATAGGATGCGACGGGGCACATTCTTGGACTCGAAGGCAGCTAGGATACACACTCGAAGGCGAACAGACGGACTTTATTTGGGGTGTACTCGACATTGTTCCAATCACGGACTTTCCCGATATTCGAATGAGGTGCGCAATTCACTCTGCAAACTCGGGAAGTGTGATGGTTATTCCAAGAGAAAACAAACTCGTTCGGCTATATATTCAGATCACCACTACAGAAAGGGGAGCAAAAATTGAGCGTTCGGCTATCAATCCAAAAATGATTCTTGAATCCGCGCAAAGAACAATGGCACCTTACAAATTAGATTACGAATACTGTGATTGGTGGACCGCCTATCAAATTGGTCAACGGGTCGGTTCGAACTTTTCCAAGAACGAACGTATCTTCTTGGCCGGCGATGCAGTCCATACGCATTCTCCTAAGGCTGGGCAAGGTATGAATGTGAGCATGCAAGATACATATAACTTGGGCTGGAAAATAGCTGCTGTCCTCAACGGGACTGCTGATCGATCAATCCTGAAAACCTATCAATCCGAACGTCGACAAATTGCCCAAGACCTCATTGCATTCGACCACAAATTTTCTCGACTCTTTTCTGGTCGTCCCGCGAAAGATGTCATGGATGAAGCGGGTATCAGTATGGATGAGTTCAAAGATGCCTTCGAAAAGGGGAATTTGTTCGCCAGTGGTGTAGCCGTCAATTACGGTGCCAGCATCATCGTTGCTAAAGAGGGTGATGCTGCAGAGCAAGGAGAGAGCACCGATGTCGCTCGGAGTACCAAAGTTCGAGTAGTAGGAAAAGAGGGCCTAGCTTCCAATGTCAAAATTGGAATGCGAATGCCCAGTTTCAAAGTCCTCAACCAATCCGATGCGAGACCTTGGCATTTTCAGGAACGTCTCAAGAGTGATGGACGCTGGAGAATCGTCGTTTTCGCTGGAGATATATCGGGTGAGAACCAGATGTCGCGAATCAAGGTCCTCGGTCAAGAATTGCAGAGTATAGTGGTCAATTTTACGCCGGAATCCAGAGCCATCGACTCCATAATCGAAGTTCTTATGATTCATAGTGCACCGAGAGTGGAAGTGGAGCTTCTCGATCTTCCGCATATCTTTCATCCTTGGAGCAAGAGAGATGGATATGATTATTGGAAGGTTTATGTAGACGATGTTTCGTATCATGAGGGGCATGGAAAGGCATACGAGGGGTATGGTGTTGATAAGGTCAGAGGGTGTGCGGTGGTATTGAGACCGGATCAGTATGTTAGTTGGGTGGGAGAATTGGAGGATGTAGGGGAGATGGACAAATTCTTTGGGGGCTTTATGTTGGCGCAGAGGTAGATGATTTCGAGCGGGATAGAAGTTTTGGGCTGTGTTATTTAAGATGTAGACCCACAAGACGTAATACCTCTTGTTTTGCTACAGTGGCGTATTGTTTTTGAGACGCATGTTCTCTCCGTAATACAACATCATTTCTTCGGTTTAATACCACATATCAAAATGGAAATTCTTTCGTTGCATATCTGATCTCTTTGGCATTTTCGCCAGAAATTCCGGCTCGATGAATTGTGGACTGGGTAGTGCACGCCGTTTCTGCGAGTGTGTGGATGCATTAGCTTTTTTTGGCTTGAAGCTCGCCATTTCGGCGAATATATGGTTGAGATCTATGAGTAGAGTATATTTGGGCTACGTGGTAAACCGCATATCCTATCACCCTTTCGTCGTTGAAGGGGTATATAGGAGCTTCTCGCGTGGCTATTATATCATCTTGCTCTAAATTCTCGGGTTCAAAGTGGGTTTTTCAGAAGAGCTTCTTGGTGGATTGCAAGATATATGTCCAGAGTTCTGCGGAGTTTCTAGAGTCGCTTTTGCTTCCATAGTACGGGACCATGGCAGTGACAAGTTTGCTGCATGCACTTCTTTGGCCGGACTGTGTTTGCTATGTTGCGGGTTTCTTTTTGTATGTTACGCCAATCTTGGGTTTCTTTTTCATGATTCGAAATTTGATAGCTGGTGTCATTGTCCATGTCTTGTTTTCGACTATAATAGGGGTTACTCGAGTAGGACTTGCTCGGTTCGCTCAAACGAAAATAAGTTCCTTGGAGTGTAACGGTAAGATAGATTAGATTCTCTTGCGATGACAGAAAGATTATTTAATAGCAATAACGAAGATAAATAATAATCATCGAGGTATATAACCAAAGGTTTTGTTTGATAATCTTACTTAGACTTGGGATCTTCTGGATGCGTTGGAATGCCCTCCAGATGTGCAAATAAAACTTCAATAACAATCTGGAAAATCATCATATGTTACTTGTCGAACCCCATCTTTCATTCAATGAAAACTGGCGGTTGTTGAAAGAAATGACAACAAAAAGGATACTACAAACTTTGATCTCAGGTAAGTTCTTGCGTCACCGTTGCCATTGAAGTCCAACCGTTCGAGAAAACGGGATGAAAACCCGCCCTGTCAAGCGGGAAAAAGGGGCAGTACCAAGTTCATCTACCCGTTGCCTTACCCAGCTCTCGAAACAGATAGGCCAATTAGCCTCGAGACAGCTATAAAAATATGAAATTGTTCTTCTCGAAGAGCTGAGGCAAGAAGGAGTAGTGACATCTATACTTATTCTTAAATTTCTGTATATAAAGCAGCCCAAATAGAGCTAGGAAAATCACTTCCGAACCTTAAGGCAATGAAAGCAAAACGAAATGGAAGCTACTACTTTCATCTGATTTGGATATCGGCTGGGTTTTGTCTCATGATAGTGTGATGAGAGAAGAGTTATGATAACAGGTGAGGAGGGTGATCAAACGTGAAATGATACACACAAGCAGAATATCAACCGATGCAATAATTTGTAGTGAGAATTGATCGCTATTATTGGCGACTACTAATCATTGCTAGTGAGAACAATATGTCGACACAGGACCAAGAGGTGCTTGCTATCAGCAATACATGAAATTATCAGTGACTAGAACAGAGTTCAAACCATTATACCAACAAATTGCCATGCCAAATATCAAGAATGGTTGGTGATGGAACCTTGAGAAAAGATTCCAAATATAGAGCATGGAAGGTTTATATACTACTCTACCTCTTTCCGTCCTCTCCCCCTCCTTTTCCAAGCGTAAAATCTCCTTTCCTATTGGCCTAACAGCACACTACCATGTCAATGAATGGAACCTTTGAAGAAGCAAAAGATGTTTGCGATTCACTCATCCACTACACGCAACACATCTCACTTCTTCCGACCCCATCGCCCCTACTCCGTGAACCCCTAGGGAATTCTCGCCAAAAAGACGTAGCTCACTCCTCCTCAAACGGCTTGCTCATAAGGCTTACTTCCAGTCTGGATTGTAATTCACATCTGATCACGATCCACTGTCCAGATATGCAACATACCCTCAGAGGTAATAAAATCCACCATTCAAGTACTAACGACCAGACAGACGATTATGATTCACATCCTAGACGTGCAACAAAATCCTTCCAACCATAGCCCACTGCTCAGATACGCAACGGATCGGCTGCGGCCATTTTCTCTCAAATCATGGCGATCAGAATATTATGATTCACATCTTAGATTTGCAACAGAAATCCTTTGGATTGCAATCCATTTTTACCAATCTAGAACAAAATCCCTCTGATTATAATCCACATCGCAGATATGCCACGAGATCCGTCGGATCGTAGCTCACATTCTAGATATCCAACGAGATGCCAAATACAGCTAATTATAATCATCCACCAAACTTATTTGGTAATCTTGATTCATATGTTAGATATGCAACAGCTTGCCATATAGTGAACATTATATCATGAATATAAATTTCAGATATGCAACAACGGATTTGAGATCCAAAACTGGGCAACTAGAAGCAATAAGGTTAGCAAACAGTAGCTAATAATTGCTCTAATTATGATTCATATCTTAGATATGCAACACAGCTCTACCTTTATATCAATTTTGCACATGGTGAAAATCCTGCCATCTTTTATACAATAAGTATAAACTTCAGATATACAACAAAGGAGATGAAATTAACAATAGCAACGCTCAAAAAAGAGAATCATCATATGCTAATTATGATTCACATCTAAGATATGCAACAAAGCCTTTAGTTCTCCCTTCAGATTCCCCCCAGCTCAGAATTTACGTATATGAAAAGATTTCCAGGTTAGGAGGTGTACGTACGTACGTAAGTATATGACGATCATCCAGATCCAGCCCGCGTCTTCCCAATCGCCATGCAATCCAGACACGCAACCCGAAAACGCACACCCCAAGACGCAAAACCAAAACTAAAGATGATAAGCCTAGCAATGGCCATCCACCAAACCAATCATGATTCCCATCCCAGACATGCAACAAGCGCAAGATGTGGGGAAACCGCGCCAATCGGGACTCGGGAGAGCGAGACGAAATCCTGCTCCCGCTGACAAGCTAGAGGGTCGCAAGTTTCCCCTGCCGGCCGACGGCTCGAGGCTGCGTTGAGATGCGCGGCAAAGCGAGGATATCCTCCCCCTAGTCTGAGAGTAGGAAGGGAAAATTCGTCGCTGGTTTTGGCAGGTGGTGGTGGACGCGGAATGGGCCGTGCAGGAAAATCTTCGCGTGCTTTGCCTGCTGTGCTAACACTTTGCGTAGGAGATTGGTGAGGGGCAGAGGGGGGTGATTGATGTATATACAGACCTCTTTTGAAGGCGAAAGGGATGAAGGGGTGGTGTGGGTTTGACAGGAAGGCTCCGTGGGCTTTCCCCCGGACTTGGACGTGCAACAATAAAAGAAAAGGAAAGGAAAGGAAAGGAAAGGAAAGAAACGGATAAAAGCCCAGGCCACTAGGAAGGGGAAAACGCTGGAAAAGAAATACGTAGCGAGGGAATTCCACTCGAATATCGTATTGAATCACCACAAGGTAAAGATCAAGCGAGGAAAAAAAATTGGAAAGCGGCCGAAGAGATATTTTCAAGCCTAGAATATTCCCTCCAACCCCCCC
>NGKF01000011.1:937464-996519 GCA_002162555.1 Monilinia aucupariae
CCCCAAAACACACCCAGATGCGAGCTGGGCATCGCTACACGACGAGATCCCCTCTCAATCCTTATAACTTATAACTCCCCTTGAAAACCCTCTCGAAGCAATTCTCCCCATCCCCTTCATTCCACCTGACCAATGGCTTCAAGCCCGCAAACTTCCACACGCCATTGATCTTCTTGTAATAATGCTCATTGGTCGCGTAACTGTGGCCCTTCAATTTAATCTCCTTGAGATCCTTATTCTTGTACACCTGATGGCCAGCTCTCAATTGATGATGCCCGATCACGTAATCGTCCGAGATTTTTTCCCAGCGCGTGGCGCCGAGAAGATGTTGGGTTTTGACGCAGGGGTCGCCGAGGAAATCGTCGTCGGTGACCATGGCCATGAAGTCGGTCGCGGGCATGGATTCCCAGCGTCCTTTGCCGATGGTCGTGTAGTCTACGAGAAGGTTGGGTGCAATGATGGATTCGAGTCGTTTCCAGTCCTGGTGGGTTGTCAGAGGGCTAGGTGATTCGTGGTTATGGTTGGATTTACCTTCGCATCGTAGCTATCACCCCAATTGAATACGCATTCTGTGAGCTCGAGGTAGTCTGAGTCTCATCAGCATCATAGCAAAACGAACAATAGTCCGGGGGCAGGATGTAAGTTGCTTGCTTACCCTCGAATGAAATTCTTCCGCTTGCCATATTTATTGAAAGAGATCTTTTTTGCTTTCGAGAAAGGAATATGTGTAGTTTTGGTTGAGTAAAAAAAGCAAGTACAATGTCGAAAGAAGAAAATCGGCAACGACTTTCACAGCATATATGTACGATGTCAAAATTGGAGATCAAAGCATGAGCTATCTTGAGCTTGAGCTTTGCATAGCTTCCGTTCCTCGTGGCTTCGCTCTTTGGCTGTATTCGCGAGGCCAAGTCCGGTTTCCTGTAGGACCTCCGGGACGAATATGCACGCCATGACCCTTGTAATGACATGGGAATGGATCACACCCCATAGGTAGCACATTAGAGTAATGTGTTGCGAATAGCATGTTCTGAACGGACCCCTCCAGAGTTTAGACGGGACTGGAACCATTCAACCGAAGGGTAGATGGGGTTTGCGGCTGTCGAGTCGAGGCTGAGGTCATCATCATAATCCGGACTTTACTAGGATTGTTTGCAATGCTTGTTGTTTCTGGCTGCATCTCGCAAACACGTCTTGAGACCTAGATTAGGTGCACTTGAGCCATTCAAGTTCCAGTTCGTTGATGATTGCTGTTTATGGTTGTTTCTTGATTGTGGAGTTGGGATGTTCTCGTTCAAATAGTTCATGGTGGATCTACTCGAGCATGCTAGACCATCCATGAATAAGATCACCATCTGTCAATGACTGAGCTATCATGGTCCCACTGGTGGTCGATCCGAAGCATGTGTTCTGACGGTTTGGTATTGGCGGGATCTCAATCAATGTGGGGCCTGTTAGGCTCTAAAAATAGTCATTAAGTCATCAATGGCCTAGCGAGGCGACAGAGCTCTAAGCAACAACTAACTGTCGAACTCTCAACCTAACAATATCGTCACAACATCCGGAATACCAAGTTGTCGAATAGCTTCCCATATACGAAACTTGGCCCTTGAAACAACCTGTTAGATTGGACGGCTCGAAATACAAGGGAGGTTCGCGAGGGCGAAAAGAGTGTGTTGTATGATCAGATCTTCAGCTTCCGAAGCCGTCGCTTACCCTACCGTAGCAAGTGAGCGGACTACACTTCATCCTACCACAATCCGTGCGAGCTGTCTTGAAACATTCCCATCAATAATGGTGATGGATGAGTATTGGGAAGCTTGAGGGCTATATTTTTATATGGAGCTTTGCGAGGTTATTGACTCTTGTAGTTCGTTGATAATCAACTAGATGATGCCGGTGATCTGTACTCCATATTTAGTCACTCTTATCAGCGAATCGAAAATGCATGGGTGACAAGGTACGGAGTACACGACAATTGAAGTTGCACAAGTGCTACGCATGAATGAGATGGAAGCCCCTAAAGCCTCGCCGCGTTGTTGTGTATAGCCGAAGTCCGAAAGGTCCGTGGAGCTGTCGTGGTCTGGTTTGTCCAATGATATAAGATGTTCACTATCCTTCTCAAGACAGAACTCCATCTATCGTCCCACCTTCTCCCATCTTGTATAATTATTCTCGTGCATTTCGTACTTTCGTATTATACACCCAATCTTTACGTTATCTCACACCTCCATACACAAACACGATGTCTGCATCATCAGCGCCATTCAAGACTCTCGAGGGGAAGGTCGCCCTTGTAACAGGTTCCGGTCGTGGAATTGGTCGCGGAATTGCTCTTGAGCTTGCTGCCCGTGGTGCTAGCGTTGTTATCAATTATGCCAATTCTGCTGGGCCAGCTGACAAGGTCGTCAAAGAGATTGAAGAGCTAGGCAGCAAGGGATTTGCTATCAAAGCCGACGTCAGCAAGGTCCCAGAGGTTAGACGTCTATTCCAGGAGGCAAAGGCACATTTCGGTAAACTCGATATTGTCATGAGCAATTCGGGCACTGAAATCTTCAAGGAGGAAGAGGATGTTACCGAAGAAGATTACGACAGGGTTTTTGGCCTTAACACCAGAGCACAGTTCTTTGTTGCCCAACAGGCTCTCATCCATCTCGAGAATTATGGAAGAATTGTTTTGATGTCATCCATTGCTGCCAATATGTCCGGAGTGCCAAATCATGCGTTGTACGCTGGCAGTAAGGCGGCTGTTGAAGGATTCGTTAGATCATTCGCCAAAGATTGTGGAAAAAAGAAGATCACTTGTAACGGTATTGCTCCTGGTGGAATCAAGACCGATATGTACGAGCAGTGAGTATACATTTCACCACCTAATGTTTGGAACATAACGCTGACATAAGAATAGAAATGCATGGCATTACGTTCCAGGTGGATACGAAGGTATGGATGTAGATATCATCGACAAGGGACTTGCTTCCGTCTGTTCACTCGGACGTGTTGGTCTTCCAAAGGATATCGGAAGAGTCGTATCATTTTTAGCTGGTCCTGAATCTGAATGGATCAATGGTAAGATATATCTTTGGAAAACAGTTTCTCGTGTGACTAACATTTCACAGGACAAATCCTCCAACTCAACGGTGGTGGAAAGTAGGGAGTAAAAGGTCGATTGAAGTTGAAGGGGTTATGAATCATGAATTGAAAGTTCCATTTTGGAGTAACCCGTCCGGTTTTGTAGACCGTAGAATTTTAGGGACATATAGAATAGACAAAGAATTTAATCCATACCATGAAATAATGTTTTAGTCAGTCAAACGGTGATATATTGACGAGAAATCTCTGTTGTGCCTACAGTAGCTAAGCAACTGGTGGAATGCAAAAGAAAGGTAGCAAATTCATCAGTCAAAAAGCATCGATACGCTGTTGTATCGTACACTCTGTAGAGATTGTGGACCTCGCTCCTGTGAATAAGATGCCTTCTCCCAGGCCGAAGTCAAGTGTATTCAAAGCACGGCTGCTATGTCACCCGTGAAAACCTGTAGTTCTGAATATTGCGCATGCCCAGCCATGATAACAAGCAGCGAATAGATTCCATTCAGACTGATGAAACGTGCCTCAATCAGATGAGAATTCATGGCTCGAACCCGCAACTACAAGGAAATCAAAGACTTAAGATAATAAGATGCGGTGCATTCAAATCTAAGTGACGCAAAATCCCAAAGATAGTCTGGAGGGGATATCGCACGCTGGCCGATGTTATCAGGAAGTCCACTACGTGACTGTGCCAATAGCACGATCCTCAACACTGCATGATTTTGCAAGTGTCTCTGCGAGAAGAAGGATAACCATCAGTGTTATCAGGACCATAATCCATAATCTCGACGCAGACATACCGATCACAAACTTAGTGAATGGGAGATATTCTTGTGGGGTAAAGTGATACTTACATGGGACTACGATGCTCAGCTGATATAGCTCTCGTGCATGTAGTCAATATATTGCAATCGCAATCATCCATATCTGCATTCTAGATTCATTTCTGAGAACACATCAACTAGAGTAGGAAATGAGTTAATATACACCTAGGCTGAAAGGAATTGTGGGTATATATTGAAGAGGGGGAAGGATTCAAGCATTAATTTTCATCAAGAGTGGAAAAGAAAACAAGTGACGTACTCCAAAATACTTTCTGTCCAAGATCAGCTCGAGCCCAAGTCTCTTCTATTACCCAACGCTTTTGTATAGGCTTAGCAGGTAGTGAGTGATAACTTGAAATCCTGACAACGGTTAACGATAAACCGCCGCACTGTTGCAATAAGCAATTCGAATTGAGTAATGCTATTAAAATTCGCCGTGCCATCTGGAGCTGACGCAAAAGGTGCATCCATATAAAATGGCTGCATCAAAGCTGGAGAAAACCGGAGCTCACTTGCAACAACAATCATGACAATGGGCTGAAAACATCGAGTGTCCGAGGAGGGTGGGCTTTTCTCAAGAAAGGACACAACATGCAGAGCAAGAGATCTCGAGAATTCTTCGGCGGAATGCAAAGCTGGCAAAGACAATATTCCCTCGGAATTAGGTTGGCGTTGTAGATAAATAGTAGGGAATACGCGATATATCTCTAGGAGAGCTGCATACCTATATGCCTCTGCAGGAAGGATGTATTGTCTGACAGGCATATTCTTGTCCCCAGTATCAACAAGTTCTGTCTCGGATGGTAAATTTTTAGCCAGTAATTGCTCCTCTGAGTGCTGTGCCTTGGTGGTCCATTCAGTGCCAGTGAAGACCTTTTGTACAACTGGTTGCGAATTAAAATTAAAAAATGTATCATTAGGTGCAACACTTGGAAGTGGATGGAATGTTGACTTTCGACAAGATCGAATCAATCAGCCTACCTGGGCGAATAAAACTTGTATATTCGGAGCTATACCGGTCCAAGGATGAGGAAATATTTGACGATTTCGTGCGTCTGGGGTTGTGAAAATGATCCGTGGTGTATCATCCTCTAGCATCAGAATACTTTCCTCATCTTCGAAAAATTCAGCAAGTAGACCCCAGTATAGAATACAATGTTCGAAGACCTGATTCTGTCGTCACATTTTATTATCGACAATCGCACCTTGGCGTGCCAGTCGTTGTCTATACAGCCTCTTGGCTGTTTTCAGGTGTATCAACCCTAGATCCCGGGGGTTATGTAATACTGTAGTCTGGACAACCAGAAGTACGGTCAAGTGAGTCTTATCAATGTTGTCATTAGATTCTGTTCCAGATCGACTCGATTGGTACAAGCATCTAAATGTTTCTTGTTGCATTTGAATCCCAACAGCAGACATGCGTGGAAAATGATGGGAAAGGTATGCAGCAGCCATACTCTGAATGGCCCAGTATATTGGTGCTGAACCTTCCCAGAGTTGACCAACAGTAGACCGGAACGGATTGAGCATACCATCAAATGAAGAAGACATGACACAAATATAATCGAAATAGTATCCCACGAGCATTGTTGAAGATGAACGAGGAAATCAGATACCCTCAGGTTCTGTAATTGATGTTGAAGAGCACAAGACTGTTAGGAAAAACTGGAGGGAAATTCCTTTGAACTGTGGTGTCTGAAATCTGGACGGATCCACTTCTGACTCCGCATGGTTTATTTTTCCTTGAATTGGATTCGATGCATCTTCTTCCAGGGGATCTATCCATGGAAGATATTGAATCAACCCCCAACATTCTCTCTGGACTTTTTACTGAAGATGGTTGCATCTTATCAGTTCCAACAAGAACCTTCTCATGTTTCGTCGACCAAACTGGTAGTTGTGCAACATAGCTGCAGTCTGCCTTTCTTTTGACGCATTGAAGGCAATGAGGCTTCTTCTCATCACATTTTAACCACCACCATGGCAATAATCGAATCGAAATCTTCTTGACAAGTGGCTCTTACGCTTTTAGCCTTGCATCTCTGACAGCCTTGACGCGATTTTGGGGCCCGACGAGGACTCATCGTACTGCCCTGATCTACACTTGAAGATACCGCCTACAGACTCTTGTAGTGGGAGTGGTAGCCATCTTCAGACAGACACCGAGTGGAACTGACTTGGGTAATGTGAGACGCACGGTAGAGTAGATGTAATTTGTACATGACGGTAGCCAAATCAAACTCATAGGATGAGAATGCAAGTGAGGTTTATCTGCCAAGCCTGAGCACGTGATATCGCATCTGAAGCGAATCTTAAAATCTTGGTAAGGACTGGAGTCAAGTAGGAATCGTTGGTTCGTTGGTTCGTTGGTTCGTTGGTTGGATGAGAACTTCCTAACCTTACTTGACCCGAATACTCACGTAAAAATCGGATAAAGGCAGATATTGAGTTTGACCTGAACCCGAACGCCAAGGTTATCCGATCCGAACAACTACTAGCTGCCCGACATGCTTTCCCCTCATTCTCACGTACGGCCCATATGGCCCATTGCTTTACTTGCGAATTAAGGGAAGCGATTGGTGTTGATGGCTTCCTTCGTATCTTCCCCTTTTCGAGCGGGCAAGATACGAGGGGTATGTAGCAAACGCGCTATGTTCCATCTCCGGACGTGGTGGTTTTCCCCAACGGACGTCCGAATCGTTTTGCTTACATTGTGTTGAATCGGATAGATGTTGAGGCTGTCAGCTTGAAGGAAAGGGGCTGGTCTGAAGTTACTTATCCTGCTAGGCCAAGGGGCTTCTTTTTTGATTCATTTGCTGCCAACCTTTGAGAGATTATCGCCATGGGGAACACGCGCTTCGGATGATTGACTGATCACCATGTCGAGGTACTCTCGACCCGCCAACGATGAATTTCAAAATCTGTCTCAAATTGAGGAAAGTCAAATACCTCTGGTTTGTAACGTAACATCATGAAGCTTGATTATACGCCAGATTGTAAAGGGGGGGGGAATGGCCAAGGTCACGTGTGTGGTTTTTAGCTCCCCGACGGTGTGGACCCCCGTTCGTTTTGAGGTTATATCAGAAAAGAAGTCCAACGTCAGGATTAACAAAGCATTTCCAAACAACTCACCAGCACATCAAAGGGATCAAATTGCGTACTCCAAACATGCCCTTCATAGAGTTAAACGAGAAATCCATCTTCTACTCGGTGACACCCCAGACCGGAGATCTCGAGCATCCCAACACTACGCTCTTTATCCATGGTCTAGGTTCCTCCTCCAGTTTCTATCATACCATAATCCCTGAACTTTCCCGCAGCACGACATGTATCGCCTTTGATACGCCTGGATCCGGGCTATCCAGTCTCGCTGGAGATGGACAATCCGTAGAGTCAATCGTCAAAGATGCGATCGCTCTCGTAGATGAACTTACCGGCACGGTAGTGAATGGCAAGGTTTGGGTCGTGGGACATTCGATGGGTGGCATGATTACTTGCGAACTTGCCATTCAATTTCCGCAGGGAGTGAAGGGTTTGGTTTTGCTAGGACCGATTAATCCTTCCGCCTCTCTTGCGGAAGTCTTTACCCAGCGGATTGAGGCAGTTTCGAAAGGTAAGATCGGCTTGTTACGTTTCATTCCATATTCGAGGAGTATTGGCACGACCAAGGAAAACTGTGTTCTTGTGGTTATTTCATCATGGAACGAGCCTGCGTTCATAGTTGTTGTGTTAATGAATGCCTGAAAACATCTCAACGCACCATTTTGAGAGTCATCGTTGCCAGAAAACGGTCTGATTAACTTATCATAGACGGCGTCGAATCGCTTGCCGATACTATACCGCAGGCAGCCACTGGTTCCAAGGCAACGTCCACCCATCGTGCTTTCATTCGAAGCCTGATTCTCGGCACATCCACCGCAGGTTATCTATCACTATGTCGCGTTATAGCTAGTGCCTCTCGGCCAAAGTATGCCCAAGTCAACGTTCCCGTCATGGTCCTCGCCGGCTCCGAAGATATGACGGCATCTTATGATTCCTGTAAAATGATTTATGATAGTGTGGGTGTGGCTGAGGATAAGAAGTGCTTTAAAGAGCTTCCAGGGGTTGGTCACTGGCATGCTATTGAAGCACCGGATTTGTTGGTAGATGAGATCTCAAAGTTCATACTGTCGACCGATCAGATGGAAGTTGTCGGATCAGATTTGATCCTCAAGACATAGAAAGACGTTGAGCCCCAATCGAAAAAGTTCGTTCTTTGCAGAAGTCATCCTTTCTTGTTTTAGTTCTTCTGTAATATTGTCCTGCTATTGTATCATTCAATGGCATTGCGAATACCCCTGAGATGATTGTTGCATTGGGAGGACTTTCATCAGCAACTCTACCCTAATCTCTGTTTTTCATTTCCATTCCAATCGATACTCTACATTATCTGAATAATCATTTTGAGTACACTATAAGAAGAGATGCGTTACCTTTCCTGGGCTATTCTAGAGAGCCGAGGCTCTATATCTGAGTAGAAATACCTTTTAAGCAAAAGATATGAATATTCAGGCACTTGATAGCATCTCAAGTTCCTCCTCTGTATACAAAAAGAGAAGAGCGCAGCTAGGTCACGAATCACGATGGACGATTGTGAGAAATGCGGATGTCACAAGTATGGATCATAAGGTGGGTGCTTGATTGAATGTCTGCTTCTATGATGATCAGGATTGTGTGTTCGTTAGATTCAAGTAGATACAGCCCAGATAAGCAGAATTCCATGACAGAATCGACCTTCCAAATTGATCTCGTCCTCCTTTCTCAGCGTAGATGAAATCCTTCACATAAGATTCTCAATATCAACATGTACGCTCCCATCCTTCCCCATACTCTTACTAGATTCAAGAGACCCTGAGCATTCCATCTCCCCTTTCCCTTTTGTTTCTTCTCATTATTGAAATCATGTAATACAACACTCCTCACTCCCATTCTCAACTTGTGTTCCGGCCACTTCTTGACCAGTCTTTCTATGGAGTTTCACCATGCCGTAGGATTCTTGCGTCGACTGAAAGTTCAGGCGCATTATCCGAAATATCATCATATTGTTGAGAATATTTCTTGTTTGAAACTTGGGTTGGGACTGTGGACTCGAGGATAGTCCGAATCATGGCTATCGGTGCGAAAATTAACTTGATCGAAGAATCTAGAGTATACTCACATCCATACCGCAAGAAACGACGCCGAAGATCTGGGTGTAGATTGTGCCGGTGTGGTTACCAGTGCCGATATCGTTATTCTTTGTTGCGCCTGAGTATTTCACACTTAGAGGCATACAATAGATGTATACCTAGGAATAACCCCCGCAGAGAAATGCATTCAAACTTTGAAGATCGGAAACGTGTGATTCTGGCAGCGATTGATCACTGCGAAGGAAATGGACCTTTGAACCTTTCCATCTGATTATATTAATACGAACACTAGACAATGAAACCCGCTATCATATCAATGCCTCATGTTACTTCTCACAAACAGCCTGATCCTATAAGCCATCCCTCAACTTTCCAGAGTAAGAAAATCATCAGATACTCGCATCTCCAAACATCATATCGATAGGAATCATCATCATGACAATAAATGACGGCGCAACCAGCACTAAGAATACCGCCTCGTACATTTGAAAAGGAGATGTCACCTCATTCCTCGCTAAGAGGAGCCCTATTACCCGGAAACTTCGCAACTTGATATTCTGGAGAGATGTTGGATGTACATTGAAACTGCAGATATTGACAAATGTGAGATGGTATCGGCTCATGAATATGGCTCTATCGGATCATCGAATGCCATTGTGTGCGACCTTGAAGCAACGACTTTTAGTAAAAGAGAGATTGCTGCCGTGGCACATATTGAAGCACAGGTTATTTGATAAGTTGTACTCGTATATCGAGAAGGGTCCCTGATGATACTTTCGCCATCGATCAAATCAATTTTTATTGCCACAGATAAAATTCCTGTCAGTCATGGTCATTGATTTAAACCACGACTTGGATCCCATTCTAGTCCCTAGCAGGATTTACCCTAGACATCTATGAAAGATTTCCAACTTCGAAACAGTCGTACATTATTCACACACGCACATTGCTATCCATGATAAAGCAACTCCAACAACCATAGTAAACATAAGCAGATTATTGAATCCCAACTCATACTCATATGTCAAGCAGCAGCTTAGAACCCATCATACCCATCCTTCCCGGACATACAACCTAATTCCCAAAAACACAACTATCGCCATCTCTAATTTCGCAAACAACCTATCCCAGATCACCAATCATCCAAGTTTGAATCTCGTAGACACGCAGATAAGAAAGGGCATCTGCTCCCCACCAAGTCCGAGCCAGAATCGAGAAGCAAGGACAAAGAACCTTGCCGCTTCCGTCCCCGTCCCATCGTAGTCCGTGAGTCGTTATTGTTCGTTTCAGGACCTTCGGGTCTCCTCGTGTGGGAATGGAAGTGCGGCTATGATTACTTGGAATCCCAAATGCGATCCCTACGGTGAACGCTGG
The DNA here is from genome assembly GCA_002162555.1 of Monilinia aucupariae. Lineage (NCBI taxonomy): Eukaryota > Fungi > Ascomycota > Leotiomycetes > Helotiales > Sclerotiniaceae > Monilinia > Monilinia aucupariae. Next base: position 947,918 of record NGKF01000011.1, read on the forward strand.
AAAAGGTTTCAGCCTATGATTGATATTTAGAAGTTGGGCTAGGGGAAATTTTGCATTTGCTATCCTTCCAATGGCCAGGTGATTACCTGGGAATCTATCCTACAAGAGCAGCCAGCTCATCTCATCAAAATAAAATCGGCAAATTAGCTTTTCTTTCGTAATTTAGATACGCAATCGGTAGTGCGCGTATTGTGCTCGTATCCTGCTCGGATTGTATACCTCACAGCATCTGCCCGGAGGAGAATTATTCCCATCCTCAAGAAGGGGACGGGGGACCGTGACATGTAAAGTATCTCGTCCTGGTCCTGACAACCAAGCTATAACCAACCCACCGTATAACCACAGCCGAGACCGCCCGCGCGGCCTGCCTTGCCCTGAAGTGCGAATTCCAAATTGCAAACTCAAACGTGCCACGGGAAAAGTCCCTACCTACCTCGTCTCCACCAGCAAAAACCAACAAGCAACAACCGACCTAGACAAGACAGGGCAAAGCGGAAGGCCCGCGCGGGAGCGCCATAGCAGCAGTAGCCATGCAGAGTGGCAATGGGAGTCCGACAACCGGCACATGCAAGAGGGCATACACCGCGCCAAAAGAAGAGCAAGCCACGAGTCCCAATGGAGAGCGCCCTCGAACTCCCTCGGACGGACCACCCAAGAGCCCGGTATCCTGTGTCTCGATGTTCCAGCGGGCTTTCTCACTGGCGCCAATCTGGGTTGGATTGGCTGGGATGGGACGGATAGATCGAAGCTGATAACTGCCGGGGTTTACCATCTGCCTTTTTCGTCTTCTCTACACAGGGGAATCTGGCCCTACCGAAGAGTCGACGTGGGATTTGCCGACCACGATGACCCCAAATCGATAACGAGGCTCTTGAAATTAATCTATCATCTAGGTTCAAAGGGTTAATCTATATGCCAAATTTTAGATGGATTGTCTATATTAAGATTCTCGAACAACTTTCATCTCGATATATTAACCTTTCAACCTAAATTTTTTCGTTTTTCATGTAACATCGCATGTTATGTGAAAAATGATGATTTTTTTGATTTTTTTGGAAATATCGACACTCTTAACCTTAAACGAACATTCTTTTTTTTATATTATGAAAAGAACTATTTTAGTATCTTTTTGTTACTCCACTTCCTTTCTCTTATCTACTGTTATTATATAGCTTTAACTTTAGCTCTAGAACAAGAAGAAGAAGAACATTAATTCAGGAGAGGGGGCGAAGGGAAAAGAGAAGAGGAGCGGGGTGCAGACGAAAAGGAAGGGTACGTATATGTTGTCATTGGATCACCTAGATCAAAAGGGTCAAAATTCATGATTAGATTGAAAGCTGCAATGTCAACATAGAAAATATGTACCGCATGTAAACATACGTACATACGTACATATAAGCATGCTAAATAAATGACGAACAAAGGATTTTTCCAATACATTCATTCCATTCTATTGAAAGATTCGATAGAAAATATCGTATTTCATGTAATTTCCGATCATCATCATGCAAATGTACAGACAGTAGTTATGCATCTATGACCATGAGTGCGTGCTGTGTAGCAGCTGGTCCGCTGGCATGTGATGTGATATCCTTGAGCACGCGAATCCAATTGGTCAACCACTCCGATTTACCCCCCGGATTCCGGCACTGAACGAGATATCCAGGTGGGAATCCTCAAAATCCTATGGCTGCGGTGACATGGGTGGCCCCTTTAGCTTACCGACTAACCGAGATGGCTGGCGGTAGGACCACTAGTCCAGCCCTTGAGGTTTGGGGGTTTCCGCTTTGGGATCTGTTCCTGCATATCCGCATGCTCGACTTTGACCTAATGCCTCAATCCATGATGATGTTGAAGATTGGCGGATCTTAGGTGCAAGTGGCTATGTGCCAGCCTTCCGAATTGAACCGTGAGGTGGATTGCGGAGATGCCTCTTTATCTCTGGTGCATGTGAACTACCTGACAATTAGGTGTGTGAACGGAAGTACTAGTAGATAGCAGTACCTGGTGTACTTAAGCTCAATCACCTAAATAGGCCTGAAGGAATTGCCAATCGTCCATCAGTGATTTCGTGAGTATGGCTGAGGTCACTGAAGCCAAGTGCCAACGGTGCATAGAAAGTGCCGTGATACTTGGCACAAACCTAGTCATTTCAATTCCATGCGCAACGACTCAATTTGCTCGGCGAGCTCGTATTGAATATTCCCTCACGGTTCTTGTTCTTACCCAAAAACACCCCAGGCATCCAAGTAAGATTGAAGTTTATCAGAGCATGAACTGTAGCTTGGAGAAGTATTATCTCTCGCTGGCTATCCCTTTGCTTGGTGATGCAACGAGAGTGGAAATGCGGACAAAGGATAAGTTTATCGTCGAAACGTTCGTTCCCAAAAATGCAGAGCGAAACCATTGGATCAAAGTTGTGAGGCTTGGTATTATACAGCCTTATCATCATGCTCTGGGGTGATCCGTGGAGCAGAGATCGGATCTCGACGTGAAGCTGCAGTGTGGACACGCTGCAACCAGAATTCCGGAATTTCCGCAGCATCCCACGTTATCCACACCCCCTTTGTCCACGGGTGTGGAGTGACCAAGTCCACGCTCTCCTCGGAAACTTTTGAATCTTAATACACCACTAACGGTTGGATGCATATCTTTTTTTATCCATGGGCGTAACCTAAACGAGAGGGATAACCTTATTTTACCGGCGCAATCTCATCAGCCATCTATCGTCCAAGCATTGATGGTGATATCCTGCGTAGTTTGGGTCCGTTATCATGGTCTTGCTGGGTATATCATCAATGACGCAAGTGAAGGGCGAGAAGGACGCGCCGAAGATCTGCTTTTACGTAGAAAATCGTTGTCGTCATCTTCTAACGGCAGATTCTATGAAGTCGAGTCAGAAAGCTCCGTCCAACCAAAAGATTCCACCACCTCAACGGTAAGGTTAAGGGTAACAAAACTATAGTTCCATCTCTATCGGCAGAACAATTGGAATTTTTGACTTCTAATTCCTTCGGGTAACCCTCCCATCAAGCGAATCTGAGGTCAGTACAGTAGAAATATAGTATTCGAGGGCTTTTTCCCGGTAGCCATAATGATCTACGTCGTCCCGCCCATGATAGACGAATAAACAAAAGCCGAATACCAAAGAGGAAATAAAAGCACCATTTAGCACGATTTAGCATCAACCTGATAACTCAATCGGGTGGCGTCAGAGCGTCTAAATTGTCCGTCACCTCCATGTTGACGATCCGTGCATGAATGGCCTTCATCAAATCAGTCTACGATAACCTTACGATCTATTAAGCCTCATTATTGATCTGTATGGAGATGCATTGAGTAAATTAGACATTCATTCGCCAATGACATATTGCCTAAGATACAAATTAATAAAATATCTTCAACAAGATTTCAATTAGTAATACACGATTAGTTCTTTTTCGAGGGTGATAATTTATGATCTTATGATGTTTGACAAATAAGCAGGAGAGACGCATTATTCAATTTGAAATGTTCATTTAATTTACGAAACCTACTGCCGAAGGAGTGGACTTGTAGATTAATAGGGTACTCCTACAATTAGAGACCAATGAGGCTGAACAGATCGACGTCTTGAAGAACAGGGAACATGAAAACTAAGTCAGTAAGTGATTCCCAGTCTCATCGCATCGATCTTACCACCACCACCGCCACCGAAACAGCATATGAAGCTGTAGACAAGAGGTCTCGACTGTATCTCATTGTCTGCTCCATCGAGCAAATGTGCAAACGAGATGTAAACGAGAAAACTCGCGGCTCTTTGATCCGATGTCAATGACCTACCTAATGGTATCAGATCCACTTCTTCCGAAAGCTCAAGCCCTTTGAACGAGTGCGCCAGCCCATTTAGTAGCTGGTGGCAACCGTCAGTGCAGCCCTCACACTTCTTCGGTCGCTTCTAGCACGCGGTCAAGTGCTGCTACCACCCATTCCGTGTTTCATATTGTATTCCAATAGTCGCATGTTGACCTGGTATCTACTCAGCACGTCAGATGAGAATGGATGTTCTGATCGTCAATTCACATGCCCCTTTCACTTCGAGTAGTTAATGCATCCGTGGAGCTTGAGCGTCCAGAATCTTGCGTTTATTCCCATATGTTTGACTAGTTTAGTGCTTCATGGCTAGCATATACCATGTGGATATGGTAGATGCAAGTGAGACCAGAGGTAAGGTAAAAATAGTTCGCTTCCGGAAAGCATCTGCGAGCACGTGAAGATCTCATATTGTATATATGTATAACATCAAGTACCTGGGAACTGATGAGATACCGCGCTTTCGTTCTACCGAATCCTCATATCACATTCTCTTACCCCTGCTATCTATTAATACTACTATTAAAACCTCTACGATCACTAACATTCTCAAATTCTACCATCTTTAGAATTCTCAAGCTCTACGATTCCTAGCACTCCATAGTAATAGCGCGGGTCGCCTAATTTCTTCAAGATGGATGTTATTTTATTCGGAGATCAAACAGTCGACTGCCAGTCTTTCCTCAAGAAAGCACTTCGTCGCAAGAATTGCCCTATCTTGAGCAACTTTCTGGAGCAAGTCCATGCTGCTCTCCAAGACGAACTTGCATCTCTTCCATCTACCACCAGAAGGCATGTTTCGGTTTTCTCAAGCGTTTCTGAGTTCACTGAACGATATTTCGAAGCCGATCAACCAGATTTGGCCGTCGAGAGTGCCATCACTTGCTTGGCACAATTAACGCATTTCATTGGGTATGTAAAACTCTTTCGGGAATGGATCGATAAAGAGTATTGGAACTAACTGACAATCATTTCCAGATTCTTCGAGGAACACCCTCTTGAATATTTGGAACCATCTAATGTAAAAGTACTTGCAGTATGCACGGGATTGCTCGCCGCTTCCGCAGTTGCATCATGTAAATCACTCACAGCTCTTGTGCCCCTAGCTGTTCAAGCAGTGCGCATTGCTTTCAGGTTGGGATCAAGAGTTGCAGCAGTCGGAAGCCAACTAGAAAGTGCGAGCGGCAGACAGAAGACTTGGTCAACAATCGTACTCGGAATAAGCCCAGAAGCAGCCGAGTGTGCTTTGGCGGAATTCAATGAGTCAAGAGTGAGTGGACAATTTTGCCTGACATTATTCGGATAACTGATAAACCACAGGGACTTATCCAATCGACAAGATTGTATATCAGTGCCATTGGCACCACTTCAATTACAATCAGTGGAGCACCTACCATCCGGGCTCAGCTATTCGAAACCTGTGAAGCATTTCAAAATGTTCAACGACGCGAAATCAGCATTCGGGGACCATATCATGCCTCCCACCTTTATAATCCACAGGACATAGAGAGAATCTTGACACCAGAAATCATCGAAAGTCTTGACAACTATTCGTCAGTCTTTCCCCTTGTTGGTACTGCTGCACACAAGAAATCCATTTCTACAGTCGAATTGTTCAGAAATTCCATAATGGAAATTTTGGCGGAGCAGGTTAAATGGGATCGACTGGTAAAACTTGCTGTTGCAGATGTTCGAGAAAGCAAGCAAGCCGATGTTAGAGTTCTTGCCATGGGACCGACTGCCCTCGGTAATAGTCTCGTCTCATCGCTTAAGAACAGTGGTGGCTTGAAGTTGTCGCTGGAGGATCACATTTCTTACTCCATGGGAAACAGCGTTCCAAGAGGAATGAACAATCGCATGTCCGAATCTAAGATTGCTATCGTGGGAATGTCAGGTCGATTCCCTAACTCGGCAGATCATGAAGCCTTTTGGGCTCTCCTTGAGCAAGGTCTCGACGTTCACCGAGAAATTCCTGCCGATCGATTCGATGTTAAAGCACATGTTGATGCTTCGGGAAAAGGCAAGAACAAATCTCACTCTCCATTCGGTTGTTTCATCGATGAGCCTGGAAAGTTCGACCCTCGATTCTTCAACATGTCACCACGAGAAGCTATGCAAACCGATCCAATGCAGCGTTTGGCCATCTCCACAGCCTATGAGGCCATGGAAATGTCAGGATTCGTAAGAGACCGAACTCCTTCCACACAAGCACATAGAATTGGTACGTTCTACGGCCAGACTTCCGACGATTGGCGTGAGATCAACGCTGCTCAAGATATCGACACATACTTCATCACCGGTGGTGTGCGAGCATTCGGGCCTGGAAGAATTAATTATCACTTTGGTTTCAGTGGCCCATCATACAGCGTAGACACCGCTTGTTCGAGTAGTATGGCTGCTATTAATTTGGCAGTTACATCATTGCGAGCTGGCGATTGCGATACCGTATTCGCTGGCGGCATGAACGTCATGACGAACCCAGACATTTTCTCTGGTTTGTCGAAAGGTCAGTTTTTATCCAAGACTGGATCCTGCAAGACCTATGACGACGGTGCCGATGGCTATTGTCGTGGTGATGGAGTTGTTACTCTCATCTTGAAGAGGCTTGACGACGCAGTAGCCGACTTGGACCCAATCCTTGGCGTCATTGCCGGTATTGCAACCAATCACAGCGCAGAAGCTGTTTCCATTACCCATCCCCACGCTGGAGCCCAAAAATTCTTGTTCCAAAAAATTATGGACGAAGCTCGTGTTGATATTCGTGATGTCAAGTACGTTGAGATGCACGGAACCGGTACGCAAGCTGGCGATGGTGTTGAGATGGACAGTGTTTCGAACATTTTTGCACCAGCAAACAAGTTGCGCCGTCGTATTGACCAACCACTATTTGTTGGTTCTGTGAAATCCAATGTTGGTCACGGAGAGGCTGTTTCGGGTGCAACCGCTTTGGTTAAGATCATGATGATGCTCAAGAAAAGCATGATTCCACCACATTGCGGAATTAAGACAAAGATTAATCAGAGTTTCCCCAAGGATCTGAAAGACAGGAACCTTAACATGGCTTTCAAACCAACACCGTTCCCTAGACCTACAAATGGTAAGCGATATGTCTTTATGAACAACTTCAGTGCTGCAGGTGGTAACACCGGAACATTGCTCGAAGATGCACCAATTCGACAATTGGAGGGCGTCGACCCAAGAACATCCCATGTTGTCATTGTAACAGCCAAGTCTCTTGCATCTTTCAGAAACAACGTTCAGAAGATCTTGAACTGGTCAAGAGATCAACCCAGCTCATGTCTGCCAAGTCTTGCATACACCACATCTGCTCGTCGTTACCACTACCAGTACCGTATTGCAGTTGATGCTAAGGACTTGCAAAGCATTCAAAATTCTTTGGGCGCTTATGCTGAAGGCTCTCACACTCCGGTATCGAGCGTGAAGCCGAGAGTTGCTTTTGCCTTCACCGGTCAAGGATCTCATTACCTTGGAATGGGCAAGGCTCTCTTTACAGATGTGCAACAATTCCGCCATGACGTCGAGGACTTTGATCAAATGGCACAAACCCAAGGTTTCCCATCTTTCATCGGACTTATTGATGGAAGCATCACTGACCTGAGCATTGCCTCCCCAATTATGACTCAACTAGCTATTCTTTGTGTAGAAATATCTGTTGCGGCACTTTGGCAATCATGGGGAATCGAGCCATCTGTCGTTATTGGCCACTCTCTAGGAGAATATGCCGCTCTTCAGGTTGCTGGTGTTATCTCCGCACATGATGCTATCTCTTTGGTCGGACATCGTGCGCAACTGTTGGTTTCAAAGTGTACAGTGGGTAGCCACGGTATGCTGGCAGTTCGGGCAGGATTCTCTGCCGTCCAACCATTCTTGTCGAATATCAAGGTTGAAAAGGCTTGTATTAATGGTCCAGAAGAGACAGTTTTCTCGGGTACTGTTGATAATATAAACCGGCTCAAGGAGGTTTTGACCGCACAGGGTTTCAAAAACACCATGCTTAATGTACCTTATGCCTTCCACTCTTCTCAAGTCGAACCCATTCTCGAGGATTTCATTCACTCTGCGAACTCGGTTGTCTTCCATCAACCAAGAATTCCAGTCATGTCCACACTTCTTGGAGCTGTCATCGAGGAATCTGGTGTATTCGGTCCAGATTACCTTGCCAGACACTGCAGAGAGAGTGTTGACTTCTTAGGCGGTGTTAACTCTGCTTTGAAGAACGAAATCGTTGATGAGAAGACCTTATTTGTCGAGATTGGCCCGCATCCAGTCTGTTCCAACATGATAAAGGCCATCATTGGCACAAGCGCAATTACTGTGCCATCATTGAGCAGAAATGCCGACGCTTGGGCCACCACATCGTCCAGTTTAGCCACTCTCTTCAATGCGGGCCTAGACTTCAATTGGAATGAGTACCACAGTAACTTCAAGAACGCTCATGAGGTTCTGGATTTACCTTCTTACTCCTACGATGAGAAGGTCTATTGGATTGATTATAGGGAAAATTGGTGTCTTACTAAAGGTGATAAGCAATTGGCTCCTGCTGCTGCCACGGCAGAGCCAAGCTTCTCGACAACCACTGTCCAGAAGATCCTCTCTGAAAACGTTGATGGTGAAACCGTCAATGTCGTTGCAGAGTCTGATCTTATGGAGCCCAATCTACGAGCTGCCATCTCCGGGCATCTGGTTCATGGTCAACCACTTTTCCCATCATCGATTTATGGTGACATGGCCTTGACCATCTGCGATTACGCACTCAAGCTTGTTCAGCCTGATGCTAAGTCTGTAGGATTCAATGTTGGAAGCATGGAAACGCATAAGCCACTGGTTCTCGACAACAATGCCAAAACCCATATTCTTCAAATCGAGACCAACCTTGATCTTACTCATCGACGTGGAACAGTCAATTTCCGTACATATGGACCAGATGGAAAGCCTGTTGAACAGACCAAATGCGAAGTTACTCTTGAAGATTCATCTTCATGGTTGAAAGATTGGGAACGTCGCAAGTTCCTTGTTCAAGGCCGTATCGACAGTTTGATGAGCCACAAGGAAGTTCACAAGATCCAAAGAGGAATGGCTTATAAGCTATTCGGTGCACTTGTCGATTACGATAAAAAATATCGTGGAATGGACGAGGTATACCTGTGGAGTGAACAATGCGAGGCAACTGCCAAGGTACAATTCCAGACAACAGACAAGGATGGCAAGTTCTTCATGAGCCCATATTGGATCGATAGTGTCTGCCACATCTCAGGGTTCATTATGAATGCAAACGATGCTGTCGATTCCACTAAGCATGTCTACATCTCCCACGGATGGGAATCAATGAGATTCGCCAAGGCCATGTCTGCCGATAAAGAGTATAGATCTTATATTAAGATGCAGAAGGTACCAGGTGGGGGTGAGATGGTTGCTGGTGATGTATATGTATTTGAAGGAGATGAAATCATCGCAGTTGTCGGTGGTATCAAATTCCAACGAGTGCCACGCACCCTACTCCAGACTTTGCTCGCACCAAAAGCCATTCCAGCTCGTGGTGTTACCAAAGCAGTCCCAGTCTCAGCCAAAATCGCCACATCTAAATCATCAAAGACTGTCTCTAAGGTTAACCTCCAAGTTGTCAGCAAACCGGTTTCAAAGGGTATCTTTGCGAAAGCATTGACCATCATGGCCGAAGAAATCGGATGTGATGTCGCTGAATTGGCTGGTCCCATGCGCTTTTCCGATATGGGTGTCGACTCACTCCTCGGCTTGAGCATATCTGGTCGATTCCGTGAGGATCTCGAGATTGAATTTCAGAGCAGTGTCTTCGAGCATGAACCAACTGTAGACCATCTCAAGGCTTACATGACCAGGTTTGAGGATAAATTTAGTTCCGTGAGTTCAGGCATGTCCACTCCTGAATTGATATCTAGCGATTCGAGTGACATTGGAGAGGACGCTCATGATCTGGACGATACTGAATCCGACATTTCTTCTGAAGGTGACGATAGCGATAACGCGACGATCGTTCAGATCATAAGATCCACGATAGCGGAAGAGATGGGTGTCGAGCTTGAGGAGATCACTGATAACACAGATCTTGCTACCATGGGTATGGACTCTCTTATGAGCTTGAGCATCTTGGGTGCACTCCGAGAAAAGACTGGCCTGGAACTGAACTCCGAGTTATTGGTCGAAAATACCAGTGTGGAAAAGATTGAAATAGCTTTGGGCCTAAGAGCAACAAAGGTTAAGACAGTCGAGGTCAAGAAGACAACAAAGGTTCTCCAGGTGTCCGCGCCTGTTCAGCCAGCTGTCACAACTCAAGTTGCAAAGCCCATCAATCTATCTCAATACCCGAAGTCGAAGTCTATTCTTCTTCAAGGTAACCCAAAGACTGCAAGGCATACCCTCTTCCTCCTTCCTGATGGTTCCGGCGTCGCTTCATCGTATACCCCGATCCCTCAAATCGCTTCCGACCTGGTTGTCTTTGGTCTGAACTGTCCCTTTATGAAAGATCCTACCGAATTCAATATTGGTGTTCCAGCCGTCGCTCAAATTTACCTTGCTGAAATCCAGCGTCGTCAACCACATGGGCCCTATCTTCTTGGAGGTTGGTCTGCCGGAGGTGTGCTTGCTTACGAATGCACGCGCCAACTGGTTGCTCAGGGCGAGAAGGTTGAAAAGCTCGTGTTGATCGATTCACCTTTCCCCGTTGGTCTTGAAGCCTTACCCGCTTCCTTTCACCAATACTGCGCCAAGGTTGGTCTTCTCGGCGACGGGGGGCTTGAGTCATTACCCAAATGGCTCCTCCCTCACTTCTTCTCCACTGTTCGCGAACTTACCGCCTATTCGGATCATCTGGGCTCTCTAACATCCATCGACACTGCAAACATGCCACAGACCATCACTATCTGGGCTCGCGATGGCATTGTCCACAATGCAGGTGACCTGAAGCCAGACTGGGACCCCAAAGTGAGAATGCCAAACTCTATGGAATGGCTGACCAACGATCGCAGAGATCTTGGCCATAACGGATGGGAAAAGTTGGTTGGTGAGGGAAATGTCAAATGTATGAGTACATCTGGAAATCATTTCACGATGATGAGGGATCCAATTGTAAGTTTTGTTCGCTCCAACGAATGTGGGGTAGTTTGCTGACTAATACTTTCATCAGACACGTGATTTGGCCAAGCTCATGAAGGAAGCGCTTGAAATATAAACATCCAAGTTGTATATCCCAGATGTCACATGTCACCATCAAGTCATAGACTATAATGTATATCACGTTTTTCCTTGTCTTTCATGTTACGAATTTCCTTTTGGCTGCTTATACCGGCTTGGGAGGGTACATTGTGTTTAAGTTCGAATAAAAATCTCGGAGCTGGTAGACTAGTTGAATTTACTTTCTTTTATTGTATATTACTATGTATGTTTATTGTCATGAAGGATTTGCTATGCTGAATCTTCTTTTCGCTTCAATGGATTACAACCCCTTTTCAGTCGATTTCAGTCGATACAAGGATAGTTTCACGTGAGGAAAGTAAACCCCAAGTTTGTTCCTCCGTTCTGAGTGATGACCGCTGACTAGTTGTGGCTTGAAAACATACATACGTTGCGCGGGAATGACTTCATGACCAGTTGCTTGTGGATCTTCGTTGAAGGGACTATCTCCTATATCGATGGCATTCGACTAGGGGCTGACTAGTTGGTGTTCGGTCGTCGTTTCAACGCGGGTAGTTTCCCTCGACCAATTCCAGATATTGGTGACTACGATCTCTGATTACCTTGTAGCAATTTATGCATCTATCATATAGAATCAAGATCTGGACTGGATCTTTCGGGAGAACGTCTTCTTACCCCTGACCTGGCTTCAAAGTTGACTCGATGTTTTCTAAGAGGAAACTAATCCGGGAATAGCTTGAAATACGAAAGGATCCTCTTCATCGTCGCTTCATCATCCCGACTTCTAAGACGATTTTCCTCCCGATCCATGAACGAAGCATAGATTCAAAGTCAGGTTTCTTTCAGATGTCGAATATGTATCTGCATTTGCAAGAGTGATTCGATCAATCATCATCTAAATCAACGATCTCACATCAGTCATGGATGATCCCAAGTACAACCGTCGTAAAGTCTATCGCATGATATCGATCAGATTCTGGCTACAGTATGACAGTTTATTAAGTGGTATGGGGAGATTGGTGGTTGAAATTGTCCTATGTAGTACATATCAAGCTATGGAAGTGTCCATCCGTTAAGGTGGTCTTGTGTGGAGATACTTCAATACTCGATCGATCCATTATCCTCTGGATTCGAGGAGCTCGATATATGACTCAGATCTTCATAGGCTGCAGACTCCAATAGTGAATGCGATAATGGCTCTGAAATTTCACTTCGAAATGATATAGATAGATATCTTGAGCCTGGTCAATTGACTTTTGGAAGTATTCATTAGAGGAGCTCGCATGAAATATGTTGCAAACTCTTTGTTCTGGATCAATCTCAGTCAGGTTTACAAGTTACCTTCTCACTTGTATTTTAGTTTTAGCCCCTACAAAGACTCATGGAGCACCAAGCTGCACCGATTTTGTCATTTCAGTACCTACAACTGTCTCGAAACACAAATCTGATCTTACCAATAACGGATCTCCTGGCATAAACCTCCTGGTAGAGTCCACCATTTGCAATGTTTCTGGAGAATTAGTTATTCTACTCGAAACGGTTAGTTCTGCACTCTGCCTCGGAGCTGAGGCTTATACTATGAGCTTACGATACTGTGAGCCAGAAGTGCATATCCCTAGCCGACAAAACACAATCCAATATCTTCAGCATGCAATCACGATGACGAAAAACTATTGGAACGGTCTTGATTATCCAAATGGTTACAATTGAGGTCAATATTCCTACATTTCCTATATGAGCAGACAAGGGTACCCGACATTATCCGTCGACAACTTGGGAAGGAGGAATTCTAGCCATCCCAATCCTGTATTTATTGTACAAATGATGCCTCAGGTCGAGATCATACATAATATAATTAGCATGCTGAGATCAGGAAAAGTTCCGCACCCGTGTTTGGCCGGTCGAGTCTTCAAGAAAGTCATATACGTTGGTAAGCATTCCTCATAAGTCAGTCAACTCGTCCTAAGAACGATCAGGGCATTCTTATGGCTCGCTCTGCGGGAATGCTATCGCCACTGCTTACCCGAAAGATGTCGAAACCTTTGTTCTCGCGGCTTACTCAATAGGCTTCGCACTTGGTGCCGTCCCTTCAAGCCGGATGATTCCCGCTCCCGCCTTCCTTGTATCATCCCGCTTCTCCTCACTCACAACCTAACCCTTTTACCTCGCCGCATCATCCCAGGCTGGTCGTCAGATTGCGCTATATAGCAGAACTGGAGGTTTTGATCCAGCGATCGTAACATTTGACTTTCAACACGAGGGTACCGCTTCACTAGGAGAACTCGCAACCTTATTGTACGGTGTTGAACCAGCCCCTGCGTTTACGGGAAACTTAGTCGTCGTGACGGGGAAACAGGATGCAATTTCTTGTTTGAGCCCCGTGGGTTCGGACTGTGGATCGGGGATTGAAAGTATTCCAGCCCAAACTATTGCGAATTTTCCGCATGCCGCGACCTTTGAGACATTTATACCGGACAAGACTGGCTATGCTCTTTTCTTACACTACTCTGCCCAAGATCAATTCAGTCATATCGCAGATTTTCTCGAAGGCCTGGCATACTGAGCGGGCGGGAGCTTCAAATACTGTCATGGATGTAGTAGCTGCCTTCTCCGAGCTCATAGTTTGAGCCTTTCGTTCTAGTAGTCTAAAACTGCTATGTTTGTGGATCTTATCAGGTAGCATATGAAGTTTGGATACCTCATCCATGATCCAATCAATTTTAGATAGTGATCATATAACTTCTCAACTTGTCGACAAACTTACTAACTGGATATTTTTCCAAGCATGAAGCTCACTGTATCAACGATGATCGTTCTTGAATAAAAGGCACGTCTAGAGAATCAACCTTACGCCGTCTGAAACTCAATAAGGTTACTCAAATGCTGAATCATCATGGTTTAGCCACTTGCAAAACTTCTCGATATCTGCCGATAGTTCACACACTCTTTTTTGTAGAGCTATATCATCACGTATAATTCAGAGAATAAGGGAGCAGAGAATAAGGGAGAAGAAAGTTCAAAGCTACAGGTCAGTCTTCCATATGATGAGACAACCCGAGCGACCACATCATCCCCCTCTCTTTTCTCCATTACAATTTGCGTTTGCAAATCATTGCTAGTTCTAATCCTCACGCGTAGACTCTTCAAGTAACAAGCTCTTTAAGATGCATAGACCAAAATTAGACCTTTTATTCTCCAAGTGATATGGTAATCTGACATTTGAAGTCGCAAAATTGCTTACGTCTGCTTAATTTCATTCTCGTCTCATGTTGGATTGGATCGAGTGAGTCTGAAGCCATACTCTCTATAAATATCAATGATCTATCCCATCTTCTAGGCCATGCCCAAGGCCTCAACATCGTCCTAGATGCAGAACAAGATCTCCTTTCGAGCTTCTCAGTCTAAATTCTCTTTATTAATGACAGCTATACATCCACCTCCGCTCGTCAAACTTTGCAGAACATGGATATATAGTATCCAGAAAGATTTCCAACGTAAAGTTCGCTGTGGTCAACAAAATGATATCTGTCAGTAAACTTCAACGACAGTGGTTAACTAGCTAGTCTCAACTCTCGTTGTAATCTTTCTTTACTGGCTCTATATGATGATTCGGGTTGGGATAACAAGTTCATTCACATTACATTCTCTTGTCAACCCACCCTTTACCTCTCTCATCATGACACCCCGATCCGTTCGTTTATGAAACCTCTACATCAAATTGAATTCCAGAGTAACCTTTTCATTTCCACCACATGATTCAATTCAAAATTGGATTTCATAACGCCGCTTTCCCCACTGTCTTTTTCACCCCCTCCCCCTCCCAAACCCGACTCCTAACACACTCACATATATCCACCATATCGAAAGCACCTAGGATTCAAAAGATGAAGCTTCTCCAGCAAACATCACACACATCCGTCTCCCACACAGCCCCATCCACTTCTCGAATTCCGAATCCCAACTCGAGTATAGTTTCAATTTCCACCCCACCGCCTACCCGAGAATAACCAACCCATCTCTCGCGTTCCCCCTCGTATCCTCCCGCCTTGAAGATTGAGGATCTATACAATCTTAAGAATTCCTCTTTCCAGCCCAACACGCGCATAATGCAAGGATCGCGGACTTCAAACCAGGTCGAGTCGAGCAGGGTCGCAAGAATAGATCTCTTTCTCTCGTATGGCAAAGGGGAAAGCATCAACCAAGAGATTTCATCGCGTCTAACGTCTATTATGTTATTACATACATACATACATCCCTCTCTCTATCTCTCCAACTTCAAATTTCACAACAACGGAAAACCGTTGAATGATAGCAAAATCTTGTCTTTTGCACCTCTTCACTTTAAGAACTATGGATGCGTTTTAGGCCTAGATGCTATAGACGGGAAACAGACGTGGAGTTGAGCACGGCGGAGAAAATGTAAGTCTTACATATCAGTGGCAAGTTTCCTCGCCAAACCATACACCCACCCTCCATATATATATACTCGAGTACATAAAAAAAACAAAATCATCATCCTCACAAATAAATAAACCGCAGATCCAAAACCCATTCTCGATCTCAAGGATTCAGAAGATCCAAAAGCACCACATAAACCCCAATACAGCAATTTCCATGTTCAAAAAGCGATAGCAGAAGAACTTAATATGTATTGAGAGTTTATGTGATAGGGTTAACTAATTTGCTTTAAATCTGTGTCAAGATTTTCCAAAATAAAGTAGAAGTCAAAGGGTACTTCGCTTCGTAGTTCACAGTATCAAATGATCAATAGCAGATGATTATCGTTTAAGAATTATCATCACTGTCACCACTACCGTCACTGTCACCGTTACCGTCATCAATATCCAAAACAACCATCTATTATCCCCACAATTTGCACCGAAACCCTTTGTGAATTTCGCTCTTATTTGCAGCCCGATATGACAGCACAGCACAGCACAGCGCAGAAAATCTAGCACGTACAATAAACGAACCAACACCCACAGAACTCAGCTATTCGCCCAAAAGATTCATCTCCAGAGTGATGAGGCTCTTCCCCATGCCCAGCTGCTATCGAGCAATCGATGAGTTCGCGGGTAGCCTACTATATAGCTCTAACTAGCGATACAGTATCACTATTCTCGCAAGACATCCAGATATCAAGACATTAAGATATTCCCTTCCAAAGCCCCTCTCCAAGTTCATCCAGGCTCAAATGTCATCCCGTAATCTTGACGATTCACTGAGTTGAGTTTGCGCCATGCTTAAGCTTACGGAGCATCTCAGTATAATGCACAACTGGTGAACGAAGCAAGCAATCGACTATCCTCTCACTCCCACTGTTCCTCCCCTCTTCCCCCTCCCCAGACAATATTCATATCCTCCCATCCATTCCCCAGCCCAAACCCCGATTCAAAAGTTTGGAGACTTTCGGAGTCCATATTGAATCCCCATAAGTTCCTAATATTCCTGATTCTTCCATCGATGGCGCCACGAACCTTATATCCAGTACCTTTTGCCAGGAGGACAGCGTCGGATACTGTTCTTTTGATCGCGGGGCAGTACTTTGTAGTTTTGTGGACTTTACTTTTGTCTTTCCTTACCGTGTAGATCATGAGGGAGGTGGGTGGAACACGGAACACCGCACACCGCACATGGGACACTCATCCCGATGATAAAAGTCCCGCGTTATGATCGCCGTCAGATATTCCTGTCGGCGCTGTGCGATCGCGGTCTCCTTTACACCCTCAGATCTCGGATGATAGTGCTGTAGGGAGAGAAAGTTCTCCGCGAAACATTTCATTTCTCGTGCTGTTCAAATTGGATTCTTGGCGTTATGGTACGTTGGGATGGGGCAGATGCTTGGGACTGGGAGGTGTATATTTCTATATACCCGAGTATATACTATTTGAAATTTTGCTCGTAGGTATAAAAGAAAAGAAAAGAAAAGAAAAGAAAAGAAAAGAAAAGAAAAGAAAAGAAAAGAAAAGAAAATATATGAGAGCTTTTAGAAAAAGGACTGGAACTAGATAGACGCGGTCTATTTGAATTTATGAGCCAGCCTGAATGTCGTACCGCGTATACAATCTTTACATAAAATAATACTCACTTAGACCGATGTCCTCGACGAATAGAGTACTGAGTAGACTATAATTAGCCATGGAAAGAGATGCATAACCAGGAACCCGACGGAGAAGACCATATATAGATAACCTTCCAATAACACTCATTCCCATGTAGAGTAGTAGAGTAGTAGAGTAGTAGAGTAGTAGAGTAGTAGAGTAGTAGAGTAGTAGAGTAATAGAGTAGTAGAGTAGTAGAGTAGTAAAGTAGTAAAGTAATAGAGTAGTAGAATAGTAAAGGAGTAGAGCAATAGAGCAATAGAGCAATAAAGCAATAGAGCAATAGAGCAATAAAGCAATAGAGCAATAAAGCAATAAAGCAATAAAGCAATAGAGTAGTAGAAGTAGTAGAGTAGTATAGTAGTAGAGCATGTAAAGTATGCACTCGTACATTATTCACATGCATTCACCAAGCTTTCCCATCCCTACTCCCAACGCAAATGTTGCACATCTAAACATTGTTTACTCTCATCATCCACCAATCCCAATAGTCTAAGCAATCAATACCCCAGCCCCAATCCCAATCCCAATCCAGGAACCAAACCAACACATGCATCAACAACCTTAACCCTATTCCCAACACCTCAACCCCTTAAACCATATTCCAACCCCCCGCAAAATCCCCCCCATTTGTTGCACGTCTCAACATTGTTTACATTTCCCATCCCACAAATCAGGATGCAGAAAAGAAAGGGAAAGGCGATCGCAAAAGTAAAAATAGGAGAAATAATACGGGAAGGGGAGATTGGTCCTCGAGTCGCTCTCAGCTACTCGCTGGCACACAAAGTATCCGCATATCCGCATATCCGATCCACCGATCCGCTAATCGCTCAAGTGCACGAGTGGAGTTGGAAGGAAGATCTGCCGATTGGGGTGGGACTCACCGCTCTTTGGCATACCCGAGTAGTTGGCTTCAAGTTTCAACTTAACTCTACTTCGGTGTGAGGTGTTGATGTGTCTCAGAGTGTTTTGTGTTTGGTTGGGTCATCATGGTGGTGGAAGGGTTTGGAGGGAGTTGTGGATGGTGATGAAGTGGAGGTTTGATAGATTGTGATCGACAAGAAGGGTGAGGTTGATTGGGGTAGGGATAGAAGATACTGTACTCGAGGAAGGTTGTTGTGATGGTTAGGATTTGCGTCATATTGATGATGGAAACAGAATGAATGCATAACGGCAACAGCGACAACGACAGCGACGACGACAACGACAAGATTCTCCATCGAAAGGCAAGTGATATAGCAGATGCATTCCTTGGAGCCGACAACTTTCAAGGGCTGAATTACAAAATGATCGGTACCAACGACAGTTGCTTAAACCAGGTCATGACAATTCAAGCCTGACATTGGTTTAGTTGGTTTAGGCGATGGATGAAGGGGTAAATTGGGAAGTCCTGGTGGTCTTGGGTTTGAGTCGATGTAAGGTTATGGAATCCTAGCCCTAACCCTAAAGATATGGCAACTTGGTTGGAGGCCGATTGAGTGTCTTCCTCTGCATTTGACTCTTTCATGATAGAATCTCGAATAGTCAAGTGATATTATTCATTGACATATACGAGTATTGAGTATTTACTCGTACTCGAGCATCCTCGTATATGAAATCTTCAGCCTGGCGAGCCAAAATGCCAAAGTGCTTATGGAACCTGAGCCTCTCGTGAAGCCACACTTGACCAGGAGAGCACGAGCCACAGTTACAAGGCTGAATAACAGCCTTATTCACTTTTCCGAATCAAAACGTTCACCAGGTCTACTTCACAAGCACTCATCACAACCATTCAGTATCTCCATTCTCCTATACAGCATGCCACTATTCACTCTTCCAATAGTCGATCTCTCTCAAACATCTACCGCAACTCCTCAAATCCACTTCTCATCCCTCGCCCCACAAGCCCAGAAACGCAAAAGACGCGACAGCGATAGTGATCAAAACGATGATTATAACGATGATCATACCGCAAATACACACAAGAATGCAGGCAAGGGGAAACAAACGGAGAATCCAGGGCCATCACAGCCATCTGCCGAAATCACCAATCCATTGAGTTTAACTCCCGCCGAGGTCATGCAATATCGATTGGCTGGCTTAGGACTCGATAAAGAACTACCGTCGAAAACTGGAGTGAAACATTGGCCTCATAGAGGCTTGCCTTCTACCTATAGTACCAATTCGCACGATGGTGATTCTGCTATCAAATCTCACAACACTGAGGATGAAGATTCTGAAGAAGAAACTGCGAAGCTCCGGCGGGAAAGGGAGCGACGAAAGAGGGAAGAAAGGAAGACTGGGAGGTCGAATTTGAGGATTCAACATCTGAGTGTGCTGGTGGCGATTATGATGAGGAATTTAGAAGAGGGGGATATGGAGAGGGCGGGACGTGCTTGGGGGTTACTTTTGAGGGTTCAGGTTGGGGGAAAGGGGGTAGAGCTTAGAAGCACGGGGTTTTGGGGGGTTGGGGCGAAGTTGTTGATGAGAGGGGTGGTGAACCCGCAGAGGAAAGAATGGTGGGAAGAGAGTGCTGAGGATGGGAGTGGTGATGGGAGTGGTGATGAGGAAAATATCGACAATGAGGGGGAACCTAGAGAGGGAGATAAAGAGAGAGAAATGAAAGACAAGGAAGAAGAAGGAAAGAGATACGGAACGGCCGAAGGACTTCTTAAAGCGAAGGATTATTACGAACGACTTATTCTTCAATACCCCTACAAACGTCAATTTCACGGTTCAGTCACTGCGCTCGATTTTTGGCCTGCCATGCTTGGGTGTGAAATTTACGGAATACAGTTTGAGCATAAAGACAAATTACGAAAGATTGCCAAGCAAGCGGAAAAGGATGAAAATGGGGATATTAGCGATAGCGATATTAGCGACGAAGACGAGGAGATGGGCGATGGAGATGATGAGGGGGATCCCGGGGATACGGCATTTCTAGCGCACCAACGCCGACAAACCCGTCTCCTTCAGCGACGCAAAGAAAAGCGCTGGGAAGAAAGAGACGGAGTTCGACGAACGGCACTTGCGGCGACGGAACTGGTGGCCCAAAGAATGGACGAATTAATGATGACGCCTCCATACTCGGATTCTCGCGTCCTACTCAGATTACGAGGCATGGTGGCGTTGTATGTTGGAGATCTCTGCGTGCCGGCGAAATGGGAGGGTGACGACCAGGTCAGCGGTGCAGCGATGGAGGCCGATAGGAGGTTTCTCGGAAGGCAAAGAGAGGCGGAGGCTAGGAGGGGTGCGGAGAAGCGGGAGGATGAGAGACGGCGGGCTAGGGCGTTGCTGAGAAAGATTGGGGTGGAGTGGGATGATGGGGATGAGGCCTTGGATTTAGATATGACGTTGGAGGGCTATGAGGGAGATGAATGATTGGGGTTGATGTCTCACATCCGCATGTGAATGCACATTTTACATGGGGTTGGTATATTCAAAAGCAAGGAGTTTCTGGCGCGGATTGGAGTTCATAGAATAGATACCCCGATTCAACTTTTGGTTTTCTCTTTTTCTTCAGTCAGTGTTCACAGGATTCAAGTCTGAGCTGTAACAATATGTATGTTTCGGTTCGAAATTAAGACTTATTATTATCTATTCTATGCATCGATTGTGCCCGATCTCAGTATGGCATGACATGACATGGTATCATAAACATAAGCCTGCCACGCCTCTCATTACCCATGCCCAAACGCCGTTATTTTCATGCTCCCGTCAATTCATGACGTGCTCCGTCTCTCTCATAACTTCATAATGCTATTCAGAGGGGTTCTCCTCATTCATTCGCTCGAGATGGCGCTATCCATCTGATGACTCGGTCGTAGATATCGGTCGTGATGCGAACCTCATGCGTCATACTCGCTCCAGTCGATGCCGGCTACGTCCTCATAGCAGCTCACATCTGCGGCCGATTTGTCGGGCAGGCCGCTGCCCTCGCTGCACTGCGGCAGCAGAGCGACGTCCGAGCAGCCGGCGGGCGTCTCCTCGCGGTACCCGCGGTAGAAGAGCTGCATGGCGTTGCCGTATGGAAGGGATGCGTTGCAGGCGTAGAAGGTCTCGCCTTGGTAGCCGTGCAGCTGGATGATGGGGTCGGGGAACCTGGTGAGGCCGACGTAGGGTTGGCCGGCGCCGGCGTTGATCTCGACCGTCGAGCGGTTGGAGGGGGAGGTCGCGGGGTCCGAGGGGGAGATGACGATGGATTCGGGGAAGGAGTTGGGTCCGTTGCCGGCGTCGGTGATGGTCGACGAGTTTCCGAAGCGCACGTCGGTGGCGGTGCCGTTTACGTAGAAGGTGCGTGGGTTGGCGTCGGTGGTGTTTTTGCTCAGCACGGCATACGAGGTTCCGGCGCCGGTGTGGTAGGATTCGAGGACGAAGTGGTTGATGGCTAGGTCGCCGGAGGTGACGTTGGCGACGAGTTTGAAGTGCTTGGATGTGGATTGGGTTGGGTATTTGGGGGTTTGTCGCTTGGTGGTTGGAGCGGCGGTGGTGAGGGTGGCGAGGAGTGTGAGGGTGCTCAAGATGGAGGGGGTTGAGAATAACATCTTGATGAGTTATGTATGTGTGTTGTTGTGGCAGAAGTAGGTCTTTCTTTTTAGAAAGGTATCGAGTTTATGGACCGTTGATAGTAAATACGCTTTTGAGAATAAATGAGAAGTGACCAATGATAAGTCACAAGTTGATAATGCTTCCAAAAGAAAGGAAGTTCTTCCATACTTATATCACCAACATCTCCTCACCCCACAACGATCTTGCACACCATGAAAGTGAATATCTTGGAAATGGCGGGTAACCACGTCCCACTAGCCCAAGGTGGTGGTGGCTGGTCATCGGTCCCAATGTTTCTTTTTTAGTCCTCGACGATCACCGACATCAAATCCACTCACGGACACGACTTCTCACTTCGAGCTTCGAAATCCATTAGTTCGAAGGTACGAAGAAGAAAACCCAAGAGAGGGGCTGTGAACCAGATCTGCCATAACCCACCAAGCTGGACAAAGTTGCTTGAGATGGGATGGGCTCGGATGGAAAGATCCATGGCGACAATGATGCTATGCCAAGCTCGCTTAGGTTTTATGGAACCCCTTCATCGGAAGATCCTTAGCCATTTTCGGCATTTTCAGCATTTTCAGCCACGACGGCGTGGTGCTGTGCTATGATATGTTTTTGTCATACCCGAGTTGACTCCCCATATGTTCCTGGGTGTGATTGTCGTTCACAGGGCACGGATACGGATCTCTCCCATTATTTTGAATGGGATGGGATGGGATGGGATGGGATGGGATGGGATGGTATGGTATGGTATGGTATGGTATGGTATGGTATGGTATGGGATGGTATGGTATGGTATGGTATGGTATGGGATGGGATGGCATTGGATTGGATGGCATTGAATAGCATTGGTAGAATATTGGTAAGATATCTCACTCATGTCGTGCATCATCATCGGCAGATACGGTCGTATTTGAACAGTAATGTCTGAGAGCCGTCGAGTGTTTTCATGTCGTTTCATTATCATGAGGATATTCTTCCCTTGGTATTCGCAGGCAATACCAGTGATGATTAGGGTCGAGTGCGTACCTGCACTATCAACCTAGTCTGTCTGCATGTCGCAGGATACTTGTACAGAGCACACCACCAATCCAAACCCACCTGAACCCTGACAAATAAGCATCTTTTCACGTAAATGGCGCCAGATGCGCGCACGTGAGTGGCTCGTTCCCTCGCGCAGTTACCGGCACATGAATCGTGGCGGGAATTGTGGAGGGAATTGTGGAAACACGAGGTTGGAGTATCGCGAGAGCGGCCGATACGACAATCTCCTCACATTCTCTGCACGTTACTAGGGCTTAGCAGTCGGTATTACATATTGCGCCTTCTTCTATATCTACTCAAGCGAAACCGCCCCGGTTAGGTTAAACTACCAACCATTCCAACAGGTTGAGATCAAATTGTGCTCGTACTGACGCGGATACTTTGGGTCGTCGGCGTTGCCGATCAATCTTCCGTTGAACGGATGTATCACGCAACCCGAACCCGATGTGGGACGGACTTTCCGAGTTATATTACGCTGCATACGAAGGAGCTGCTTTGGTTCTGACACAGCCGATCG
Source organism: Monilinia aucupariae (assembly GCA_002162555.1). Classification (NCBI taxonomy): domain Eukaryota; kingdom Fungi; phylum Ascomycota; class Leotiomycetes; order Helotiales; family Sclerotiniaceae; genus Monilinia; species Monilinia aucupariae. Next base: position 971,150 of record NGKF01000011.1, read on the forward strand.
GGTTTGCACAGCACCAGTACCTGCAGCTGCTAGCCCCAGTTTCCAACCATTGGTGATCGCCGACAGGTAACACGCTGGCGAATACCCGGACCCGCGGAAAGCTTCGCGCCATCACCTTGGGCAACCCTTGGTTTCTTGGGAGGGTTCTCGGTCACTGGATCTTCGAAGATTCCCTCGCCTTCGCTGGTTTTCGTAAAGGGTCATCGGCGAGCCAAATCAGTATAGGTATCGGCTGGCCCCAAGGGGAAATACATTCCCTTTTCAAGACTTATTCGCTAATTAGCATACCCCATCTTCCACAGGCCACTCACTAGTAGTGAGTCGCTGCCAGTATATGTCACATAAATAAGCAGTAGCCAATCACAGAGCGATGTTTATAGTACCATCTTGTCTAACCTGACCTCAAATCCCATACTCCAATTGTTGCCGGTGACTCTCACGATGGGAAGTATATTTCATTGAATCGACGATATAAAGTCAAGCTACTCGAGTACACTTGTGAAGTGCATTGAGTCTATCCATAATATCCCCTTACCAATCGCCAAAAAAACCCATAAGTGTATCTCAATCCAACACCCTGAAAATCCCCACCAACATGTTTTCCCCTCCCTCTTCCGAAATAGAACTCACCCCCTCGATCCTCCTCACCCCCTCCAAACCCCAAGTCCTCCTCCCTACCTTCGCCTCTCTCCATATATCCTGTATCACTCCCCCCAAACCCAATCCTCACCTTTTTACCACCCGTCACCCGTCACCCGTCACCGCACACAAAACTAAAGATATCGAGATCTGGTAGCAAGGTCAATAACGAGGTCCTCAATAGAACGAACCAGAGCTATCATCTTCGTGATACCTTGACCAAACGAGGGAGAGGAGGTTCGCGTGGCATGCATATGCATATGCATATTAAGCAGGGCGAAGAGCGAGACGGGACCGCATAGAGGATCGGCGGAGAAATCTTTGGTGGATCCAGGGTTTAGGGACGGGACGTGGGGACGTGGGGACGAGGAAGATGTTGTGTTGGAGGGGGGCTTGGTTGTTGCTTAGTTTACGTGCTCTGTTTTTGTTTTGTTTTGTTTTTGTTTTTTTTGTTTTTTCGTATTAATGCGATGTGAGTACTCGAGTAATGAAGTATGGGAGAATACCTGCGTATAGTGTTTGGCCAAGGACAGGCGATTTGAAGACGAAAGAGGAGAGGAAAGGGGGAAAATGAAGTTTTGGGAGTGGAACTGAATCAATGAGGGATGTTGGGAAAGAAAGGGGTGTGATCGAGAGATGAAGATTGGCATTAGAAATTCGATGTGAATGTTACGATGGTAGGTCAATGGCTACATAGTCTGGATGGGAGAATAAGTGATGATTAGATGTATAGTTTTCTTCTCTTATATCTATTGGATCACGCGGTTTGGTACGCCTCCGTTGCCAACTTCATGGGCCAACTCGTTTCCTCCTAATACAAAAATAGTACCTTATTCCTTAGCATCCTCGTCTACACTCATCCGCTGCCAAGGTTCTCTCAGGTATTCCCACATTCCAATCCAGCCACTGCTTAGACTGAAAGCATCTTCAAATATAGATAGGAGGCCTGAAATAGATGCCAAATTCTACTTATCAGGCGAACTATATGTTTCTGCACTTGGAGAATTGCGCCTGTCATAGGGCAATGTCTCCCCTGATCCCAAGTATTAGAAAATGGGATGGAAAACTTGTCATTAAGCTGTGATACATGCGGCAAGGCTACTCTGTGAATGAGCCATTGAGATGAACTTGAAGAGGTAGAAGAGGGAGTGGGATTCTGTCTCGGCAGCTCGAGCCGCATGGAACTTCATCATTTGTACCACTGGGACCACCAATCAAGGAAACGTGAACGGTCTGGTTCCAGGAAGTCGACGATACACCATAGCCAGCCCAATCTGGAGTTATTACTACATAGCTCGAAAGCACCAGTGCAGAGGGAGCTTGGTATCTATGCAGGAGATTTTGATAGTCAGATGATGCGCAGTTGGTAATCTTACCGGGGCCGGATTTTTCATGGGCCCGGGCTATGATTTGAACTTATCGTTCAGTTCAGAGGGTGAATATAGACAGAAAATGTAGGTGGATACTGGGACTGTGCTTCCATTAGTATTTTGATAGGAATCCTATATCAAGCCGTATTTGAAGGAAATGAGTTTTGGGCTGTGTTTATCCCAGCATTGATTTCGAGTAGATGTTCAGCTGGAAGTGACAAGAAGCTCAGCGGACGGTGTAAAATGCATCTGGGAGTTTGTTGTAGCGTGTGATGGGAAATTGTTGGATTGATGTATGAGGAGCTGAAGAGTTGTAAGTAGTGAGCAAACGAGCAAACGAGCAAACGAGCGACGAGCAGTAGAGTATCTGGCAAGTACCGCGTTGTAAAGTTCTGCATAAACAGGAGAAGCAGATGAAAGATCAGGATTGAGAATAGAGACATGTAAAGGAGGGTTTGTAGTCATCTTCCACCTTCCACCTTCCCCTGATATCCTCAATATCGTAGTTATATGAGGAAGATAAGTAGCTGGACCTATTGAACCTCAATCCCACCCCAATGTTCGCAGATTGCTGGCTTCAACCTTCTTGGCCTCGTTGTCCAGTCAGTGCACAGTGATGCAGTCTTTTGCGTCAAGAAATTGGATACCCATGCGCGTGGCCAGCTATTCATAACTTCCACTTTGCGTCGTCGTCAATAAGACTTTGATGTAGAGTACTCGTCGGAGTAATTTTGCCCAAGAACATAGACAGTGGGAAACGCCAAGTGTGCTTAGTCATCGGCCCAATCGTGCAACAGGTGTTGGTTTTCTTTCTTTCTTTCTTCCTTTCACCACCTTTGCAACATACATCACTCTACGAGTATCTCTTCTCCAGACCACCTTCTCCAGACCAGCTTCTCCCATAGCATTCCTGAACCTGAACCTGAGCGTCGATAGTCGTTTGAATATTCATTTTGTCACGGGTATGAAGTTGGCTGCGATACTTACCTCTTTGCCTCCTAACGACTTTCCCGCGACATTACCTTCAATCTTCGGATGGCGCCCTCTGAACTTCATTAAAAGCTCAAAGTCAACTCGACGATGCCTTCTACCCTTCATACATACTTCTTTTCTGTTGGCTGGACAGTACCCGACTTCATTATATCGCCCATGTCTAATCTAACCGTACCTGCCTTTCCAGCTCCTGTGGACCGTGTTAGTTAGTCAAGCCAGGCGCAGTATTTCGAGGCATGGAGTTACAAGCCTTCGTTCTTCGGATGCGAAAGTCTATGATTGGACTCAGCACAAGTGTCTGAGATGCACAATTCTTGTTCATAAACAAAGGTTTTCCGTGTGGCTGCGGAAAAGCATTGGGTTGTTATGCGATACTCTTTTGCTGCGCGGATGAAATATCCCTCCACAATCGTTGTTCATTCTGTACTACAAGTGTATTGGGGACTTAACATATCGGAAGTTTTACTCACCTTTTTGACTATCTGATCAAGCGTATACACAAATAGCATACCGTCAATGCTATCGATTTGTGGTTTGTCATTTTTGTGTGCCGGAAATGCTTCGGGTTGTAATCATTCTGCAACTAGAATCGTAAATACATAAACGTATCCTTTAACGCTCATCGTCCTCCTTTGAGGATGCTTGCAATATTGCGTCGCTAGCCATGGCAGTTTCTCTGTTCAGGACATGTTAGCGCAGTCAAAATAGTCCTAGAACTCTCACAGTGAGCTTGGATTTGGTATAGTCTCAAGACCTATGTATTTCCCCGAATCCTTTCTCATCAAGAAAATCTTGTTTTGGTCTACATTGACGTTGAACTTGGTTAAGAGACGACTTTCTGCAACTCCTAGAGCGGAATGACTCGATGATTTTGTAATTAATTTGCTCTCTTGGTTACAACTCACGATGAAGCATGACGATATTGGTTTTGAGAAGACTGTTATCGTTCACCTCAAGCAGAAATGTGGAAGGGATTATACCTTTGCCCAGATCAAACGGAAGTTGAGAGCTTTGTGGGAAAGGTTTGGCAAGAGCGATGGGAATCCTTACAAACACTTACTAGAGTATGGTTATCCTTGCTTGGTTGGCTTTAGGAAAGCCGTGGAGAGGCAGATTGAAGTTGCCATTCATGATCTGGAGTTCGAACTTGGTAAGGATCAGAACCACGAAGGGGATTTACTCGTAGTGGTTTGCAGTTGAAAGCATAGGGGCGTAATGGTTCCCAAGCTATAATTCGGGAACCAACCACTACGCAGGATCCACAGGGCCAAAAAGCTCTCAACGGCAGCCCTTCTAATGCCCCTATCAAGTCCAAGAGGAGGAACGTTAGTTTTGCTCCAGAAACATCTCACCATGCTGAAAAAAAAGGAAGCCCAATGTTCGTTGTTTTTTTATTAGTACAATCTGCCTTCCGTCCGCAGATAGAGTGTTGACGAATGATACAGGGTGACAAAATCATTAGCTCTCAAGCTTCTCCACATCCGAGTAATTCTCTTTTATATTCTGCTGCATACCAAATAGTCAAGATATAGATACCTATGTCTCCAGCAGGCCTGGTAGAAGCCTCGCTAACTGTCCCTCTACAGTACCTAGGGAATCCCAGGCCACGATCAGATTGGTTATTGGCGTTGAGAAATTTACCGCGTAACAGAAGATGAGATGCATCAATGGTATCAGCGATCGAACTATGGACTGGGCTCAGTGCAAAAAGTGGGGGGCATAGCAACACTGCGTTTGTGTTGAGATACGTATTACAGATGCGGAAATGATGGATTACCTGAGTGAAAAATGTGACCATGAGGCTCGCCATCATGATAAACAAAATAGGGTCGAATCTGCAGCAGGAAGTCGAGATATGTATACCCAGATTGATGAAGGCACACCAATCGACTATGTATTACTAGATCTAGAGAAGGAGGATATTTTGCAACTAAGAACGAAACTATAGGATCAAATAATCAAACTGCGAGAATCTGAACAAGAGCGAGGTGATTTTGAAACAGAAGCATGAGGTATGAATTCAAACCAAAAGCAACTAGGAAAGCAGTCCCCCGAGTATCTCTTGGCACAAAGGGACAAGGAAAGAATGAAATGGAGGAAGGAGCTCGAGGAGCGGAAGGATTTATCACGATTCACAAACCTTGGTATCAAGTCTCACGAAGGCTTCATCGAGAATACTGTGGAGAGGTTTGGCGAGATATTTGATGGTTGAACAGCTCTTATGTAAGAACGATCCGTTCGTTATGCTTTTCCGCTTAAATCAACACGAAGAGCTCTAGAATATCATTTTAAAATCTTTGGTCAGGAAAGTTTATCCTCGCACAATATCGAGAATAGACGGGACAGCCTGTCATGAATTAATTCGCTTGTAGTTTTGAAGGCATTCACAGCATGCTGCTTAAGAACCTGGGTGTTTGAGTCTGGTTTCCCCATAATTGAGGGACCATCCTCGGAATATCTTTCCAGGCCACGAGAACATTTGATGCACACATGTGAGCGCAGAACTTTCCGGTCAATGACAAAGATGTAGTGGCTAATAGACCTATAGATGGAGTTGTCGCAGCGAGAAATCTCGATCTAGCTACTCGTCATGCCATGATCACGGACAAAGATTTTATATCGAGATTCATCGATCCCGAAGCCGAGCGCCTAAGCACTCGCTACTCTACCATTATGGAACCTTTATTCTCTCAGTAATGATATTGGCAAGAATTAGAACGGATTTTCAACCTGGAATGATGATAAGGAAGAGTGGCAAACCCGACAAAGTCGACACTTTGATGTGTTTCGAATGTCATTGAGAACCAAAGCAGAGTCCACATTGAATCTCAAGAATTATGAGATGGTGACTTTTGCACCAGGCACTCCATACAATCACCGCTCGATGATGGTAGAAGTCAGCGGTGGTATGATCGGTGACGAAAAGAATGAAGGCTGTGTTGGCAGTTTGTGTGTTCAGCCGGTTGTTTACGTATACGACAAAGAGCAGTTGATCTATGAGGCTAACATATCGGTGTTGTCACCAGCTTCACAGAAGTTTCTGCGAAATTCTAGTCGACTGATGTCTGGATCAATGCCCTCCATCAGTATGGAGGTTATACCTGTTGAGTCTACAGTGCAGACAGGCCACCTTGATGCAGTCTACCCCGCCAAATAATGTAAGCGTCAGACTGCCACAAATTGGTTGATTCGTATGATTTCATACGATTTTGGCCAATTGGCTGAACTTTTATCTCGTCATACACCATTCCAGCCCTTGAAGATATATGCCAAAACAACATACCATGTTACGTGAGTAGCATGCATCTGCTTATCTTTGAGCTGGAACCACCTGAATGTGGATTCCTGTACACCCAATCCAACATGTACACCGCACATAAGCACGTTGTGGAACATTCCACAACCTCGAGTCAGGTATTTTCAACGTCCAACCTAGAAACTAACAATCTTTCTCTTCATATCTATCTCTTCACCTATTCGATATGGCCCCGGAAAATAAACACACAGTGGATGAGAGTGCTCTTAATGTTACATCAGACTTCCAGGAAACCGGCGACCATGCGGTGATGGATCATAGAGCAGACACCGATGAGGCAACCCTAGTTGCATTAGGTTACAAACAAGAGTTCAAAAGAGAGCTCTCAATCTGGTCATCTTTCGGTGTCTCCTTTTCTTGCCTTGGTCTCTTACCGTCAATTGCATCGACACTCAGCTATAATCTTGCTTATAGTGGAACGGCTGGCTCGGTATGGGGGTGGCTTGTTGCAGGAGTGCTGATACAGTTCGTTGCGTTGGCAATGGCGGAATTATGTTCAAGCATGCCTACTGCTGGAGGTCTTTACTATGCTTCGGCAGTCCTAGCACCAGAGGGTTACGGGCCGTTATGCTCTTGGGTAACTCTCTTCATGATTCCTCGTCACATCCTTACCATAATTAACGCGTCGATAGATCACTGGGTGGTCAAACTTTGCCGGTGAAGTAACGGCGCCCTGCGCTCTCAATTATGCACTCGCGGCTATGATGTTGACCGCGGCTCAAATGGTTCACCCTGAGTATGTGATTCAAACATATCACGTATATCTCTTGCTCTTGGCGCTTCTATTCACTCAAGGCCTTCTTGCCATGAACTCTACCAAATTCATTGGGCGGCTAAATGCTTTCGGGACCATCACAAATGTCATCGTATTTTTGGCATTCATTGTTTGGTTCCCGGCTGGATCCATCCATGAACCGAAGATGAATCCAAGTAGTGCCGTCTGGACTTCCGAGGGCATGATCAATGGGACGGAGTGGCCTACTGGGTTTGCCTTCATGATGGGCTTCTTATCCGTTATTGTACGTACCTTGTTTTTGCCCTCCGTCAGAACTGCACTCACTGTGGGAATACATAGTGGACCATGGCTGGATATGATGCTCCGTTTCATTTGAGCGAAGAATGCTCGAATGCAGATATTGCTGGGCCGAGGGCCATTGTTCTGACAGCTCAATTGGGTCTGTGGCTTGGCTGGACCATCATCTTGGTCATTGCGTATACAGTGAAGGATATCCGCGATGTGGTTTCGGGGCAATATGGACAACCGATGGTATACGAGATATTCCAAGAACTTGAAACATTCAATTGACTGGGTGACTGACAGGGAAGTTTGTGTCTTCAAGTCCTGGGTTTCAAATCCGGACTTGCGATGTTTTCGCTAAACATCTTTGCTCAATTTTTCGTCGGGCAAGGGCAAGTCGTCAGATCGATAGCCTTTTTTTCCTTTGCTCGTGGTGAGTTTACTAACTGACCTCTCATTCCCAGTGTCACCGTCGTCTCTTCTCGCGTCGTCTACGCCTATTCTCGAGACGGTGCTCTCCCTGGTTCGCACTGGCTCAGACAAGTAAACCCCCACACCCAAACCCCCGTCTACGCCGTCTGGTTTGTCCTCATTCTCGGCGCTCTGCTTGGCCTGCTCATGTTCGCGAGCCCGGTGGCTATTGGGGCGATTTTTAGCATGGGCGCTATTGCGCAATATATTGCTTTCATCTTCCCGATTGCGTTGAAGCTGTTTAGTGCGAGAGGGAGGTTTCGTCCTGGTAATGTCACATCACATCATATCACTCTTTCTCTTTTCTTCTCACTTATATGGGATATCAAAAAACATCAACTGATGCCCCTGCAGGTCCCTGGAACCTAGGCCGCTACTCCACACCCGTCGGTTTCGTGGCGGTCATGTGGGTTTGCCTCATTATTCCTACCCTGTGTTTCCCATCCGTCACGGGTGCGGATTTGAATGCTTCGAATATGAATTATACGTGTTTGATCTATGGTGGTGTGATGGGTCTGGCGATGATGTGGTATGCGATTAGTGCGAGGAAGTGGTTTAAGGGGCCGATAATCAATGTGGGGCATTTGATTCATGAAGATGGGGGCGGTGATGCAGCTGTAGCTGTAGAGAAAGTGATTGTGGGCGGGGATGAAAGGGGAGACGCATCGGGGGGAATGAGGGAGAGGAAGGAGAAACATGGGTAAGGATGTGTGATGACGTTGGCTAGAGTGAGCACAAAAGTCGAGATGGTGCAAATATGCGAGACTACTGGGTTGCCACGCACAACAATTGTATCTTGATTGAAAGCAAACGGAGTCAAGGTTCGTGATGGAATACGTACCGTACTGTGGAGAGGGTATCACACGTGATCTAGCTTAGTCATTAGTCCATAAAACGTTACTAGTATTTATTAAATAGCGATCAACATTAGAGTTAATCTTTACATCGCGCATAATACATACACATTCAATTAAAACGAATATATTCATTTTTTCATAAAGGCTTAATCCAGGATTATCTTTATATTATATATTATAATCTTTTTCCACTTTTTTTTGATCGTTTTTTTTGTTGTTTTTCATTATTATTTAAATAATTTCTACGAATTGGGTATAGCGCCTAATTGTATATATTAGATTAATACTATATTTGATGTTGATTTTGTTTTTACCCTTTTTTCTTTTGTTTGTTTAATAAGCTTTACAAATCCTTTCAATCTTTTTGGTTTATCGAATATTAATCAAATACTTAACGAATTTCGTTGAATCTTTTTAAATATCGATTTTTGAATCTAAGTATATATACTTTTTAGGTAACCTTTTTCATAAGTTTTTACTATCCTTAGAAAAAACAATATTTAACCAAAAAAAAACATTTTATATATCAATAAACTTATTAACTTTTGTTTTTATATTGATTAGAATATTAATACTTAAAATATTCTCTTTTTTACTTTTCTAAACATTTCTTTTTATTTAATATTTATCAAATCTTTTATCTTTTTCGTTAATTGTAATCCAATTTATATTAACTCTTCAAAGTCTTTATTATAAATTAATTTTTACAAATTTAATTAAATACATTTCCAAATTGTTTATATCGAAAATTGAAATAAAAAACCTTATTATATTGTTGAGAAACCTTATTGATATATTTCTTTTTGTGTTAACTATTAATATAGATCGGATTGTTGTTTAACCCATTTTTTATAACAAAAAAAGTGAAAATGCTAATAAATACTTTAAGAATTTAAAAGTCTTTATAAAATTTATTAAAGATAAATTCTTGAAAATTGCGTTTCGTTTAAATATAAAAAACAAAGTATGGGATTGATATCTTAACCAAAGTAAATTAACCTGATCAAACTGAATTGATTTTAAAATTGTTTTTGCTACTCGGTTTAGCGAAAAAGAAAAAGATTTCGATGTTAATTATCGTATTTAATAACAAATCTATATTATAAAACAAAGCGAAATTAAATCAATTATTTAATACTTTGTTTATACTACTAAATTGAATAAAGCAAACCCCAAAAAATTACATTTCGATTTAGCTTAGTATATATTAAAAAGAATAAAAGAAATAAAATTTCAATATTGCATTTAAAACTATTTAATGTAAACAAAGAAGTTTAACACCGAAAGTTAATTTAAGAAAAAAGTTATATTCAAAGATATTCGTTCGATTATTATCGCCGTTATAATATTAATTAATAAATCAAACATTTTCGACAAATAGATTACTTAAAAAAACCCAGAAAAACTATAAAAAATCAATTAAAACGAATTCAATTTTAAGTTTTTTAAAATTCTAAAAAAGTTTTAATCAATCCTCTTTATAATAACTTTATTAAATCAATCTACTCTACTCCTTTACAATCCTACCATTTAATCGGCGATATTAACTAATCCGTTTAATATAAAACCCGCTTTGCTTATAGCAAAGACAATTTGTTATAATTATATAGAAATTGATTATATTTCCTTTATATGCTTATATTCGCAAATATCTACTTAAATGTATCAAAAGAACAAAACTAAAATTAATAATGTTAAAACTTTACAATTCCAAATTATTCTTTTCTATAATTACAATAAAGGATATATTTAACCTTAATTAATAATGGTTCATTTGGTTGAATTGATTCCATTTAACTTGGTTAAATAAAACCCATAAATATTACAAAACTTAACAAAAAACCTTTTTGAATAAAGATCATTAAGCAAACTATTAAACTCAAATAAATCCTATATAATTTTGCTTGTAATGTATCACGAGTAAAACTGTCACGGTGTTATACCGCTGTACGGACATATACTATACGTATTAGTATATATTACGGAGAATAGCTACGAATATATAATGAAGTAATATCGGAAAGGGATAAAGGTATAAGTATAAAATAATGATTGTATTGTTGTTTATCTTTCTAAATACAGGATTTATTTGTTCTTTATATATTATATATATATGATTACACGTGATTATATGTAATCATTGTATAACTTTGTAATTATAAGGATCTACAATATTACGAATCATAATGTAATCATATAACAATAATTACAGGTTCAATTAATCGATATACTAAGCTCGATTGATACTTCAATGCTTTTAACGTCGGCAGATCAAAAGCGGTTAGTATATTTGAGCCTTTTTGCGTATGTATATTTTAATAGGCTCGAGCGTTTTAGCGTATATATGCTTTAATATACCCGTGTATTTATTACTGGAAGATCCGAGTAATATATAAAAGTATGATATTCAATAAACATATACTTTTTATATACTTTACGCTTTCAACGTGATATACCCCCTAAATCATATGCACAATACATAATCTGTCTACAAAGCAAACAAAATAAATAAATCTACAATTACATATTATTCGCGTGATCCTTTGTTAATATAAACAAACAAACAAAAACTAATCTAATAATATATATACAATTTCTTTGCGAATAGTTGTATAAATAAGTAATTTTATATAATTCTATAGATACTTAAATCGCTAATCCTATAAATAGTAACGATTATAGTTGAAGGCATTCATTATATATTTGTTGTATTTGATCGTTTTGTAATATATTATTGTTTTATTGTAATTTCTATAGCTCGGCTATATAATAATAGTTTTGATCCTTCGATCCTTTAATTCTTTAAATTATTAAAAGCAACAATAGCAATAATAACAACAACAATTAACAATAACAATATCAACAATATTAATATCAATATGCTTTATTATACTTGCAATTTCTAGGCCCAAAACCTTTTCTATGTTCGGGAAGCTTTGGTTGCCTTCTACTATTGCGTTTCTTTTTCCCTTTCTTCTTTTCCTTCTGCTTTTGCTTCTTTTTCTTTTTTTGCTTTTTTTTTTTCTTTGGATTCTTTTGGATTGTTTCTGGGACATTTTCTTTATACTTTTGTTCCTCTTCCCCATTGCCTTTATTATTGCTCTTTGCTTTTTCGTTTCCTTTTTTTTTACTTTTTCGATTCTTTTTCTTTCCGTTCTTTTCAAATTAGTTCTTTTAGCGAAAGTAACAATAAAGATAAAAATAAGGATCAGAATAAAGATAAGGATAAAGATTCTTTGCTTTATCGAAAGGTAAATACTATAATCATTTTAGTAGTATATCATTTATATTTTATAGGATTCTAATGAAAACTTTAGTTCTAACTTTTTAAAGGTTGAATATAATAATGAATCGAGAAATAAACGATTTGAAATGATATCTTCTATTTCTATTCCTTCTTTTATCTTAGCTTTCTGTATTCCCGCCAAGAAAACTTGATTTAAAAAGCTAAAGAATCCTTATCCGTATATACAATATATAAAGTTGTTGATCGTTAAGCAAAGAAATGGGATTTGCTATAAAAACGCGGATTCCTAAGAAACTCAATGTTATCGATGCTTTATACATATGTATCGGTTTTTGCTGGCACATTTGTATACAATAGCAAATGATTTTTTAATCGCGAAAGCTAGTAACAATAGAAAAGTATAATTGTCACGCTAAGAGCATGAGGCACGTGATAATCACGTGTTTGTAGAACACTGTGATCCCACGTGGGCTTCGGATCTTCCGGGAGTAGACGCATAGGCACCCTACCCACTTTTCGATCAATCAAAGCTAGAAAGCTTCGAAACGCTACAAGCTTGGTATATTATTAATTGAGCAAGTTTCCAAGGTTAGTATAAACGCTTTATGCGTTATTATATTAATATAGTATTGGATTTTCTCAATTAGTATATTAGTTTTTATTAGGATCATCTAAACTTATAATTATTAGTATATTATGATGTTAGAGATCATTATATTGTAGATCTATGATATCATAGATTATTATACTGTAGATCTTTAAGATTTTATAGTTAGATGATAATTATGTAGAATCATATGAATATAGGTATATTAAAAACGAAGGGATCTTGTATTATAGGAGACAGACAACAATATAATTATTGTTTTATACTTATACCTTTATCCTTTTCAGATATCCTTTCATATATTTGTAGCTATCCTCCGTAATAGTTATAAGCCCGGTTTATGCTCGAAATCTCTATAACAATTACAATCGAATATTGGTATCGAAAATTATATATAAACCTTTCTTTTCTTTTTGATCTTTAATCATCTTTTATTACATTTTTATTATCTTTAATCATCCTTTTTATCATATCAAAAATCATTTTGAATAGCTGAACGGATTGGTCCCTTTAGTATCTATCCCTCAAAAACGTTAACTACTTTAAGTATATTTGGAACAATATAAACCCAAATTCCTTCGACTTTTTTAATCCTTTATTTCGTGATTAATTGAGTATAGAATCATTTCAAACTTTTAATATACATCATATAATTTTTGAAGAAGATCATAAATATCAATATAAATATACAATGGATTTAAAGGCTTATAATCGATATGTTAATCTTGACGTTGAAATGAATAAAATGTTTAAACCTAAGCTTTTTGCGGATTCTATCCTTGTAAAAATCAAAGATTTTTTATCAACCTATTTGCTTATAAAGAAGATCTATAAAATTTAAAAGAATGAGTACAACCAAAATTATGGCAATTTTCGTTATATATTCGATTAGATCATATCAATCATCGATTTATTCTACATTTTGGAAATCTTTTAGAAAACTATACAAGATTGGATTTTGAAACAAATCATTATTTAGTTACAAATAAAGATTGCTTTTATCGATTCAATAATCTTAAGGATTATTTAAACTAAATATATTAATTACTTAAACAATACCCGCATTAGTAAAATAAATCCAATTTATTTATTTATTTTATTTATTATGTTTAACGTCTATGTAAGCTAGCTAGGCTTTTAACCTCCCGAAGGGTACTAGAGACGGGTGATATACTAATGGATCGTAGACTCAGGAGTTCACCATTTAGGTACGTATTATACAACGTTGTTAGATTGAAATATTAAAGTTGCTTTCTTCTGGCGATCTTTTACAATTTTAGCTTTGTTGGGCAATCTTCTTTTATCGTTTAAAAAAGCGTTCTGTATTGAAAGGGTTAGTTTTTGTTTGTTATATTTAAAGAGAGTGGATATCGGACTGTATAACAATCGCATTAATAGAAAACGCTAAAAAGATAATTGTTATATTAAATTACAGCTTTTGTATTGTTGTATAAAATATTGTATTATACTTTATAGATTGTATTTTAGATTAAACTTTAAGATAAAGCAATGAGTAAAAAGGAAAACGGGGGGGTAAAAAAAAGGTTGAATAAAACGCTATATTGAATGCTATTTGGGGTGCTATTAAGCTTTCAATTGCAAAACATAAAATATTGTATTATTGCAACAAAATGCTTGAACTTTTTTAGAAAAGCAAAAAGTTGTTGTATATAGTTATACTTTTCCCGGGCAATTGCCAATAGGTGAATAGGTTTGAACAATCACAAATAGAACTTTTTGGTAAAGATTTTGCAAAAGATAAAGTGTTTAAAGGTTTTAGCTTTATTGTATGGGCAATGGATCTTTGCGTTTTCGTATTTGAAACGCTTATGATAAACTTTAAAATCGTTATACTTAGATCGCAATGTTAGTAATTTATATAATATTGATTTAGCAAATCTAAACTTTATAGGCTTTTTAAATGTATAATCCAATTGTTATTTGCGATATCTTTTTGTTAGTGTAAGTTTGTTTTTGCTTTACCAATTATTTATTGCATTACAGATTAAATTTTGTATTATCGAATTTATCCCGTTAATCATTGGTTGTGCAATAAGCTTTGGGTTTATTATATTGCTTTTCGCGCTTGCGTTTGCTAGCCTATTTGTTGCTTCGTTGCTGGTAATCTTTTAATACTTAAAGGATCATTGTATTTTAACTGCGTATTGATCGATAAGTTTATAGCTTTCTAAAAACGCCCATTATAAAATATCCGAAGTATTCGCATATTTGTACTATATCATCAAAATGTTATCGATATAAAGCCATTTTTGTGTATTTATAGTGATTAACAATATTAACACTTTTTGTAGCTTTTTCAAAGCGTTTATTGCTTTTATATTGAAAACATACAAAAGTGTATTAATTGTACCCTTATCAATAATGATAAGATTTTGTTCTTGATAAATCGCGTAATCGTAGTTTACATACTTACTTATATTATTGTACAACTTGGATTTATCGAAGAAGATAATAATCGTATTAAAGAATAAAACGTTTTATTAATCAACAAAGCTTTTCGTTGTTGTTTCTTTATTTATTCTCTCTATAAAGTCCGTTTTACATTTGAGGGTATAATGCGAAAGGGAAAGGATTGAATAAAGCGCTTCTAGAAGTAATTAATCCGCTATCCGTAGCTTTGTACCGTGTTACATGCGATACTTTAATGCGATTAAGCGTATAGTAAGCAAATGGTATACATCCAGTTTTTTAAATCGAAAAATCATATTAATACGAATATGTTCTAAAACTACTTCGCAAAGCGATAGGCCCGCATTGCGTAAACCAGCCATTATAAACGTAATCCTTCAAATTGGTAACACGCTTTTTATTGCTATATTAATCACTTTGTTCGCTTTCGCTATATATGATTTTATACGGATATTTATTGTAATGCTTTATAAATAACTATTGCTTATACTTAATCTTATTTATCCCGAGTATTACGTCTTTGTTTTGTATAATAACAAAAGCAAAACGTATATAATCGTGACTTTTCGTAGAAAAGCTGTAGAAGGCTTGTATTACATATTGGCAAAGTGTTTAATATATAACATTATTTTCTATACCTTTTTCATTCATTCTGCAATATACTTTTTAAATGTAAACTTGCAATTAAGTTATACTTTTAGCTATCTCAACGCCAATTGCTTTATATTGTTCGATACATTTATTATAAACTGTATAGTTAATATAAGGAAAACAACAACTTCCAGGGCATATATATGATGTTTACAAATAAAATGTATCATCTTTAACTTTTCTAGTGCAAAAGCGATTTTATTAGTTTATCCTTATATTTCGATTCTTTACACATTTTGCGTAATTGTTATAGTATTCTTTTTCAGTGTATTACCTACTTTATATAATGCAATATTGTCCGTGTACCCGAAACGAAAAACCTAATCCTGGTTTAAGAGTTCTGCCAAATAAAGCATATAAAGCACTGGAGATAGGGGTGAGCTTTAAAAAATATTGTATTGTACCCGCGATTTGTTCGTATACGCGTTTTTTAGCTTAACCATTACTTTGCGGTCCTGTAAAAACAATCGAACCATTTTTAGAAAAACTATAAATCAGCCTTAATCCTGCATTCTTTTTAGTAACCGCCGGGATAGCAATGCATCGAATACGCTTTGAATATTTATTGTAATCAATATAATCTTTCGTTTCCTAGCAAAGGTGTATTCTATATCGTATACGAATACTATAACTAAATCCATAGCCGATTATTTAAACAAAGCCCTGTAATACTAAAGGCTTAACGTATTATACATCAATATCGTTTATATTATTCATCTCGCAATAATTCGTTTTAAACTTTTGTTTATGTAAAATAATAAAGCTATCAAACGCTAGGAGTGTACAAAGCTTTTATTTTTCTTGCCGATTTTGGATAATATTATTATTTTAATTAATCGCTAGACTTTAAGGAAATAGCTTTTTTTGAGATAGTATTCGAAAAGATTATATAAATATTTTTTAATGCTATTTCAATAAGCTTTCAAAAATCTAATTATAATCCTATCAACTTTTAGCGAAGTATTTGAAACCTTGATAATGTTTTGTTCTACCTCTTCAAAGGATACAATAGTATTCCAAAGGAAAGTAGAGATATAATTTTCTAATATCGAATCTATATCTAGATTGTTAATACTATTGTATCTATACAATACTTTGTCCAGTAAAACTTATGCTTTTTCTTTTGTGCTTTTGATCGATTGGCTATCGATTATAAACAATAGAGCTTTAAAGGGAGAAAACTGCTTTATGCCAGTTTACTACTTTATATAGATTTGTATTATCCGATGCATTATTGATTACTTTTCTCCAATACTCTTTTTTCACTTTATACATTACAATAAATATTTGTTTCCTATCCTTAAGGGTCTTATCAAAACGTTTGTATAGGTTGTATACCATTGTATTTTCATTGATCCACTAAAACATTGATTACGCCCGGTCGTTCGCCGGTTGCTTTGCGGTTTATATCGATCATTGAAATAGATTAGTGAATCGTTTTGTAACTATTTCCAACTCGATATTCGTGGCGATATTTCCGATTTTCGATAGTTAGTATATTTTGTTTTCCATTAGATTAGCAAACATATATAAACCGTTTTTGATAACCCTATATCCAATACATTTATTAGAAATTGTATTTCGCTTTGAAATAGTAATGATTTGTATATAATAATCCGATCTACAATCTATATCCCAATGTATTATTGTTTTTGCAAAAAATATATTGGAAAAGGTAAAATCAATTATATACCCTACGCGATGAGTAAATATCCCTATTTCACTAATAAAGTCTATACTAATATTTTATGATCAATTAGCAAATGAAGCTCTTTAAATAGCCGACAATACCCTTAGTTCGTAAATATCATATTTCGCATTGAAATCCCCTCCAACCAGTATACAAAGCGCTAGGGTAATACCCGTTGTATAATATATTATTATTGTAATATTGAGTTTGCGATAAATATTAATTATATAATAACCGTTTATTTCAAACTATACTACATCTTTACAATATTTATTATACTTTTGTTGCACTTATATCGCAGTTTTTTGTTATATATACGATATAGTTCTTGATTATTCGGCTTCCTTTTCGATTGCCCCTTTCGATTCCTACGAATTGTAAGGGGCATAATATTCGTATACCAGATAATTCTATATTTTAATGCCCGATAAGCTTTAAAGTTCTTAAATATAAATTACGTTCGCTTTGTTTTTGTAAACAAATTGAAATAGAATATTATATATCCCCGTTTTTTTTTCCATATTCGTCTATATTATCATTATATATAGGGTCGGATTATCCTCGCGGTTTTCGCTATTACACCGGTTCGGGCCTTTATTTATTAAAAAGATCGATAACTTTAATCAATTGCATGATCATTACAGTATTATTGTTATTAATATTCATCACGTTTTTAACACAAACTTTGCGTATATTGTTCTATAACAAAAGCTTTAGATTTATTTGATTCAGGGTTGTTTTAAAACGTTTCAATACTTTATTTTGCGATATCGCCATATTTGTTGTATATTTAACATTATCGTTTGCTTCCCTCGAAATTGTTGATATTTAGATTTCGATGCGAATAAACGCTAAAATCCGAATAATGCTTAGTTATATAAAGCTTTATATACTTTAGAACATTTAAAAGTTTTAAATTTTTATTTGAAATATATATATTGTTTGTACAATATACATAGTTATCCTTAAAGCGTATACTTTTTGGATTGTTTAGTTGTTTCTATGGATCAATTTTATTTAAGTTTTAATCAAATTGTATTATAGTTTACCTCCGGCTATATTGCAAAGCGCTAGTAAGTAATCTTTGTATCCTACTGGAAACGGATTATAATATTCGTTGCATTTCGCAAGCGTTGGGTATAGTTTATATATCAATTCTTAATATTTAGTTTTTGCAATATTACAATTGTTGCATTATATAGATTTTATATAATGGTAAATATTGCAATAAGTTTGGCAATTTTGTTTGTAAAGCTTTATTTGGCTATAAAAAGGCAAAAGAGTGGAAAAAGGGGTAATTTCAAATAAGCAAAAGAAAACAATCGAGATAATAAAACTAACTATTTAAGTGTTCTCCGCGTTGTTTCCAAAACTTTTAAAGTATCTAATTAAGATAATATTGATCTGGATCCAGGCCTTTCTTTTTATTATTTTTTTGATAATTTCGATCTATTTATCAATTGTATTGAACAAAATGTTTAATATTAAACGTATATAATGGCTATACTACATCTTTGAGAGATCGAAGCGTATGGCTCCGATGATTTTACAAATCTTTGATTTATAAATATTCTTTATTAAAATATTCCTTATCTTTAGGGATTTAGAGTATAATACCCAGCCCGATTTATATCCTACCATCTCCGGGATATCTCCGTTTTTAATACCCGGGATAACTTTAATTAAATTCTTTTAAATCAAAAAAGGGTTATCGCAATATAAACCTATAAAAAAAGCGCATTTAGCAAAAATGCGTTTATCCATTTTTGTTGTTTTAATAATGTTTTTCTTTGCAAAGTTTGTTTTAAAAACTCTATTTTGAAAAACAACCAAAAGCCCGCCGATTTTAAAAGTTTTAACGATCCCCGTTTAGATTATAAAAAGCGAAGTTGTTGTTGTATTTTCCTTCGCTTTAAGGATTTTAAAGCTTTTTTTGCTTTTGGGGGTTGTACCCATTGTAAAAACATTTGTTATATATTTCAAAATCGCTTCTTGGATTAACAAAATAATATACATTTTTTTTTGAATAAAAGTTTTAATAATCTCTTTTAAAAAGTTAACAAATATATTTGTAAATTTGCAATAAGTTACTATTTATTGTTCGACTTTTTGTAAAAGCTTATTAACTTTTTGGAAAGTCATTAATCTTCCCAATCCTTTAGATACAACAAAGGGGAAAGGTATAAGTTTTGTTTTCGTTTCAGTTTAAAGTTGAAAAAAGATAGGCAAGGAAGAATTACATTATTGTGTATGGTTATTATTGGCTATTTGTATTGTTTTTTTAGGTGTGGTAAAGCTTATTTCCGCCATTCGGATTCGAAAAGCGTGTTTTGTATACCTCTCGCGAGCATCAAAACTTTGCGGAGTTTGTAAAGTATTGTATGTGTATTTACTAGTAGTGAAATATATCGCGTTGTTGTTCAATGTGTTGGTTCTAATATTGTTCGTCGACATCTTGAAAATAAATCCAATAAAATGGTATAAAGAATAGGAATTTCTTTATGCCCGAGCTTTAACTTATAATCTTCTAGAGATCCAAGAAATCCGCGGATATAAATAATTTTTGAAATCATTAAACAAACTTGTACTTAATTGATCGGAATAACAATTAATTATTTTGAATATTGAAGATAAGAAAAAATATTATATTATTATTTTAAAACAATATAATAATCTTTTTGTTGATTATACAAATTGTATGGTTTATAACCTTTTATCAAAAAGATTCTTCTTTACTTTTGGATCTATATTCCAATAAGTCATTGGATTTAAGAAAGCTAAGAACGCTATTTAGTATTGTTTTTGTAAAGATAATCAATTAGTTGGACATAATTATCGTTTTAAGCTAAAAAAATGCCGAATTATTGAATTAGCTTTTATCAATAAATATGTTAAACAATCCATTCAAGCTATTTCTAAAAAACAAACTAAAAAGATTAATAAACGCATTAAAAAGAAAAGATTTAACAATCTTCGAAGCGTTTTATTCAAAAAGGGTTGGATCATTAATACTTAAACCATTCAATTTTATGGATCTTTACAAAAAAAGGATTTCCAAAACACTTTGTTTTGCATTATTGATCTAAACAAATATATTAGCGTTTTCGCGATCCTTATGATTATTTCTATTTATATATTGGTTAATTGTATATTATTGGATAATTGTAATGCTATGTATATTGTGAATAATGCAAGCCTTTTGGTAAGCGGAAAGTATATTTTTAACGATATTTTGGATTATATCAAGGTAAGATCTTTAAGCTTATTTATAATCGATTAAAGCAATCAAATAATCAAGGGAATATTGATGAATAGAATTAATCTAATATTAATTAATGTTACGCTTATCTTTGGCTTTCATACTAATCTTATATTCGAAACCCTTTTTTGTAATAAAGATGTTTAATTTGATAACTTTAACGCTACAATTAGAATCAAAGATTAAATCAATAATATCGTTATTGTTTAATACATCAAAAAACATAATCTTGTTTTTTTAGAATACAATATTTATTTAAACTATTTTGATAACTCAAATTTTCTTATAAACATAAACATTATAATGTTTACCAAAACTTAAAAGATTAATAAACCTTTTTTTCGATCTTACGAAGAAGTTAAACTAAAAATGAAATCAAATGAGCTATAGTATAAAAGATCAGGATATTTTGGCAAAAAAGTATTAAAATATTTAATTAGGATGATTAGAGATGTATGGATTAAAGGAATCATTCGAATGGAATATATTGATTGTTTATGTATCTATACTAAACAGGTTGTTTTATATTCGCCTAGTAATTATTAATCATCTAAATCTTTTTATAAGGTTCAATGGGATTTGTTCGATTTTCATTATGTTTATAATGGCGTATTTTGGCTACTAATGATTAAGGATATGTATAGTAACAAAATCTTTATTTTTGCGTTAATATAGAGGACGTATAACAATGTTTCTAAAGTATTACAAAATTTTGTAGTATAGATCTATCGCAAATATAGTCTTTACATTGTAATGATCAAACAAAACAATAATATATCCGTAATAGAGATTAAAGGTAATATAACGTTTAAAAAATGGATTTACAAAAAAAGTATAAAACTTAAACTTTCTCTATCTCATATATATAAACCTAATAAAGGAGCGGAATGTGCTAAGCAAGAAATTATTATTAAACAAATAAAAATATACATTTCAATTGGATTATTAGATAAGATATAAGTAAAGACTACTTTTGCCGTTATTTACTTATATAATATTAATTCTTTAAAAGCAAAGAGTTAAAAGTGCTTTAACGAAATAATCAATTTCTGGTTCAAACAATACTATAAATAATACTTATTATCGTTGTTACAAAAGATTATTGATGATCTTTGTTTTAATTGAAATAAGATACACCGATATAGTTATCGCGTGTTTTTGTTGAATAAAAAAAAAGAAGCTGGAATAAAGGTTAAATGGTATAAAACAAACTCAAAAGTATATATTAATTATCTAATCGAATATATTCTTGAAACAATAATCTTTTGTATTTGGATACCAATACTTAATAAAGTCATTATTATATAAAATGTTAAATTCGACAAAAGATTTGTTTATAGGAACGATCTTTGTAACAAAACTATTAACGCTATACCAATCCAAATAATTAAGGATTTGATCGTTGATCTGGATATTCAGCAAGTGGAGTTACTAAACGGTACTATTTTAGAGAACATAAATAATGAATTTAATAGAGGGTTTATACAAAAAAAGCTCGAGATTATATGCATTTCAGATTAGAATCAAAAACGCTTTAAATCTTCGACTTTAAAGGTGATTAAAGAAGTTCAAAAGGGTCAAAAGACTCGGGATACAAATACCTCGCCATTTATTTTAATTCATAATAATGAGTATAGCATTTTGTTCGATTTCGATACAATTATGGAAAGAAACAAATATTCAGATGATTATTTCATTAAAAAAACGCCGGTTTCGAATAAACCAAGATCCTTGTTAAAAGTATTTACAGTGAAAAATGAAAGCTTGTTCAAAGTAATTAATTTATGGAAGGTTTGTATGAACTTTGGTATTGGAGAATCAACAACTTCATTGAGATTATTATCAATATTGGATAGTAATCTAAAGGATAATAAATCGAATAATCACTCGATTTTCAATAATGAGGAGAAAAATACAGCTTTGCCTTTTATAGAAAGGAATATATTCAAATAATCTTTTTTGTTACTAAAATCCAATAAAACTACCAAAAAACTATGTACTTTTCAAATAAAGATTTCAAAGTTTATAATCAATATTGAGGAGTACATTAAATACGATGCGTTTAACAACATTGATATAATTCTTAATTATATAAAGCATCAAAATATAAATCGTATTAAACGCTTTAATCGTTTGCGTTAATAAGCGAATGGTTATTATAAGATCAATACCTTTATTGGAATTGTAATTGTTCAATTATACGGTTATAAGAATGGATTTCAAAGATTAAATGACTTTTATAACATTTTCTGGCTTGAGAAGCAGAGAGATAAGTTAAATAAACAAAATGATAAGTTCATCACTATATACAATGTAATAACTATCGCAATAAAATATAAACCAATAATCATATCTTTAATTCAACCTAAGAATATGGATTTTCCGCGAATGTTAATATCAGCAACTCCTTTATTATTAAGGTTCTTTTACAATTTTAAGAAGTACATATTTGAATACTAATTCAAGATAAATTATGATCAAGAAATTAAAGTATTGCGAAACCAAAGCATTTAATAAAAAATTGATATAGAATCGGCTATATTAAAGTTTATTCCATTTCAATGAGTATTTATTTATAAGAATGATTAAAACGGATATATTGATTGTTGTTGATTATAATTAATAGTTAAAAAAGATCTTTAGGATATAGCAATAATCGAAACTATTTATACTACAATGTTTGCCGTACAATCTTTCCGCATAATGATGACAATGATAACTAAGAATAATCTTAAGATTAAACAATACAATATTATAAATGTTTTCGTTAATACATCTCAAAATCCTATTAGGAATCCGATAGTGTACTATATACCAAATGGGTATAAAGTACTAGATAAATTCATAACTTTTGATCGCGTATTGTATAGTTTAAAAAACTCCTTTGCACTATAGTATAAAAAGTTTATAAGTATACTCACTAGCTTAAAAATAGTAAAATACAAAAAGGAGTTTTGCATTTTTATATCCTTTGATTATTATATATTCATTCTATTCTTTGTTGATAATATTCAAATGATTTATTACAAAAGGTATAAATATCAAAAAGATTAAATTGTTAATGAAATTAAGGCGAAATATGAATTTAGAAATCTTAACGATATTTAATGGTTTTTAGGTATACAAATTACTAAAAATCGTTAATTTAAGAAATTGTGGTTAATATATAATACCTACATCAACAAGATTATTTGTAAATTTGGTTTTATTAAAGAGAGAGTAGTTATATTATTTCTAATTATGATTTTCGAAAAAAATAAAAATGTAACTTTTTTTTCAAAAATAAAGAAATATCAGGAAAAAGTTGGATTAATTTTGTATTCAATTATAACAATTAAAGTTGATACAACTTTTTTTTTTTTAAAATTAAACAAATATAATATTAATCTTTTAAAAAAATACTATAAAATTGCAGATTATTGTATCATATTTTTATATAGATCGCAATATTTCTTTATTTGTTATAGAAAGATAAATATTTTATAAATGATAATCTTTTTAAATGCTTCCTTTATAAATGATATAATTATATGAAGATTTTTTTAAAGCTATATAATCATATTATGTAATAACCCTATTATATAGAAAGCTATAAGGTAAAATATAGTTATTATTTTAATTATAAAAGCAGAACTTTTAGATATGGAAAGATTAATTAAAGAGGTAATAGCGATATTAAAGTTTTTAAGGGAAATCAAGGTATTGGTGAAAGAGTTTATTAATATTTTTTGCAACAATATTTAAACAATTCGATTGATAGTTGATGAGAATGAAAAGATCTTTATTAAACTTAGATATATAGATATTTAGAATATATAGTTTCGTTAAGAATATGTTAAAAAGCAATTCTTGATTATGTATTTACTCATTATTGATATATTAGTAAATGGTTTTACTAAAAACCTTACTCAACAAAAGTTTGAATATTTTATTAAATTAATCAATATGCAAAATGCTAAGGATCGAATTATAGAAATAAACGAATGATTGGTAATTATGTAGTATTTTGATCACGATTAATGTAATCAACCAAAAATTATTAATATTATAGTATTTCTTCAACCCCTATCACCACAATCCCCGTTCCCCCTTTTTCTCTAAGGAAGTTTACCGATAAGCAACCTTTTTATTACTATCATCACCCATTTTTCTCTCTTTTCTCTTCTTTTTTATCTTTATTGTTACAAAGTAATTTTCCAAAACATACTCGTTTTTAAAGGAATTTGCTTTTGGTGTAGATTTATTTTACGATAACTCCGAAACCTTTGCCCAAAGATTAATGTATTTTAAAACGTTCCGAAAAATAGCTTAAAAGTGTTTTATCTTTTATATTTACATAGTTAACAATTGCAGTATATATGAAAAAGAAAATATTATATTATACTTTTTCATTATTTTTGGTTTTCGTGGTTAAGAAATTATTCGTTATAATATACAAGTATATTGGCAAAAGTTGATATATATATATAAAATATCGATAATATTAAGTTTTTTGGGAATCCGCGTTTTTATAGTAGATCCCATCTCTTTACCCGGCGATTAGCGACCTTACATATTGCACACATGAATAAAGATTTTTTGGCCTTTTCGACCGGGTCTTTTTAATCGGGATGCGGGGGGCTGGGGTGGAAAAAGCTGATTCTTTAGATTTTTGTAAAGAATCTTCATCCTCATCCTCACCCTAATCCTTACCACCCTCGTTACGAATAGCTTGGAAAGCTCGGGAGGGGAGAGAGTTGAAAAAGATAAGAAAAAGAAAGCAAATGGAGGGAAAGGCGGAAAAAGGGAAATAAAAAGAGGAACTATAAAAAGGATTAGAAAA